>JAKZFB010000006.1:1800000-2112500 GCA_026122735.1 Penicillium bialowiezense | reverse complement strand
TCTCTTACATATATCTTAATATATTCTATTATTAATCTTCCTTCTCTCTCTCTAACAAGTTATAAAGCCCTTTCATATAGTATTACCCTCTAGATAGTAAATACCCCTCTCCTTCTATAAAGAGACGATTACTTATATCTTAATCACTAATCTATCTCACCTTCTATTAGCTACTCCTATAGAGCTATATATCCTAAATTTAGTCAAAAATTTATCATTTTCTATCACTTTCTATAATACCTATCACTTCTAAAGCACCTTACCTATATTACTATACTTGATCTCTAGATCTAGAGTATCTCATACCTTATACTATTATACTATCATATAAACCGCATCACCATATCATCACTATAACAGCCCTATACCCTATATTAACATATACCCTCACATATACAAAACCTTATATACTTTATATAATCCTAGTATCTAGAGCCTTACCCTCACTTACCATATACTAAATACCCTATTAAATACTATATTTTAGTATTATAAAACTAATCATTCTTCTAGCTTCATCTGATCTCTAGATCTAGAATATCACACTATAAACCATATATATCAAGTCTATCATACTAAGTATAGAGGGTAAATCTATTACTAATATCTCACTAGTTTAAAACTTAGTATTTCATTAATTCCTATTATCTATATCAGATATAACCTTTACTCTATACTAATTTTAATATATAATTTAATATACTTCTTTAAATAGATTTAATCTATCTAATCTTATTTCTAAGATTTTTAACTATATTATCTTATTAATTCTTTTATAAAGATTTATATTGTGAAAGGCTAAAGCTTTATTAATTCAATTAGTCTAGGCCAACATACTATTTACATCAGTCTTGAAGAAAAGAGAGATTTATGCGCGGTCAGGTGCTTTATATAGGATGTCTAGATCACATACCTTCACATGATCCACTTCCAGGCTTTAGCCTATAATAGTACCCCCCTCCTTATTTTTATTAATATGCTAATCTTAGTATAAGGATTATAATATTTCTATCAGCGTCGGTCTTCTACTAGATATACCTTAGTATAAGCTTAAATCGCTACTTATAAATATTAAGACCTAAGTAATCCTTAACTATATCTAACTTCTTCTATAACATCTCTATATAACCTACTTATTTTATTATAATCTCTATTTATCTTTCTTTTCTAATATATTTCTTTTAAAAGTTTAAAATCTTTTTTACTTTATACTCTAGTTTACTATTAACCTCTATTATAGATAGTTATATATTATCTATAATTTTTAAAAAAAAGAGTTTAATAATACTAGTTAAATTAGATTATATATAATATTAGAACTTCTTCTATTTAATATTATATATAAACTTAATTTAATTTTTAAAAAGATATTAAAAATAAATATTCTATAAATTAAGTTATACTTTATTATTAATATAGTAGATAGAAATTATGTAATACAAATTATTTATTTACTCTTACTATATTTCTTAAATACAAATAATTATGAATTATACTTATTTAGTAGTCTTATATAGCTATTTTATAAAAAACTTATTAATAATTATTAATTAAATTCTTATTTATTTTAATTCTCTAGTTATCTTATATTTATTAATATTTAATAAATTAATATTATAGCTACAAATAAATAAATAAAATAATAGTTTTATTAATAAAATATCTTAATTATTAATAGTTATAATAATTATAAGTAATAAACTCTTCTAATTATTCTATATATAGATAATAAAGATTTATATAATCTTTTTAATTTTTTAATTTAATTTTTTTAGTATTATTATCTAATTATGAAAAGAAAGTAGTAAATAGTTGATATTAAATTAATAATTTTTTATAGATAATATACTAAAATCTATTTATAAATTATAGATCTCTATTACTAATAATTGCTTTTTAATACTTATAGTATATATAGAAATATATTAAAAAGATTTTTATAATTACTTTTAATATAATCTTTTTTATTCTAATCAAGATTATTTTTTTTATAAATCTATTTATAATAATAAATAAATTTATAACTCTATTTTTTTTTATTAAAGATAGATCTATAATAAAATTTATTAAAATCTTAATCTAGATTTATTAAAAAATTAGTAATAATTTTAATAATCTATATTTTATATCTATTTTATTAATAATATAGTAATTATTCTTTTATAAAATTTAAAAATATACTTGATATATTTTATTATTTATCTTATCTTTTTTTATCTATAATATCTTATAATAAGTTCTATTTTTTTTAATAATATATCTAAAAATATTAGTTTTTATTATTATTATTATTTTTCTTTAAAGTATATAAAGATTAGTATATTAATAAAAAGATTTTTAAGTTTTTTAAATATTTATTAATATTCTTTATAGTTAACTAGATTAATAGTATTAATAAAGTAATAAATTAGAATATAAATAATTAATAAAAGTTAGTAAATCCTAAAAAACTATATATATCTTAAACTAATTTAGATATTTCTTATATTTTAATTATTTCTATCTTTTTTAGATTAATATAAATTTTTTTATCTATATGTATAATAAATTTAAAATATTTAATTAAGATTTATTTAAATTCTAACTTTTTAATATTATACTATAGATTAGTATCTTTTAGTTTTTAGAGAATTTTATTTACTTTTTAATAATAGTTTTTAATTATATTATTAAAGTAAATAATAATATTATTTATATAGGTTAATATATAGTTATTAAGATATTTTTATAATATTTACTTATTAAATTATTAAAATGTTATAGATATATTAATAAATCTAAAAGATATAATATTTTTTTTAAAGAGATTATATTATATATAAAATACTATTTTTTATTTTTTATTAAAAGTAATTTATATTTTATAGAATATAGTAATAATATTTAACTTAATAAGCTATTTTATATTTAATATATTTTTTAATATTTTATAGATTAGTAATAATAGATAGTAGTTTTTTTACTTAGTTTATTTAGTTTATAGTAATTAATATAAAATTATATTTCTTTATTAGATTTTTAATTTAGAAATATTAATATTATAGTAAGTAACTTATTAATTTAAATAAAATTCTTATTAAGTAAGTTAATTAATATTTTATATAAGTATAGTAACTCTTTTTTATTTATATTATATAGTAGTTTATATAGAGATAATTTTTTTAATATTATTCTAATTATAGTTTAATAGAATTTTATAATTAATTTTAGATTTATAAAAAGATAGTTTATTAGTAAGTTATTAGTTAAAAATATTAAATTAAGATTGATACTATTTAAAAAAAAAAATTTAATATTAATTTTTTTTTAAATTATAATATCTTATTAATATTATTTAATATAATTTTTTTAATTTATAAATATCTTGATTTTAAGAAATTATTAAATAACTTTTAAATTATTTTTATTTTTATATTTTTTATTTTTAAAAATTTTATTTTAATAGATTTAATTATTTTATTTTTTTAATTCTAATATTATATCTTTATATAAATTTTTAAATAAATATTTATATATCTTTTTTATAGAGAATAGATACTATCTATAATCTTAATTTAAAGAAGATCTAGAATTATATTATTTATTTAATTTTTAATAATATATATAAAAATTATATTTTATTAATAGCTATAAATATTAATATTAAAATAGATAATATATATAATCTAATTTTAGTTTATTACTATTTTATTAAATTATTAAAGATATATCTTAATATATAGAAAATTAAGAGATTTAATAAAAATTCTATTTATATTAGTATAATTTAAATAATTATAATTAACTAATACTTTTATAAATTAAATTTTATTTATTTTAATATTAACTAAAAAAAGTAATTTCTTATTTCTATTTAGTTTTTTAACTCTTTTTTTTTTTACTCTTATTTATAATTTAAAATAGAAGTTATTTTTTTCTTAATATACTATTACTAGTTATTAAGCTTTTATTATTATTTATATTACTTTATTTAATAACTAGTTTTAATTTCTTTATATATATACTTTATATAAATCTAAATTTTTTTTAACAATCTAGTAGTAATAATATAACTCTTATTATCTAGATATTTAATAAATGACTAGAAATATTTTATAATCTAGTAATTAGATTTTCTATAATATAAATACTAACTTTTATTATAATAATTTTATAGTTTTTTTTATAATTTAGTAAGCTTTTTCTAATAGCTAGAGTTATTATATTTATAGTTAATATATAAATTTATATAATTTATTAATAAAATATTTATTAATTTATTTTATAATCTTAAAAAGATCTATTATTTTATTTTATTAAATTGATTAATAATATTCATATTAGTAAACTCTCTTTCTAATTTTAATGAAAATCTTAAAAAAGTTATATCTTTAATTTAATAAATTTAATATAAATAATAAACTACTTATATCTAAATATTAAGATTACTATAGATTAAATTAAAGTAGTTAAGTAATTTATAAAAGTTTATAATGTTTTAGATATACTTTATATATATTCTAGAGTTTTTTTATATAAATTTCTTTAATTAAAAGAAAATATAAATAAACTAGTTAGAAAATAATCTAATAGTATTTCTATTAATTTCTAATTTATTTTTTATTATAATTTATTAAGTAGACTAGTTATTAATATTTCTTATAAATAGTATAAAGTTAAGAAATCTTATTTATAATTTATAAGAAGTCTTAACTTAATTATCTAGTTATATTATAGTAGTAAGTTAATCTTATTTTATATTTTCTACTTTTATTCTATTATTGAGATTTATTATTATAAGTAACTTCTCTAATTAGCGTATATAAGTATTTTATACTGCCGCTTACTTAACTTATATTTACTAGCTTTATACTAGCTACTGTATTATTGATTACGTTTATTAAGAAAGGTTATTAAGCTAACGCTATTTTTAAATATCTATTATTGACTTAGGTTATTCTATTCTGTTCTGTATAGCCTAAATTTAGTATTTAGGGCTTTCTAATAGTGAATATATGCTGAATTGAAAGTGATTTAGGGGTTTTTTTTCTATAAGGTCTAGACTTAGTATTTAGAGCTTTTTCTAATATTTTAATAATAGTATTAGAAGATTGATGTATATGAAGAGCTGAAGCTTTATTGATCTAATTAGGCTAGACTAATATACTATTTACATTAATCTTGAAGAAAAGAGGGATTTGTATGTGGTTGGGTGCTTTATATGAGGTGTCTGGGTCACGTGCTTTCACGTGATCTACTTCTAGGCTTTGGTCTGTGACATATATAGAAAGAATATTAAAGATCCTTATAGTTATATAATCTCTTCTATAACTTATTTTTCTTTATTACTTATAGCTCTTTAATTTCTCTCTTTTTTATATATATTGATATATTCTATTATTAATTTTTTTTCTCTCTCTCTAATATTTTCTTAAATAGATTCTGTTATAGGCCGAAGTCTAGAAGTAGATCACATAAAGACATATGACCCAGGCACCCTGTCACGGTGTGAGCCGTGATGCTTAATAAGAAGGAGATCACGGTA
The DNA here is from genome assembly GCA_026122735.1 of Penicillium bialowiezense. NCBI lineage: Eukaryota > Fungi > Ascomycota > Eurotiomycetes > Eurotiales > Aspergillaceae > Penicillium > Penicillium bialowiezense. Next base: position 2,106,976 of record JAKZFB010000006.1, on the reverse strand, counting down.
TGTGATCTCTAGACTTCCGCACGACCCGGAAAAAACCTAACCCAACCCAGACCCAACCCAACTTGGGTTGGGTTCTGGGGCCATACCTTCACACCAGACCCCAGTGCTGGGTCAGGTCCTTTAACCCAGTTAGGTTATTAGAGCCTTCAGTTAGATTACAAATAGTATAAATAGCTTAAAATACAGTATATATAAATTATATTAATTTTCTCTGTATATTTAAGTAATCTCTAAATAATCCTTAGTTCCTAGGATTATTATTATTTAATAAACTTTAAATATATAATTTTAAATAAAAATAGATTTCTTATTTATATACTACTTTAATATATATAATTATTATTTTCTTAAGTTTTATATTTCCTTCTTAAAAACTATATTTAGACTATCTTACTAAGTACTAGTAAATTAAATTTAAAATCATTATTAATATTAATTAAAAAAGTATTATTTTTTTAAATACTATCTTTCTACTTCTCTATATTATTAATTAGTTTAATATTAATAATATTAAACTTTTTATTTTTATTTTCTTTTATTATTTTAATCTCTTCTTAAAAAAAGAATTTCTTTAAAAACTTTATTTCTTATTCTTCTATATTAAATCTAATTTATATAAAAGAATATGATTAGATTTTTAATAGTATAAGATTTTATCCTACTATCATAATAATAATAAATATCTTAAATAATATTAAATAGATATTTAATATCTATATCTATTACTAGAAAAAATAGGATATCATAAGTAAGAATAGTAATTACTAAAAAATATGTATAGTTTCTTTTCTAAAATATAAGTAGACTAAGATAAATAATATTTTTAGATATTAGTATATAGTTTATATAATAGTATATAGTTTATATAATAGTATATAGTTTATATAATATTAATATTTAAACTTATTACTATTAAAATATTAACTTATTTTATTAAAAACTTTTTAAAAGATTATTTTATCTTTATCTAATATTTTATCTAACCTTATACTTAAATAAGTAATAAACTATAAGTTTTTTAATTTTTAATTCTAAGATTATAGCTTCTCTTAGTATAACTAGCTTTAAGTATATATAATATATCTTATTTCTATAGAACCTATTTATATTAGAGCTATCCTATTAATTTTTTAAGATAGTAAAATAATTTATTATAGATTTTAAAAAACTAGATTATATAGTTAAAAAAAATAGCTTAATAATATAAAAAAGATAATAAACTTAGTACTATTTTTTATTATAAAGTAAAAGCTCTTTATAGTTATATTCTTTATAATATAGAGAAAAAAAAAATGTAATTATAAAACTTAATATAATATTAAAAAGATTAAATTCTAACAGATTTAAATATCTTAAACTAGAAATAACTTTACTAGAGTTAATTAAAAATTATAAAATATCTTCTAATACTAGGGACTAGTATTTATATAGATAGTAAGATAATAAACTTTATTAAAAATAATAGAAATATCATATTTTATATACTATATATTAGATTAAACTAATTTTAATTATTTCTTAGTCTATTTTATCTTAATTAAGTTATTTATTAGTACTATTTTAATATAATTAAAGAGTTAATTAAAGCTTAATTAAATAATATAGATAAGATATAGGATTTAGATAATAATAATACTATTAGAAAAAGCTTATTAAAAAGATTTTACTAAGATTTTATTATTAAAAATATTATCTATTATTAAACTAAATACTCTACTTTTAAAGTAATACTTAAGTAAAATATCTAAATCTTTTTATTTTATATAAACTATAAGTGTTACCCCTATATTAAATTTAAACTATCTTAATTAAATAGTCATCTCATAATCTAAGATATAAAAAAATTCACTATATAAATATAAAAATTAACTAAGTTTATCTATACTAAGATCTTATCTATATAAGTTTAATATAAAGTATAAATAAATTACTACTATATTTTTATCTATTAATATAAATCTAGATAACTAGTCTAGCTAAATACTAAGAATATCTAAATCTTCTACTTATAAAAGAAATTTAATTAAAAGAATCTATATCTTTTTAAAATCTTAAAAACTATAAATATATACGTTTATAAATTTAAACTATCTATTAATATAAAGATCTATTCTATATTTAATATTAACTTATTATAATTTACTATTATAAAACTAGTAATTAAATAAATTACTAAATTTATACCACCTATTAAAATTAAAAAACTAGAAGAATAGAAAATCAAAGATATTCTAGATTTCTACTAAAAATAATAAGATTAAAGAGATCTATATCTAAAATATACTATTAAATAGATTAGCTATAATAAGCTTATTAAAAAGTTTACTAAATATCTAGACCATATCTATAAGATTATATAGAACTTCTACTAAAGATATCTATATAAGCTTTACCTTAATAAAGTTTAGCTTTAAAAAAAGAAATATTATTATAGTATAAACTATAATATTTAATAAAAAGAAGATTACAGTATATAATCTTTAATCTATTTATCAGAACTCCAGTTCTAGATCTTATTATAGCTCTTTAAACTACGTTTTATAAATAGTCTATTTCTATCTATTACCTATTAATTAGAATCTAATCTATTATATCCTATCTCTACTAGTTATCTCTTATTATACTGTCCTATCTATCTATACCTTGATAAAAACTTTAAAAAAGATATTTATTTCTACTCCTATCTTAAAAATATTTAACTAGTTTAAGAAGATTATTTTAGAAATAAATATATCTAACTATATTTTTATTAGTATACTATTATAATATAATAATACTAGATTACTATACTTTATTATATTCTTCTCTAAAAAATACTCTATTATTAAATATAATTATAAGATTTATAATAAAGAATTACTAACTATAATCTACTATTTTAAAAAGTAATATTCCAAATTAAAAAATATATCTTTATCTATAAAGATTATAATTAATTACTATAATTTAGAATATTTTATAATAATAAAACTATTAAACTACTATTAAGTTTAATAGTCTAAATTCTTATTTTAATTTAATTTTAAGATTATATACTAACCTAGAAAATAAGATATAAAGTTTAACACTCTAACTAAAAGATTAGAAAATATCTTAAAAAAAAGAGATAAATATTTAGTATATTAGAATTAGACTATTCTAAAAAAAAAAAATTTATAGATAAATATTATAATATAATAAAAAGATAAAGCTATTATAACTATTTTACTTAAATTACTAATACAAATCTAGATAACTAATCTAATTAAATACTAAGAATATCTAAACCCTCTATTTATAAAAAAAGCTTAATTAAAAAAACTTAAATTCTTTTAGAATTTTAGAGATTATAAATATATATACTTATAAACTTAAACTATTTACTAATATAAAAATCTACTCTATATTTAATATTAATCTACTATAATCTATTACTATAAAACTAGTAACTAGATAAATTACTAAATCTATACTACTTATTAAAATTAAAGAATTAGAAGAATAAAAAATTAAAGATATTCTAGATTCCTATTAAAAATAATAAAACTAAAAAAGCCTATATCTAAAATATACTATTAAATAGATTAGTTATAATAAGCTTACTAAAAAGCTTACTAAATACTTAAACTACGTTTATAAGATTATATAGAACTTCTACTAAAGATATCTGTATAAGTCTTACTTTAATAGAGCTTAACTTTAAAAGAAAAAGTACTATTATAATATAAGCTGTGATACTTAGTAAAAAGAAGATCGCGGTATATAATCTCTAATCTATTTATTATAACTCTAGTTCTAGATCTTGTTATAGCTCTTCAAGCTACATCTTGTAAATAGTCTGCTCCTATCTGTTACCTGTTAATTGGAATCCGACCTGTTATGCCCTGTCCCTGCTAGTTATCTCCTATCATACTATCCTGCCTGCCCACACCCTGATACGTGGACATAGTGTGGACATGGCGTTAAGCGAACTCCACCCTCCAGGGGGAGCGAAACAGGCGATACAAGCAGGAAACAAAGTTGAAAACAGATAGTTGAAATACGAAGACAAAGACAATGATGGCTTGGAAACGGACTTGATTGGTATGAAGGTGGCTAGCTAGTAATAAAAGTGGGAGAGGGGTAAATCGCCTCTGCTAGTCACATGATTGATTATTAAGAATTTTTCCGTCTGGCCTTCCTTGCCGCCACAGCGTGGACATAGTAAGGACATAGTGAGAACATAGTGTGGACAGCGGGGACAGAGTGAGGACATAGTGTAGACAGCGTGGATAGAGTGTGGACAGAGTGTGGACAGAGTGTGGACAGAGTAAGGACAGGACTAAGTGTGGACAGGACAGGACAAAGCACAGACTGTTAAGAAATAGTACTTCTACCTGGGAGCACTATCACTTCTTAGCACTACTTTCACGCCTCTTCCTAGTGGTAAATAAAGTTCTCTACAATTGATAAAGCTGGTCCTTATAAGCTTGTCTACTTAAGTATACTAGAGTTATATTCTCCCTAGGTAAAGTTACTAACTAAACTAATCTAAATTAAGAGAAATCTTTATTAAATCTGGTGAGTATTCATTTCTAGACAGCTAGGTAAATCCTTATATATTATAGTATGAATAGCTTTTTTATTACTGAGTAAATAAAATATTTTAATTATTTATATATTTATATAGTTACTTCTAATCTAATTTCTTATTAGAAATAATATATATTAATCAATTCTTTCCTTTTTAATATAGATAGTGTATGGATATAGCGTGGATAGAGTATGGATATAGCGTGGATAGAGTGTGGATAGAGTGTATAAATCATTATATATATATATCCTTTCTTACCATAATAATAGATCTTAAATCTAACTATCATAGGCTAAAGCCTGATATAAATCACGTGAGATATGTAACCTAGCGCTTTATGAGAACGTCTAACTATATATAAATACATCTTTTTTTTAAGATTAAGATAAAAAGTATATTAGTTTAGTCTAATAAAATCAATAAAGTTTTAGCCTTGTATAGTAAATATAACTATAGTACTCTTAGTAGAATTAGTATTAGAGATTTAGTAGATAGATTAGTAGTAATAGTGGCTCTAGGAGATATGAATATAGGCGAAGAATTAGTGGCCTTAATAAGTGTGGGGATGATAGATCTTGTATTTAAATCGGTATTATTAGTAGAGTTAATTACTACGGTAGATGTGGTAGATACGGTGTGTACAGTAATTTCTAGTAGTGGTGGTGTCAGCGGTGACTGCGGCGTCTACAGTGTCTGCGGTGTCTGCGGTGTCTGCGGTGTCTGCGGTGTCTGCGGTGTCTGCGGTGTCTGCGGTGTCTGCGGTGTCTGCGGTGTCTGCGGTGTTTGTGGTGTTTGCGGTGTCTGTGGTCAAGCTGGAAGTTAGTAAAAATAATGATTATAATAAACTTGGTAAATTTATTGAATGTGGATTAGGCAAGAAAATTAGGGAAATGGTATTAAATAGTAGTAGTAGAACGATCTACTGAGATAGGTTAATAAGAGTTTATTAAAACTCTAATTTCTAATCTAGTTAGTAAACTATATATTAAAGGTTAAAGCCTAGATATAGATTATATAAGGGACGTGATCTAGTGCTTTATAAAGAGCGCTTGACTGTGTATAAATATCTCCTTTCTCTAAGATTATTAAAAATAGTATATTGCCTTAGTTATAATTGATAGTGAAGCTCGAGATCATCAAAGTCTAAAATATAACAATATTGTTTATTAGAGAAAGAAAAGAAGAAAATGAAACTATCTATATAGAATTTCTATATAGATCTTCTTCTATTATAAGTAGATAGAATAAATAGTAAATACTAAAGTAATCTATTAAATAACTACCATTTTTCTACAGTTTAAGATAATAACTATAAATCTCTATATACTCTTTTATACTATACTACCTCTTAATAATAATCTGTTTAGTCTTTTAAATACTAACTTTAAATAAAAAATATATATTAATCTTAGTAAAGTCTATTGATATATAATCTCTATAAAAATAGTATGTCTTTTTTCTCTAAATATATTTATATTCTTTATATAGATATTTAAATAATATTTTTATTAAGAATATCTTTAAGAATTTAATTATTTAATATTATTATAATCTATTAATATAAATATTATAGAAATCCTTATTTTATAGAATGATAAATATAAAGAATTTTTATCTGTTATAGAATATCATTTAGATTATAAACTAGATATTACTATCTATTAATATTATTTAATCTATACTATTTAATATAATATTAAAACTTATAGTAATAAATTTATATATCTAAAATCTTATTTATTAGGACTAGTATAGCTTTCTTATATTAAAAGATCTAAAAGACTAAGATATTAGTGATAAAAAGAAGAAGCTATTTAGTAAGTTAGTAAAATAGGAGATATAGTAGGTAATATAAGTAAAATGAGTAAATGTAGTAAATGTATTATACTATCTTGTTATAAAAATAAGATATTAGTCTTTTAATATTTAAAAATTTAATTAATTATAGTATAAATAATTAAAATTACTCTTTTCTAAAGTAAGTAGGTCTAGATTTATAAAAGCCGTATCTATAGTAGTATCTATAGTATTAGATCCTGTAGAATTACTATTTTTACTATTTTTTATAGAATAGTTTAATTTATTTATATTGTAGTAGGGAAATAGTGTTACTTTCCTACCTATACTACTAGTTACGTCTTAGTAGACTTCCGCAAAGCCTAACTTTGGGCCCAAGCTCCAGGCTCGAAACCCGACCCTCAATGGGCCGGGGGTCGAACTTTTTGGGCTCGACCCAGACTCTAGCTCGTAGAGGGGGGGCTTGATGAGCCCTCTCTCTAGGCTTGAAATTGTATAAAATATAGTCTTAGTGTTTATAAAGTTACTGAATTACCTAAATAAATTACTATCTTTTATCTATATTTTAGTTTATATATAGATTTCTATTATATTATTATAGTAAGGAATAAAAAATATTTAGAAATTCTAGTAAAAGGGTATTTTTCTTTTATATATTAGTATAATAATTAAGTTTTATAACTATTAAAATTAACTTATTAAGAATATTTAGTATTTATAAATTAATACTAATTAAGATATATATTCTATACTAGGAATTTTATATATCTTTATAATCAGATATTAATAAAAGGTTAAAACTAATTCTAAATAATTAAAATTATTTAAATTTTATATAGAAATAAAGTTAATCTTTCTTTAATTTATAATATCTTTTTTAATTATTAATTTTAATAGTTTTAAATAAGATATCTATATTTAATATTATCTTATAGCTAATTAATTAAAATATTTTAAAAAAATCAAGATTAAATAAACTAAAAGTAAGTTAAAACTAAATTTTTAATAGATTTTAGATAAAGAATTTAAATTTTTTCTCAAGTTTTATAAATCTTTTCTTAAATTTTATAAGTTTTTTTTAAATCTTATAGATCTTTTTTTTAAGCTTTATAAGCTTTTATTAAGCTTTATAGACTTTTTTTTAAGTTCTATAAACTTTTCTTTAAGTTTTATAAATCTTTTTTTAAATTTTATAAACTTTTTTTAAATTAACTCTATTTATTATATATAATTTAACTAATTATCTATTACTATTATTATTTTTTATTTTAATCTATTAATTATTAATTTAACTAGTTAGATAATATTTCTTACTTCTTATAATATATTAATTATCTTTTATAAATTCTTAAAAGCTTTTACTATTATAATTTTTATTAATTTAATAATATTCTAAAATTAGTAGTTTAAGTTTATATTATCTTAATTTAGAGATAATTATAATATCTTATTATATCTTATATCTTTAAATTACTTAGCTATATTATTAATAAGCTAATAAACTTTTAATATATTTATATTAGCTCTTTATTATCTAGATAATATCTTTTTATTTTTTTAGTTTAAAAGATTTAAATATATTAGATCTAGTTAGAAAAAGTTATACTTTTTATATAATAGAATAAAATATTAAAAATAAGTAGAATAATAGTTATAAACTAACTATAGATTAAAAAGTAAGGTTATATAGTATTTAAATTATCTTTTATATATCTAGAAATATTTTATCTAGATAGTTTATAATAGTAATAGTAACTTATAAGTTATATATAAATATTACTCTATAATCTTTAAATATCTTTATATTATAAAAAAAGATTTTAATTAAAAAGATATATATTATAATATAACTACTATAACTAGATATTTTATAATATTTATTTATAAAAAGATTATAAGTAAAAATTAATAATAAAGATAAATTAATAAGTTTATTTAATTAATAGTATAAATATCTCTTTTATATAATATATATTACTAATATAATTAAATTAAAATAATCTTATTTAAAAGTTATTTTTTAAAATAGTTTAAAAAGATAATTTATTATAGTTTATTATAATTAACTAATTTCTTTTTTATCTTATTAAATATCTAACCTTTTAATAGATAATATTATAAGTATACTGTTATGGACATACAGTCACTAATCAGTTGTGGGGAACGCAACCTGATAATAGGCCATTAAGCGCCAATCAGTTTTACATTAGCCACAGTTACGTGGATCAGTATTAGAAAGTTATGGCCTTTCTGTCGTACCCTTCTGATATGGTATAACAGGAAGATTAGTGGAATGTAGTTGACGCTATAGGAACAACGGGTTCCTGCGACATTATGGTTCCTGCGATTGGACTCATCGCAGGAAGCACTATATTATAAGGTAGCTTCCATCGCAAGAACGTCTTATTAGCATATATGACTAAACCTATCCTATGATAGGACCTGATATAGGGTACTGTAGTTCCTGGGAGTAGTCTAGAACTATATGTGACCTATCGTATCGTAGGATAGGACCTATCCTAGGATAGGACTTATCCTACGAAAGGATAGGAAGAGCTTAGATATATAAGGACACTTATTTATGTATCTAGTTTAGTTTTTTGTCTTTAATCATATATTGTTACTTGTAAATATCTTTAGAATTTCAGAGACTCTTTTATTTGATTATAATTTGATAACCACTATAAATTGACTAATACTCTAGTAGAGATCTATTTAGCGTTTTACCTAGCATTGTTCCTCGATACCTCAAAACACCCAACCTGTAGTAAGGCCTATGAGGCAACAGTACAGTTATGAGACAGATCGTTGAGACTAGATAGTCTGCGGGACTACGACGGACAGTATACCCGATTCTATCTAACCTAACGACGACCAGTTAGCGTGTGCGTAATATATACTTAACTTTAAATCTCTTATTTATCCTTTCTATTAATATAGTTTAATATTAACTATCTTCTTATATAAAAGAATATTAATAATCTATACCTAAACTACTTCTAGTAGATATAAAAATATCTATTATATTAGATTACTAGATATTACTATTTAGATAAATATTTATAACTATTACTAGCTATTTTATTAATTTTAATTAGTATTACTAAAAAGTACTTTTTAAATTTAAATCTCTTAAAGGTATTTACTTTAGTACTAATTTAAGTAATATTCTTTTAGAGATATTTATTAATTATAATATCTAGGATTATATATTTAAATTAATTATAGATAATATATTAAATAATAAGATCTTTATTAACTTATTATAATAGATTCTATTAAGTGATATTTATATTATCTAAATCCCTTATTTTATATATATTATTTAATTAAGTCTGAACTAATTCTTTAATTATTTAAAAGTAATCTTTTAAAATAATATAACTAAAATTAAATAGTCTAATTATTAATTAAGACTTATAAAAATATATATTTAAGATAAAAATTATAGTATATCTTATATTTTAAATAAGATCTAATATCTTATAGTTTATATCTAGACTAGTCTTTAATATTATAAAGAATTTATTAATTTTTAGTTTTTAAAGTAGATATTTATACTACTTTAAGATATAAAGATTAGATAGAATTTAATATTTCTTATACTTTATTAAATTAAAAGATTCTATAATTTTCTTAATATATTCTATATAGACTATAATTATAAAAAGATAGTATTTAATAATAATAAATAGTATTAGATTAATTATCTTCTTTTTTTTATAAAGTTATTCTATAAATATATCTTTACGCTTTTAAAGATTTAAGATATAACTATATATCTAGTATTCTAGATTTATAATATATTATTTAAATATTTTAAAAAATCTATTAAGTAGTTTTAATAAAAGTATATTTTATAAAAATAATAGATATTTTCTTTTTTTAAAGTTAACTAATTAAAATTTAATAAATACTATTTATAGATAGATTATAATTATAATTATCTTTATATAATTAGTACTATATTAACATAAGATAATAGATTTTAATTTTTTCTTACTAATAATTAGATTAAGAAATAGTGTAATAAATATTAAACCTTATTTTAAGATATTTTTTTATTTTACTAAAAATATTATATCTAAATTAAAATTAAATATAGCTTTTTATAATCTACTTTATTTAAAAAAATATAAAGTGAAACTAGCTAGTAATAAGATAATCTAGTATTTTAATAATAATAAGTTTTACCTTTTTTCTAGTTTTATATAATATTTATTACTAACTCTATTAGATATTATTAATTCTAAGCTATCACTTTTTTAATAAAATAATTATAGTTATTTTCTTACTATTACTTTATTTATATAGGATATTTTTCTAATTTTAGTAACTAGTATAGATATAGAATAATTATTTAATACTATTTATAATATTTACTATTATTATTATAGTTATATAAAGACTAATATTATTAAAAAGTTAATATTATTTCTTTATATCTTAAGATTTAATTTTAAACTATATAAAATAAAAAAGCTTAAATAATTTTTCTTTTTAAATAAGATTAAAATATTAAAAAAAGAAAAAGATAAGAAGCTTAATAATATTAAATTTAAATAGATTAATAATATAAAAGAATAGTTTAAGAGCTTAAAGGATTTAATTAATAATAGCAGTAATAATAATAGTAATAATAGTAGTGATAATAGTAATAATAATACTAGCAATCCTCTATTACTAAGTTATAGTACTTAGCTATATATATTAGAAAAGAAAAAAAAGTATAAGGAGAATAACATATATTAGACTTATTAGTTTACGCTAGATTTAAATTATAATATATTAATATATACTTAAACTAATTAATTAATAATTTATTAAATTTAAAATAAACAATATAATCAAAATACTTAAAATTACTAGAAATTTCTATATTATTTATACAATCACAAGAAAATAACATATTTACACTATTTAATCATAAAGAGGGGCCCAACAAGCCCCCCCTTTCAAGCTATAGGCCCAAAACAAAAACCTGAAACCCGCTACGAGCTTTAGGACCAAGCTCAAAACCCGACCCTTTTAAAAGTCAAGTCAAGTCAAGTTTTAGGTTTTTCGAGTTTTACAGAAGTCTACATCTTAGTAGTAAGGGTATTCTTAGTATTTAATAGTATAGTAATTTAGCGATCTCTATATTATAAGAAAGTATTATTTCTTTTATCATTGTATATATACAGTAGGCTTTCTTTCTTACTAATAATCCTTATTGAGTACTGAACGCTCTTACTATTTTGTCTGCGATATTAGATTACTAATATGCTCTTTCTATTTTATATGGCGTCTCTAGAGAGGCGTATTGAACTAAAGACTAGTAGAGAAGGTGATTCTGATAATAGTGAATTAATAGAAATAGTATTTAATTTTGAAATAGTACTAGAGTAAGACTAGAGCTATAATATAAAAATTATATATTCTTTTAATATAGAAGTTATATTAGAAATAGATTTCTTATCTAATAATAAAGATATGATTTTTAATATTAAGTATATATAATTTATATTAGTTATACTTATTAATTAATATATTAATATCTATATAATATAATTAATTATTTTCTCAATATTATATTAACTATATTTATTATTAATTAATTTAAAAAGCTAAAGCTTTATTAATTTAATTAGACTAGACTAATATACTATTTATATTAATCTTAAAGAAAATAGAGATTTATATATAGATAGATATTTTATATAGGATATCTAGATTATATATCTTTATATGATCTACTTCTAGACTTTAGTTTATAATAGTACTCTCTTTCTTATTTTTATTAATATACTAGTCTTAGTATAAAGATTATAATATCTTTATTAATATTAGTCTCTTATTAGATATATTTTAATATAGATCTAAATTATTACTTATAGATCTAAATTATTACTTATAGATATTAAAAGTTAAATAGTTTTTAACTATATTTAATCTTTTTTATAATATCTCTATATAACTTATCTATTTTACTAAAACTTTTATCTATTTTCTTTTTTTAATATATTTCTTTTAAAAATTTTAAATCTTTTTTATTTTATATTCTAATTTATTATTAATTTTTATTATAGATAGTAATATATTATCTATAATTTAAAGAAAAAAAGATCTAATAATATAAGTTAAACTAATTTAATATAGAATATTAAATATATATTAGATAAGATATTAAATTAGATTATATATAATATTAAGATTTCTTCTATTTAATATTATATTTAGATTTAATGAAACTTTTTAAAAAATATTATAAATAAATATTTTATAAATTAAATTTTATTTTATTATTAATATAGTAAATAAATATTATTTAATAATATTTATTTATTTATTTATATTATATTTTCTATATAATCTAAAAATAAGTATAGATTATATCTAATAAAGTAGGAAGAGCGCGCTGGCGGTCTGACATCGCAGATAAGACGGTAAGGGTGTTCAGCGCCTGACGGGGCTCATCGGTAGGCAAGGGGTCCTGCGGCAGGCGTACACCGTATAATAGGGTGCTTTCTGGAGAGATGAAGGTGTCTGAATTCCTATGCTATGAAACTAGAGCTAGAAATACCCTTGCTACTGAGGCGCAGCTAGTGGCTCATGTAGGGAAGTGGCGCTGTTTCCCTATTACACTAATTAATAATCTTCTATAATTATTTTATAAAAAACTTATTAATAACTATTAATTAAATTTTTATCTATTTTGAATTTCTAATTTTTTTATATTTATTAATACTTAATAAGTTAATATAATAGTTATTATGAAGGTTATAAGGATATAGGTAGGTAGGTGTAGGTAGGTAGGTAGGTAGGAAGGAATTGCTAGAAATGTAAGGTATGAAGAAATGATAGTAATTGCTGGTAAGTGCCGGGAATTGCTATAAATTGCCAGAAATATAAGGCAGGAAGAATAAGGAGAAAAAACTGGTTTTATTGGAGAAAACTCTGTAAGGATGATCATAAAATTATTACCCTAGGAAAGTAGCCTCTATTTATATATAATTTCCAGTGATAAATTTTAGCGTTATTTATGACAGTGTAGTATTTATAGTGATGTAGTATTTATAGTAATATGCTATTTTATAGTAACGTAGTATTTATAGCTATATAGTATTTATACTAGTATAGTATTTATCGAATTTTTTAAAGATCCTTTTTTATAATAGTCATTATAATGTCTCTGATAAAATTAAAAAATTGTAGATTTTAAAGTCATATTTATTATATAATAATTTATTATATAATTTTTGATCTTATTAATTAAATAAATTAGATTTTTATATCTATTTATTTATTTATATATATATAGATCTATAGATCTATATAATTTTATTAGTTAATAAAATCTTTAAATACTTATATCTCTATGAGTTTTTATTATAGAGTTATAATAAGTATATTATTATAAAGCTATCTTTTAGCTCTATCTATATATCTTATATAAGAGGTAAAAAATATGATAATAACCTATTAAAATAGATATAAGGATCTAGCTAGTTGATATAAAGAGATAGAGAATAACAGATAAGATTCGCTAGTTTATGAGAACTGGGATAGATAGAGATAAATAAACTGCTTGCTTATTATATATGATTCGTGTGCTTGTCTTACATGGGGCTAGAGGGCGGTGAGGTTAGTGTACAGGCTCTTGGTTAGTAGGAATCGGCCGTATTCTAATATATTTTTAAGAACAGCACTTTAGACTTCCGCACGACCCGGAAATGGGTCGAAGGTCCCGACCCAGCACCGGACCTAAGTTGGGTCCGGTGCCAAACCTTCCAACCCGGACCCGCACTAGACCTAACTGCCGGTGCCCTAGATAACCTAATAAAAGCCCAACTGGACCTAACTTTTGTATAATTCACTGTATAAAGTGCTTTACTTATCTAGATTGAATATTGTAATTTTCTATTATTTTAGTTATATTAAGATAGACTTTAATATTTAGTAATAAAAGTAATAAAACTTTATAAAAAAAGATTATTTATAAGAATAAATAGCTTAGTTTAGTGTTAATTACTTTTTAAAATCTATAATTTCTATTAAAATTATATTTAACTTAATATTTTTAGAATTGTAGTATATAGACTATAGAAGTATATATTTATAATATATAGTATTAGTGTAGATTTTATATAGTATAAAACTAGAAAAAAATATAGTAGAATATCCTTTTTTTTCTAAATTTTATTAATTAAAGAAAAGTTCTAAAATAAATTAAATCTTAAAAAGTTTAGAAATTATTATATATACTTTAGATCCCCTTAGTTATAAAGCTTTTAGTTAAAGTTAAGAAGTTTAGATAAAATGTTTTTAAGAATTTTTAAGAAATAATATAGAAATTAGGTTTTTGTTAAGTTTTCTAATGATTTTATTAGGTTTTTTAGGTTTTTATTAGTTTTTTTCTAGATTATATACTAATACCTATTTATTATATACTCTATAAACTAATTAATAAGAAAATAGTCTTTAATCTTAGTTAATCTATTACCTCTAATCTTTTCTAACTATTTTTAACTATAAGTAATAAATACATTCTTTTACTTACTTTACTTTATATTAATTCTTTACATCTTAATTAAATTATATCTTAAAGCTAGCACTTTAATTTCATATCTTCTTTTTATAGTAAAAAGGTTAATAATTCCTTATTTATATTAGCTTAACTATCTACTCTTTTTTTAACTAATTCTACTATTAATAAATACTTTTAATAACTAGTTAAACTACTTTTAATTCTTTCTTTCTTTTAATATATTAATTTTAATTAAAAGAAATTATTTATTCTCTATAACTAAATAGTATATACTAAATAAGTAAAATAGTAGCTTTAAACTAACTTTAGTTAGAAAAATAAGTTTAAATAAGACTTAGCATACTATATAAAGATTTAGTAAAACTACTATTAGATTATATATAGTGTAGATAGTATACTAAAGGTTATATATAAACGTTATAGAAAGGTTTTAGAATATCTTTATTTAATAACTTCTAGTAATAATATAAATAAACCATCTTATTATAGTATATCAACAATACAAAAATATCTAAAAACTACTTTATATATACGCTTAGAGAATAAAAAGAAATTAGAGATTATAAACTTTCTATAAAAAGAGATATATTAAATATTTAATTTATAATATTATAATACTTATAAGTTTATCTATTTCTACTATTTAAGAAAACTTATTATAGAATAGATCCTTTATATAAAAAGATTAGAAAAAGGAAATCTTATAGTTCCTAATCTTAAACTAGTTACTTTTCTATCTAATTAAATATCTAATATTTAAATATATTATTACTAAGACTTACTTAACTCTCTCTACTCTATTAATTCTATTATTTAATATAATTCGCTATAAGCTAGAGAGTATAGTTAAAGAATCTTTAATATAAATAGATTCTATAATTGCTACTCCTAAAATCTAAGATATTAATTACATTTAACTGTTAGATATCTTCTTTTTTATAAGTATTTATAGATATTACTAGCTATTTTATTAATACTAATTAAGTATACTATAAAGTACTTCTTAAATTTAAACTCTTTTAAAGTATATACATTAAAGTTAATCTAAATACTATTCTACTAGATACTCTACTTAAATATAATTTTAAAGAAAAAATATTTAATTTAATAATAGATAATACTACTAATAATAAAATCTTAATAAAATCTTTTTAATAAACTCTTTCTAATAGTATTATTATTATATAAATTCTATACCTTATTTATATTATTTAGCTAAACCTTAACTAGCTTCTTAATTATATTAAAGTAATTCTAATAAATAATTTAGTTAAAATAAAATAAACTAAAAAATAATTAAGACTAGCCTAAACTAATATATAGGATATAAAGCGTGATATTTCTATTACTTTTAATAAAGTTCGCTATCTTACTATCTATATAAATGCTAGTCTTTAATACTAAAAGATATTTTATAATCTTTAGATAACTCCTATTAAATTAGTTTTAATTTAAGACGTTTAAACTTATTAGAATTCTACTTTTCTAATATTATGTTAAGTTTTATGATTATATTTCTTTTTTTCCTTATTTTATAAAAAATATAACTATAAGGAGTTTCTACTTTATAATAAAGAATAACGCTAAGTTTATTATCTTCTTTATATTATTAAGCTATTCTTTAACTATATAACCTAACTCTCTAAGACCTAAGATATCACTATATACTATATTTTTAAGATTTATAATAAATTATTCTACTATCTCGAAAAATCAATAGTATAGCTCTAATGTAAGCGGGTTTTATAAAAATAAGATATATTATATATACTTAAAGCTAGTTATACTAAACTTAATAAGTATTACTTTTAGATTAATAATATTTAAGGATATATCTATACAATTAGTATAATACTTACACCTATAAATAAGTTTAAATTCTTTCTTATAAGTAATTAGAACTAAGAATAGCGTAATAAATACTAGAGATCTTTCTAAAAAGCTTTAGTTCTATACTAGAAAAAGATATAATCTTAAGATTAAGAATTTAAAAGCTTACTTATTACTCACCTAAATATAAAGCTAGATAAGATATTAGATAAAGGTAGAATAATCTTTTAAATAATCTTTAATAAAATAAGCTAATATTTTAATAGTAGTAAGTTTAAATATTAATATTATATAAACTATATATTAATATTTAAAGATATTATTTATCTTAATCTACTTATATTTTAAAAAGAGAACTATATCTATTTTCTAGTAATTATTACTCTTATCTATAATATCCTATCTTTCCTAGTAATAGGTATAAATATTAAATACCTATTTAATATTATTTAAGATATTTATTATTATTGTTATAGTAGGATGAAATCTTATACTATTAAAGATTTAATAATATTTCTTTATATAACTAGATTTAATATAAAAGAATAAGAAGTAAAACTCTTAGAGAAATTCTTTTCTTAAAAAGAGATTAAGGTAGCTAAAGAGAAGAAGGATAAAAAGCTTAATATTATTAAGATTAAATTAATTAGTAATATAGAGAAATAGAAAGATAATATCTAAAAGGATAATACTTCTTTAATTAATATTAATAGTAATTTTAAGTTTAATTTACTAGTATCTAGTAAGATAGTCTAGATATAGTCTTTAAGTAAGAAACGTAAAGTTTAGGAGGATGATAATTATATATATTAATGTATTATATAAATATAATATCTATTTGAATTTAATAATAATAACTCTAAATACTAAGAACTATTTAGCTATTACTCAAATATACAGAGAAAATCGGTATAATTTATACAGTCTGTATTTTAAGTTGTTTGCATTGTTTGTGACCCAACTTGGGGCCCCAATAACCCAGCTGGGTCGAAGGTCCCGACCCGGCACCGGACCCGGGGCGAAGGTATGGCCCCAGAACCCAACCCAAGTTGGGTTGGGTCCGGGTTGGGTTGGGTTTTTTCCGGGTCGTGCGGAAGTCTACAGCACTTTACACAGGACCAAGTCTCACATGCATAACTGTGAAATGACTAGATGGCCATATACACTCTGTTATTTGGACAACTGGTGATGCAGTTATTTGATTTGCTCCTAGGTCTTTTTGGGGTACAAGGGTGTGACCAGTAGAGCTGTAGTCATCTTCCCATCTACAGTTCTGGAAGGCTATCTTCTCATTGGAAGTATTTTGATTTCTCCAAGTTACCAATATCAAGCAAAATTCAACATGAATCTACTGGCACTAAGAATATCAAAGGAAGCCCTTGATCCAGGAACCCGAAGACACACTTTGCAATCCTGACGCCAGACCCACACGACCAATTGAAAACAGAAAGACACACATGACTATTGAACCGACATGTTACCGGATCGAATGAGACAGCATCCGGCTTTCTTTAGCGAAGCCAGGAGTCTCAAATGAACTGATCGATGGCGGCGTCGTATCTCAATATGAAATGCCAAGCCTATACCCCTTCTCTTCATGACAAGGGACTGTAATGGGTCGAGTTGTTTGTGCAGTTTGTTTGTTGTTGATGAGGAGGGAAGGAGCGCGTTGGACAGGTTTATGTAGAGGTCTCTGGGAGATCCCTCCTTTTCTTTCTCTTCTTCTCTCTAGCTTAATTTCAAACGTCAGACAAGGACTTGATCTTTTGATCAAATTGCCAGCTGTTTACAGGGACCTTGTGACGAAATGAATTAGCCTCGTGTGTGGCGTGGTGTATCAGCCCCCATCGTGTTTAAGCGGGGTACGCATCGATGTCTCAGGTATTGCAACCTCGGTCCCGAGCGGGGAAAATGATGGGCTTTCGCTTCTGGGTTGACCGATTTCTTGATTTTGGCGAGAAATACCAACCGATGTTACTTTTTGCTTCTTGTGGACATTCACCAAAAAGGGAGCCAACCACTGCCGAGAAAATGGCGGGGTAACGCGGTGGTAGAACGCTACCCGCTGCAGGGTCTAGTCTAGATGCAGACAACAGGCATTGGCAATGATGCAGATGTCTCACCCGCCACTGATTTCGATTGGCCGGGTAATGCACCTCATCAATGGCCTGGCCTGATAATCCAAGACATGTAACGAGTTCAATGTCTTAGATGTAAGGCCTCTTGGGTCATCGATATCATGCATCGCTACATCATCGCTGCTGCCTTTGCTCCGAGTACCTATATAAAGGCTATTGATTTCTCGCTCGAAGGAAACAGATAGTCCAGGCGCTTACTTACTTCAAAGCCAAACATCAGAAATGAAGGCCTCTTTGATCACACTCGGTGCCCTGCTCGGCCTGGTCTCGGCCCAGAATGCCGTCGTGCACAATCATTGTCCCAACACTGTCTACATACAGTCTTTCCCGTACGGTGGTGGCGCTCCAGGCACTCTTACCACCGTGTCTAGCGGAGGGACTTTCTCCGAGAAATTCAGAACATCTGGCTCGGTAGGTCACTATTCCTAATCTAGTACACATACAGGATGAGACTGACTATATATGAAATGTGCAGACCATTAAGATTGCCAAGACCAAAACGCTGGACAAGCCTCTCTTCTTTGGTTACTCCTTCTCCAAGAACCCAGACTACGCATACTGTGAGTCCAGCCCATCTCACCGCTAATTAACTTATACTTACCATATCCTTCAGATGAATTGAGCTCAGAATGGGGCAATCCATTCGCTGCGAGCCCCAACTCGCTCAGTCCCGGCGAAGGGTGTGAGGTCTTTGACTGTGCTGCCAATGATGCATCCTGCTACAGTACCCCTGCCCACAAGAAGGTCTATGGCTGCCCACAGCCAGTCGACCTCACAGCAGACCTGTGTCAGTAGAAACGGAGTCCACACTTTGTTGAGGGCTAGGACATCACATGCATTCTTCTCTTTACCAGGTGAATAGTGACCTTTCACAAGAGTATATATGAAATTGGAAACCCACTATAAGAAACGCCTGAAGCAGACTTCGGGAGGCAAGGAATGATGGTTCACATAGGAAGGGTCTCGGGGGCTAGTTGTACCCTCGGTTGGGTGCTTAAATAACAAAGGAATTCCACCACCTGCTCCCTTGCTTTCTCTGTCGTCAAGTTCTTGACAAACTAGTGCCTGTGTATGCTAAGCAGTAAGTTAGTGCTTACATGTTTACTACACTTGTATCTTTGCTTATAGTGTCAGTTTCTGCACGAGATGTAAGTGAATTTCTCTCTGTCGAATCTTCCGGATGGTCGTTAAATCTTATGTGAGATGATAAATACAGGAGCTTGAAGACATTTGGAACCTAATGGTAAAGGCAGACATTCCCGCATTCTTATGTACATTATACTACGTCTATGTGTGCTTGTGATCATACCAACCGGCTCCAATGGATGAAAACCCGGGCATGCCTGCTGATGTGTATCCGTGTGTATTGTGTGAGTCGCAGCAATATCCATGCATATTCCGACCAAAGACCCATTCCTATGACGTTACTCAATAGGAGCATAGAAGCTCAATTTACCGCGGGGGTCATACTTGTTCTTGAGTCCACTCAGACGCTTTTGACGCCAGTTTTCGCTACCGTATATCTGCTGCAATGTCTCTGAGCCGTAGGCATAATTGATGTACGCGCGGAAGTCATCACGACCAGTCGCCGCAGAGAGGATGTTGCGAAGCTGGTTCCCAAGATCGGCAGCTTTGTGCTTCAGAGCGTCACCGGCAGGGGCGTAATTGATCATTGGGGCGGCAAGGAGATTTTCCGAGCGGAAAGCAAAAGCAGTGGAATCAGCGGGGATGGCGTGGACGCCCTCAGCTGAGTAGCCCTCAAACATGAAGATGGAGTTGTTGAAAGGGGAAGAGCCGCTCACTGCAGGAGCATAAATATCCCACGCCTTCTTCTGAGCAGGGATGTTGTATTGTTCCAGATAGATCGGGAAGCGAGGGTTGGCGAAGCCGAGATTCTGGCAGGGAGGAGAGTCGACGGCGATGCTGGTCCAGTTGGCAAGGTCTTTATATGTGCCCGACTGGGGGTTGACAGAGATAGGTCCGATATCGTGGAAGGCCTTGGTGTAAGTGGACTCGACTGCCTTGACTCCTTCCTGAATGATATAGAACACGATCACAGGACTGTTGGAGTCAGATCCGTCGTTCATCCAGTAGGACCAGTTGATGATGCCGGTAGGTTGGGTACCGTTTTTCACGAGGTAATCATTGGCAGCTTGGTAAACAGCCTCGACCTTGGCGCCACTGAATGTGATGGTCTCAATGGCCCAATCAGTGTGCTGGATATCGTAGATCTTAGAGGTGACTGAAGTAACAATGCCAAAATTGTGGCCTGCGCCCTTCATTGCCCACCACAGCTCAGAGTCGGCATCGATGGTGGTCAAAGTGCCATTAGCAAGTACAACATTCATCGAAACGAACTGATCGGCAACAAGTCCGTGATGACCCTGGAGCCAACCATGTCCACCGCCGAGTGCAGGTCCCAGATAGCTGACACACTCGCAGGTTCCAGTAACGGTCTGCTTTCCAGCTGCCCACAAGTCATCGGTAATCTGTTTGGACATGACTCCACCGCCAATTGTGGCCGTCTTGCCACCTTCATTAACCTTGACACTGCGCAACTTGCTTAGAGAGATGCCAATTCCATGATCCATTTTACCCAACGAAACAAGGGCCCCGTGGACTCCATTGTAGGCGAGAAACGGAACACTCTTCTTGTTGGCATACTTGACCTTCGGTTTGATTGAAGTCAGTATGGTCATTTCGTATAATTCATCCTCCACTGAATAGAGGCATTCCACAACGGTCTGATTGGAAGTCTTACAGTCTCGGCGACATCATTCTCTGTGCCAGGGACGACAACCACATTCACCTTAGGCTCATCAAGAACAGACCAGCGGGTGGTGACATTTTCAAAGCCACTTGAACCAGGGTAATAGACCTCGGCAGAACGGGAGAGGCTTTTTGCAAAGGCCTTCATGTCAACATCAATGGTAGGGCAATTTCCCTGCGCAGTGCTACCCACCACCGTGGAAGCCAAAGCAGCAATGGCAGTGATAGAGTTGAGGGAGAACATCTTTCGAAGTCTTTTACTCAATAGATTGTCACACTCTCCGGGAAACCAAAGATGTGAGCGACAAAAAAAAGAAGACAAGCCCAATTGCCGAGGTCGATTACCACCTGCGTATCGTCAAACGTTCGAAGAGGAGGCGACTAGGCTGCTCCAAATTACTATGAGGTGCAAGGTTCGAAACAACTGAAATTTATTGCCCATCGGATTTGCCAACCCTGTAAGCGAACAGCAATCTCAGTGCAATTTATTCCAAGCCCCCACTTGCGCCGACCGCGTGTGCATCATGTTCCGAGATCCGACGGGGAATACACACAACTCGGTCTGTTTTGGACCCGAAGTAGGTGGGGCGATTTGGGGCGATTTGGGGCCGACGGCCTTTGGGAACCACAGTCCGTCCTAATTATGCATGATTCATCAATTAGGAAGGCAAGGCTCGGGCAATCCACCCTACGAAGGAGCTAGACGATCTCGGATCCCTTGAGTGGCACAGGTTCGGTACTTCACAGTAGGTGCAGATAATGTATGTATTCAGAGCGACGAGACAGAAGGAAGAGAGAGAGAGAGGCTCTAGACTAACTTACCCGGAGAGCCTGATCTCCGAGGCAGTCATCAGTGAAGCCAACAATGAATTGTACTGTATTCACAGTCGCAATCTATTAGTTAATATCGGTGGTAGTAGTGCAAGTTTTAGCTCCGTTGCTGTAAATTTGAACTTTTCTTCAAGGGGAAGCCTCCCATGCTTCTCTTAGCAGCTCTTTGAGTAATAGCCACCTCAAGGATGATGAGTAACTAATACGTGGCAAACTCAGGGCCACGTTGCGAGTAGTGGCAGAAGCAATATTACACTAGCTGTCCGAATTCGGATTGCCGAGCCCAGATGGGGATCCACACAACCTAGCCAATCCGATGCTGATTGGCGGATTGCAATCATTGATATGTACATACGAGTACTGAAACGAAATTCTATTTGGACTTGACTGATCGTGTCCAGCTTCGGTAAACCGACTCAATTCATGTTTGGAGATTACCATGTGAGATTGACCTAGTATAACACAGAAACCTGGCAGCCCACTATGGCGATAGATCTGGCTCATTAGACATGAATCAAGCCCTCCCGAAGGCCTGGCTCGTGTGACAGCAAAGCCCATGCAAGTGCAAGTTAGATCATGAAACACCAGCACGCATCACCGTGACAGGTCTGGGGTCAGATTGGCCTCACCATGAGGCAAAAAACGAGAGCCTGATAAACAAAGATGCTGAACGCATTTTGAATCCAGATTCCACGCTCTTGGAAAACATGATACAGGGATCCGTACCGCGTTTTCCAGGGGATAGGAAAGGATGCATCACGACCAAGAGACCGATTGCCTGCATCGTTTAGCAGCGTTCTGATAGTCCAAGATTCTACATGTACGTACCGATTGGAATATAAACCCCAAGAAACATACCCTTCTACAGGGTAGGTCCTGTATTCTCGACCAAGTTGCCTAGGATTATTCCAACAACCATGGCAAGCAGTCCCTACACCACCAAAGAATCATCTAGCCACGCAATACGTTGCAAAGCTTATTGCATGTTCACATTCGCTTCTGGTGTTTGCTTTTCACCATATTGGAGTTTGGAACTGGCCGTTAGTCCTCCAATGTTGTGTTGTGATGCTGTGATATCTCCCAAGTGAGCTGAAGAGTTGAGACCATACTCTCTGGGAGCAGCTATATATGACTGATTTCTCGCAGAAAAGTTCACTCGAAAGTGTAAAGCACAGCAGTGTTTACCAATGCTGTAACCACTCCCTGACTCACGAAATTCGTCTTCAGAATTATATAGCGTTTTCAGTTCAACAAGACTTCCATCATCGCAAGCTTGCTGCTGCCGGAACCTGGTGTTCACATAGAACCTTCGTCGTCGCAAGCGTGTCTTACGTGAGACTGAGCTCTGTCTCTATTTAGCTCTCTCTTTTTAGCAATTCCTTTGAGTTCTACTCTAATTAGCCCTAGGTTTATGCTAAAATCTCTTCGAACGTCGGCCCGCATGATTGAAAGATGTAAATGCTCCTGTTCACGAAAAGAGTAAGCTGGAACTTGAGATATGCTGGATGATTCACAATTTCTATCCTTGATCTAGCCTTCTAAGGCTTTGACGCAAGTTCAGTGCTATGAAAGAAGTCTTTCAAAGAGACAAATAGTGCCGATGAACTCTTCTGTAAGCCTTGGAACAGCCCTGGAGAGTTCTGTGTTATTGGATGGCTAGTAAAGCTTTTGTCCAAAAATTGAATCTGCCTATTCAATATTGCAATAGGTATATAACCACGCTCAGATCAGAGTTCTCTTCATCCTTAGTCATGGGGTCATCTACACCATCGACGCAGCAGTTCCGTACCAGATGCAGACAAGACAAAGAACTATGCAAGTCAATACTGGAGAAATACCAAACCAAAAAAAGGTTCTACCGGCAAGACGGTTGGTGTGATATTCTTTCCCTCGCCCCTTCTAAACAATGTGGATATATCCAAGTTTCGGCTAATGGATTCAACAAATTTGCTGTGCTGGAAGAAGTTGTGATTTGGGCCAATGGTCAGGAGGTCAAGGAGGGGTGTGATGCATCCCATCTATGCCATCAAAAACCCTGCTGTAATCTCGATCACATTGTACCTGAGCTAAAATCCTTGAATCAATCCCGCAAGAACTGTCTCGTGTGGATACCATGTCCTCATTGCCCTTTGAAGATTTTGATTTGCCAGCATTCTCCGCCCTGCATCAAATTTTG
Organism: Penicillium bialowiezense; assembly: GCA_026122735.1. Taxonomy (NCBI): domain Eukaryota; kingdom Fungi; phylum Ascomycota; class Eurotiomycetes; order Eurotiales; family Aspergillaceae; genus Penicillium; species Penicillium bialowiezense. Next base: position 2,082,356 of record JAKZFB010000006.1, on the reverse strand, counting down.
TGTGGGCTATGACAATCACAATCATGTCCTTTCTGATGGGATATGTACGAAATACCAACGGGGATGACAAGAGCAATCGAAAACTAGCTCAGTTGTGGGCGTTTCACAATGCCCTGACACCCGAGCTTTCATCATCTCTTTAAAGAATGAGACTTCGGGAGTTCCATTGAGGTGGATTCATGTTTTGGTCCTTACAAAGAAAATATATATGAAATCAATGGACCAACGTTCTTTTCATCATAGTACATCTCTGCCATGTCCCTTATTGATTGTCACTGAAAGGACGTCACTGAATTACATTGCCTCGACTCCATTCGTTACGACGAAGACCGAGAGGCAAGGCCAAGTCGCTTCAAACATATTGGAGTATCTTTTCAAATGAACGGTATCTGACAGACTACGGTTATTGGCGATGTTTCGTGCTTCTATGGGCTTTGAAGAAGACACATCCAAGCCAAATGCCTCACTACAGCATGCTTTTCCTTTGTGCTGGCGTGTTAAACCTGGCATGTTTCCTTTTACCAAGTCGTCCCCGAAGTCAGCCTTGTTCTGGACATCCGTGGGTGCCTCAAAGCTTCGCCAACGTGTCCACATAGAACTCAAAGGCTAGATATTAGATCCTATGTAGAGTCAGTCCAGACTAAAGACCAGCGATGGTGCGTCGATTTGGTTTTTCTGGTGCAAGAGAAGCAAAAAATTCGCGTTATCTGCGGTTCGGAGGCGGATTCGGCGCTCAAGTTGAACGGTATAGAAGCTGACGCATGCTGGGATTTCCTGGGAGAATGCGGTAACCACGGAGAAGCGATGGTTTTTTGGACAAGAGCTATCGTTCTTGTTCGCTTCCAAGGCGGGCTTTGTGTGGTGGCTGTCCGGCTGGTTTCGCCGGCGGTGATGCTGCATTCAGAGTCCACGCATTGTGGAACAAATCCGTTTCCGGCCAAAACCTAACCAGGCGAAGCCCCATCAGATTGCCAAGACTCCAATGAGAACGACAGGGGAATCACTAGAAACGACGTGGGCATAGACAAAGGGTGTCAGTAACGTCCATTGAGAAGGGCCAAGAGCCAAGACCGGAGAAAAAGTCTGTCGTCATTTTGATCGGATTTCCACCCCACCGCGCTCTCGCCTTCCCCAATCCCCTTCACAACTCCCAACATGTCTCGCAATATCTCATACGGCCGCGGAGGCGCAGGTACGAGTATTTCCACTAAAAGCATCGAGCTTTCACTCATCTCTTCAGGCAACATCACGCGCCAGCAAAGCGCACCATCCCCCAAAGACCTCGTCACGCCCACCATCAAGCAGGAAGTGTACACCACAGGGCGCGGCGGCTCCGGAAACATGGTCCACAACGATCCCGACCGACCGGACCTTGCGCGCGAAAGTCAAGACGTCGAGTCCCCGCCCCTGCGTGCGCAGCAGATCCCCCACCACACTGGCCGAGGTATCCACGGGACTTTCCTGCCCTTGCAGATCAGTCACTAACAGGTCGACAGGCGGCGCTGCCAACGCTTATATCCCCACGGCCGAAGAAGAGGAGCACGAGAAGAAGATCCAGGAACAAGAGGCCGAGCTGATGCGAGTGCGGACGCTGTCGAAAGAGCGGGTCAAGGAGATTGAACACGAACGACAGGAGTTGCGGAGGGACTCCCCTGCGTCTTAGTGTCGGTCGCATATGGAGAGAGAGAGGAGAAAGAGAGAGAAACAGAAATCACTGCAGGCAGTGGTCAACTGCGGGGTTTCTTATCACCTAATTGGGTTCGGTATTTTGTTTTTTTCCTTCACCAGCTGTTATCTGTGTCCTATCAACGTCCAGGGTGAACGGCGTTGGTTATGGGCAGTTCTGGGCTGTCACTGCACTTTGCTTTTTCCCGATCGCAGTGCGGACGGAGTACACATGTCTCAATTCAATATACACAGCTCGTCTATGCTAATTATGCCTCTTCATATCTCATTAGATGCAGCGCTCAAATAGAAAATCCCCAAAGCAACCTCATGGAGAAATAAAACACCCCGTCGCGTCGACCGGCCACCCCACAAGTGCCCTCCACTCTGGCTCCAACGAGTCCCCAATGCGCGACAAAATCTGCATCCCCCAGTCTCCCATCCACCACGAATCCCTCAAATGATGCAGAACCACTGCGTAATGGGCCAGAATGACCAACGCGAACGGTCGCCGCGCTTCCAGCAGCTCCAGAAATCCCGTGGGGATGCGAAAACACCAGCAGAAGGCAAACACTTTCGGCTCGCCACCTTTCATGAGCTGCTCGAGCGCAATGCTCAGGTGTTCGATCGCCGATTCATACAGTGATTCTTCGTGCGCGGGATCTCGCAATTTTTCCAGGGCGTTCTGGCGACGTAGTGACAACACCACCAGACGAGACATGTCGGGCATGGTCGGGCGGGGGTCTTCAGGCTGAATGAGCGGGTTGAGTTCACCAGTAGCGACGCGTTCCAGGAGAGGCATGATGATGCTGACCAGCCAGCGGGTCAGCTGAAGTACTTCGAAGAATTCGTGAAGGGTGTCGGGTTTGTCATTGTCGTCGTCATCGATGAGACAGTAGCCGAATGCGAAGGCGATCATGAGGCAGCACAATGCGAATTTGGTGTTCGGATCTGTTTCGAGATCGAGCTCCGTGCTTGAGAGAGCTGTCAAGGCCTGCGATTGGTGGGCCCGGGCTGTTTCAAGGTATTGCCATCGTCGGGAGGAGGATGTTTTGGAGGCGAGGTGAAGGGCCGAGAGGGCAAGGAGGCCTTGACGAAGGGGCGGATGACGGAGGGAGAGAGCCGGGATGGTGGTTTGCCAGAGAGTTTCCGATGTTGGGCAGCGGGCCATTGTTTTGTATGTTGATGTGCACCACTGCATCATCAATTCGAGGTCTTGGAGGTGGGTCGCTTCGAGCAGCTCGGTTTGATAGGTCGGATGTAGCGCCATGGGGGACGAGGAAATGGAGGAAGCGCTCGATCGTGACGACCGGTGCTTCTTTTCCAGTCGGGTCAGTCGGGGTTGCGGTGTCTGTTGGCCGAGCATTTTGCGATCTATGCAATGGATGCAAGCCGAATTCTGTTGATACTACCGATGAAGAACGATTCATTAGCACCCGTGTAAAGAAAAGAAAAAAAACAAATGCCGACCGCGAGATGTTGTAATATCACCGAGACGGCGACAACGAGTTCCACGGTGTTTGAAGTCACAAGGATTCGGAGGCAGTCATACTTTCATTCTTCGGCCAGTTTGCATGTCGCCGTGGCGTCGCTTTGAGCACATGGAGGTTTGCATTCGTGTGAGAATCGGGGTTGCAGGTTCATTTGAACCACCACATGCCGAGTAAGACCCGACAGGAGCATCAGGAACAGCAAAAGAACAAAGCGGGTCTTCCGATTATGGTTATTGTTCCAAAGCCGATCAGGGAGTGTGCAGATCCAATCAGCACACCTCCAACCGCACTGGAGGGGCTCCCAGGCCGAAGCTCTGGCAGCCGAAGGGGCAACGCAGCAGCGCGAGCAAACGCAGAGGCGTTCTTGTCCGAATGTGGTAAATGCACAAGTGGCTCGTGCTGATGACGTCCCACTTCCCGCCAAGCGTGCCTTTGGACTTTCTCGGAACTCGCTGTGAATTGCCCGCTTTTGGCCTGGCAATGACTCGAGCATCTGACATGGTCAATGCGAAGGGCCCATTGCTGATTCGGACCTCGTATCCCCTGCTGATGCTGCGAGGGAAACGGGGGTAAACGGGGGTAAACGAGCCCCGAGTTGGGGATTCGCAGGGACTTTTCCCAAGAGAGTAAAAGCAGGTCGTACAACAGGGACCCTCTCGTACAAGCTTGTTTGGACGAGAGAAGAATTGGACCCCTTGCGAAGTGGAACCGAAGAGAGACCATCGAGTCAATCCGAAAGGAGCAGACCCCCGAAGTGTCCCCGCCACACCGAAGCCACGCGTTTACCCAATTGGGCCTAGTCCCGCATCGCTCCCGTGACGTACCGATGCCCTACTTGCATCTCATCCGGCAAGGCAGATCTACACAGAGCTTGGAGGTGTGAACCCGAGCAGTCTGGATTCTGCATTATCTGGGTTTGGAGCTCTGGCCCCACACCAAGATCCCGGAAATGTCTCTCATTGGGCTTGAAGGGAATGATCTCTGCAACCATGTTTGTGTCCCATCTGCAGATTGCCTCAACCAGCGCACCAGCGCACCAGTACACCAGCTTTGAACCGCAAGGGCATGATAGGCTCATGCGAAAAATGACATGATTGGAGTTGTCGGGGACTCAACCCGACGAAAGCGCATTGGATGACTCGGGTTTTGGAGCGGTAACCGTTCGGTTTTTGCGCAATCTCCAGCGAATGGCCCGCCGGATGGGTGGATCCCGGGCTTTCATGTTTCTTGGCTTCATACATTGGGGATTGTGTGCTTGAAAGCTCAGTCAATTGAGAATATAATTTACGATCGCACGAATAACATGGGTTTGGTTCCAATCCTTCCACCTCGTATTCGAATCGTCTTCTAGCCGACAAGATAGGTCGCAAAGCCAATGGTTCCACATAAACACTAATGTGATCTCCCAGCAGTCAATGCTTTATTCAACAGAAGTAGGTAAGAAAAGCCGTTGCGGTCCATGAAATAGTATCCATGCGTTTAGCCTGCGGAAATCCAGATGCAACCTTCAAAACAAAGCCAACACGTGGCCCTTCGAGCTTTGGGGATTCCCTAGAGACCTGCATGAAGACCAGCGAGTTCCCAGGCGGGCATTAGCGTTACGGACACTGAGTTTGGTGGGATGTCAGACGCCAGGGGGAACAACCTACAAAGTACGGAGCACGCTAAAACACATCGGCGCGATGCAGACCGCTGGTTTGGAGTCGCGGGGTCGCACGTGAACTGATGTGTGTCATCTTGAGCACTCAAGCTGGTTAGACCAATGCATTCTATCGTTCTTCCCAATATCTATGAAACTTACCACGAATGTTCCCTTCCGGGCCTAGCTGTAGGATGGTGATGTCAACCTTGGAATTTGGCTCACAATAAGATGTTTTGAATGGTTGAGTGGGCCGTACCATTTCAGCGGTCAAGTCACCTTGGAAAGACTCATCTCCAGGGCTATCTATCATATTTTCGTGTATGAGAAGTAGCGCTGGCCGTTGCTCTCACGGCTTTGTCTTCTCCTTTTTGAAACAAAACCAAAACCAAAATAGCTCGCGAGATGACTGACTGTTGTGGACCGTGGATGTGGAATTTTAACACTCTGACCTCCGACCGAAGGTTTGAGTGCAGTGAACCTGTGTATCATGCGATACATGGATGTTTTGATATCTCAACATTGACTACTGCCCATTGAGACGCGTGTTCTCTTGGCATATTAGCCGATTATGGTGTGATTGAGCGAGTGTGAATACACCTTCCAACAGCGGACACATTTCTCTGCATGTGTTGAGCATCAACCTTAGAAGACCCGAGTTCACTTGAGTTGTACAGCTCTGGAGTACAACCTTGGAAGGCAACATTTCTTTTACAATGGAGAGTAGTGGGTATATGACTCCAGCCCAAGCTGATACTGTTTAAATAAAAACAGTGGTAAGGGCATTGCAAAGTTGGTATCTCCAGAGAAAAGACAGTGTAACCTTAAAGAGGGATAAGACTTGAGCTTAAGTGATTACCCTCAGGCTCGAGCTGTTGACCGAGATGGAAGATCTTGACCCCCCGATGTCGCTCATGGAAGTCGGTACACTTGATTCCAACACCGTGATGTTATTTTTCATGGCATATCAGCAAGTGCCATATCTCCCGAGATCCTTGGTATCCAGGATGATGAGAAATTGTTTCAAATATTACTAGGCACAACCATGTTGTTTGAAACCCAAACCCCAAGGCTGATCGTGAATCTGGGACCTTATTTTTCTCAAAGCTGGCCCTGCAGATTGACAGGTATTTACCAGCGAATATTCACGCGGGTTTATCAGGGACTTCATTGTCCAAGGCGTTATCACCATCCTCGTCTGCTTGGAGTAGTTCATGACGTTTGAATTCCCCAGGAAGACAAGCATCCATGGGTCTTATTTCTATTGTGACCATGGGATCATGATGCCCATGCTCCAGGATTATCTGTGCACTCGGGTGTGATTTTGTCGAGCATAACCTGTCCAGGTGCGAGCACAAAAAATACTCCGCACGATCGACCCCAGCTTCCCCACACCTGGAACCGAACCGCGGCTCAACGGTGTTGCAATAACCGATACGATTATATCTACACACTGGGATAATTCTGCGAGGTACAACTCGCTGTACATATCCAGGAATCATGATATCCGATCCAGCCTCCATCGAACTTCCTACATCGTATGAAAATATTCAAACGACCGGTCATGTAACCGTCGCCCATCATCCGCCGGGGGCACCAACAGTCACTCCGGTAGTTGTGGTGACGCTGAATCGCCCCAAAAATCAAAATGCTTTCACTGGGCAGATGGTCCAGGACTTTGAGAAGCTTTTCCCAATGTTCGATGTGGACGGGCGAGTAAAAGTTGTCGTTTTGACGGGCGCTGGCAAAACATTTTGTGCCGGGGCAGATCTTGACATTGGATTCCGTGCTGGTGACGAAAAAATGATGGACCATCGTGACGGGTAAGTCGAAGAATTTGAAGTTTAGGATTCTTTCAGCTTATGACTTCAGTGGTGGACGGGTCGCCCTGGCCATCCATAGATGCCGCAAACCAACCATTGCAGCTATGCAGGGATCGGCAGTCGGCGTTGGGATGACCATGACACTGCCGGCTATAATTCGGTGAGTATCTAACATGGGAAAAGTACCCATGGCTTCAAAACCAAGCAGGGCCCGATATTGACACTTGACAGAATCGCCTATGAAAGAGGCAAGTATGGATTCGTTTTTGGCCGCCGTGGCATCACAATGGAATCATGCTCCTCGTACTTTCTTCCACGATTGGTCGGTCACTCAAATGCCAGTTATCTCGTCAGCACGGGCGGTGTTTTCCCACCGACGTCGAAACATTTCGGTGACTTGTTCAACGAGATCCTCCCAGAACCGACGCAGGTGTTGCCACGTGCACTGGAGCTGGCGACCGAAATTTCGGAGAATGTTAGCCCGGCCTCCTCCTATCTGAACCGAGCATTGATGTGGCGTGATACCGGGTCTGCAGAAGCGGCGCATTTAGTGGAATCGCGTGTCATCTATCATATGTTCCGGGCATCGTAAGTGCATGATGTTTTCTATTGGGTTGACGAGACTGACGGCCACCCAGGGACCAAAAGGAAGGAGTTGCCGCGTTCTTCGAAAAGCGAAAGCCCAACTTCGGAGCTGAACTTGACGAGAACCCGCCGCCAGCTGTGCCGTGGTGGACTGAGGTTGATACCGGTCGAGCCCCCAAACCAAAGGCAACTTCCAAGTTGTGAACAAGGGAGATGGGTGATCCGATTCTTCCACCGTGTTCATGGGGAGTTTGAGATTGGCACATCAATCCCCCGGGTTCTTGCACCAAGATTGATGCCTAAGTGATGTATCTCAGAAGATAGTCAAGCCAGTTGGGACGATGAAAGGTCATTCCGAATGTATTGCAATGCCCCTGCTACCAAAACCGCTAATGATAATGTAACAAAATAAACACCGACCTGGACAAGAGAAAGAAAAAGGCACCAGATTTGTTCTCCAAAGGCCCTTGGATTCAACTATATTGACACAAATGAAAAGGAAATGATCCTGCAGTACGGGCGGAGGGTATTAGGCGATGAAGTTGCGGCGCTTGCGGTTGTAGGCGCGCTGGTCCTTCAGCCACTGTCGATATCCTTGCACACTGCCAATCTTTTCGCCGTAGTAATCAGGGACGGGGTTCGCGATCGAGTTTGTGGACGGGTCAACGCGGAAACGACGGATACGATCGAAGAACTCCTTCTCTTTCTGTGGCGGTAAATTATTAGCATTGGAAAGACCGAGCGTGAAGCTTTTCCGGTGGGCGATACGTACCGTGTTGACGGAGGGCTTGAATTTTCTGTAGACCAGTCCCCAGATCCCGTTGCCAACAACGGGACCAACCAGCCATCCAGCGGCACCGCATGCAGCTGTGGCCAATCCAAGAACCACGAAGGGATCGAGGCCCATCACAGCGCCGCCCAGGGATTCCAAATCTTGCCCAGAGAGAATTTGTACTCCAGCGGTGGTACTGGCAAGAGAAGTGGCGACCGAGGAAGCGAGAGAGTAGCGGCGGCGCGAAGCGCGGAGTTTGAAGAAGGAGTTCCAGTCGAGCTTGGGTTCGTTCACGGTCGCAGCGGTCGATTGTGATCGCAAACCGGTAGAGATGGTGGCATTTTGAAGTTGAGGGCGCGAGCTCGTGTCCAGAGTAACAGGGCTAGATGGACGAGCTGCGGTGGAACTGAGGCGGATGAGCTGCTTGGAGGCCGTCTGGGGAGTGTGCTGAATGGGACGGAGGGCACCAACGGGGGATGGCGCAGTGGACTTGAGTCGTCCGAGGGACAGAACTGAGCGAGTAGACATGTTCAGTGACTTAGTGTGTATTTTGGGGGAGATGAGCTGGATTCAATTGAGAAATTGCGCAAAGTGAGGTCGGAATTGGAGAGTGTCAATGATTACATAATACGTTTCGGCACCGAAGCACATCCGAAGTCTCCAACGTTGGGAGCTACGACATCCCTCATTCTTCTCTTGTGATGAGAGTGAGCCTTGGAAGTCAAGAAGGAGAGAGAATATCCGGATAATCTGATTGATTTCACTCGGCTAGTGCCACCGATGAGCAAGTAAGGGATCATGACGAAGATGAAGATGGCATATGTGAACTCCAGGCTAGAGGATGAAGTAAACCTTGGAAGGGGATCAAAAGTTATGTTTACGCAGGAACCTTAGAGGGAGATTAACTTGATATTCAGCTTCCGCTGCCTAAGTCTGAGACTCAGAGAAGTACCTAGTAAGCGTAAAAGACGCGATGATGATTGTGAATATTATTATTATCGCGGGTAGTGCAGAATGAATATACAACTTGAACACAACGTTCATCATGACCAGATACCAGTTCGAATGTAAAAAGATTTGCCAAATTTTCATGGACTGATTGCCCCATGAGTTTTGCAGTATTAGGACCTCATAAATCCTCATTAGCTATCGTCGGTATTGGAATTGGACCCAATACCTCTCGACTCATTGATGAGTTGGGCCCAAATGGGCTCAGCTGGAGCATCCCTGTCTATATGCATGAATCAGCACTGCCACCGCACCCCGCCCTCTGTGTGTGCCCATGTAAACTCCTCGCTGAAAATCCATGGAAAAGTAGATTGTCTCTCACCAAGTTCTCCCATCCGCATCGCCCAAAACCTGAAAGACCTGTCATCTTGACCGTAGAAGGTGTGGGAACATCAGGTAGTACGGCTGTAGAATCTCCATATGTCGTCCGAAATTGACTCCGTGTCCGACTCGTCGACCCTCGTTTATGATCATGAGCCCTTCGAGACCTTTCAGGCAAGAGCTTTAAAGCTATGCGAAACCGCGTTGGGCGCTGCTAGTGACCTCCATCGAGCGAATGCAAGGAGGAGGGTTTATTAGAATTATTGGTGTGTCTATCATCACCAGCGATGCCGGGGAACGACCTGCCCTTGAACAGTACATTCTCCGCATACCACGGCTTGAAGTTTCGCAGCTGGGTCGCGACCTTGCGCCTCTGCAATTACTCCGTCAGCGATCACAAATCCCAATCCCCGAGGTAATCGCATTTGATACGAGGACACAAAATGTTTTGGAAAGTCCTTACTTGATCCAAAAACGCATTCCTGGCGTGCCTCTTTTCCCAACTTACCCGAATATGCCCCAGCAAATGAAACGGGCTATTGCCGAAGAGCTAGGCAAAGCCTACTCCGAGTTACATTCAGTCAGAAGTGTTACTGCCGGTAGGCTCACTCTATCGCCTTCTCGGGATTCGCTGCTCGTTCAGCCGTTCGATGACACAAGGACAGACGCGATCGTTCCATACGAGGACGGACCTGCGGCAGAGGCAACTATAGACATGCTAAGTTCGATTCTTACACATAAAAAGGAGCTGGCTGGTGCAGAGGGCCCCAACCGGTCATGGATGATTGAATTCCTGGATCATTTCAAGACGGCAGCGTCAGAGATGAGCGCCCTTGGCGTACTGGACAGAAGTGACTACTGTCTTTGTCACCTCGACTTGGAGCCTCGTAACATTTTGGCCCAGGCCCCCTCGTCAACCCAGCCGCAAACCGTCATCGGCATCCTCGATTGGGACAGCGCAATATTCGCTCCGGCTCTTCTGTCTTGCTCGCCCCCAATGTGGCTGTGGGCGTGGAATGAAGAGGCCGATGAAGACGAACGCCTTGCAGGCGACATACCTTCAACACCCGAGTTACGCGAATTAAAGGAATTGTTTGAAGAAGCAGCTGGCCCGACTTATCGACGCTTCGCATACGGAGCCCAATACCGACTGGCTCGGCAGCTTTTTCGGTTTGCTATCGACGGATTACACACAAACGAAGATCTGATGGCCACTGAACTCCTTTTGAAAGAATGGGATGACGTACAAAAATCATTGAAATTGGCCAACGACACTACGGCAGAACCTCAAATGGCCTGTTCGGTGACCAATCAGTAAAACTTGAATCAATAACATGCCCGGCAAGACCTCGGGAAGACACTATATTGGAAAGGGATCAGAGCTACTTCTGCGCGAGTGGGCTCAGATCCAAATTGACAACTTGGAAGGACTTCATCCGCGTATTTGTGGCTGATTGGTTTGAGGACTGTAGCTAATAAGGGGTAGCGGATTAATCTTGGAATTCGACTGTAGCCCTTCGCGCACATCCATCCTCCTCTTTCATACTAGGTGTAGGGTACCAACGGAGGCACCCGTGGACACTTCAGAACAACCATGGAAGTCCTTCTTAATAAAAAGACTGAGACCTCAGTGCTAACAGAGTACGTGGAAGACTACAATAGTCAGTAAGCTACAAGTCGACAGAGAAGCAGGCAGTCATCGATAGGTTGTATCTCCATGAGTCGAAAAACTGTGTTTATGTAGACCAAATGTACATCTGATGATGTCTTCGCCAGGGGAACAGGGTTGTGGGCTGTGTAATGAACCCATGAAACATGCTCGCACACAAGCCACATGATGCGACCGACAATCCTTGCCGATGAGGATGGCTATGGGGCCAAGACCCAGGCGAAAGCTCTTTGAAGCTCTTCCCAGGTAGTTGTAAAGATTGAACCTGTGCAATCCCACGGGATTCCATGCGAATATGACACCTATAGGCCCTCCATGCGCTTGATGTCCCCGGGGCGAGACTCAGGCTTGAGCGGGTTGCCGAATCCATTCACGCGGCCGTGGAGCCACTTCAGTGTTATGGTGCTAAGTGCCATGACTGCTGCACTTAACGTGAAGAGGCCAATCCGGCCTTCGGTGGGAAGGGCTTCGAAAATGGGATAAGGGTACCTGGAAAGTCAGTGTTGTCAACAAACGCAGATTATGTGTGCCTACCATCCATTCACAGCAAAGCATTGTTCAATCCAGAACCAATACCCGAATGCAATCGTGCCTGATACCGCAAGAGCAGGAAGCACAGTGATCGTCCATGGCGGAGACAGAAATAGCAGGTCAATGAGCATCACTATTGAGGGAGTGGCATGGAAACTGAGATCTAGAAGAAAATTAGCAGAGTTTGGAGCACCCTCATTTTGGACGTACCGGCATGAAGCGGAATGACGACCCATTCGGGAATCACCAATCTCTCATCGACCTAGTACAGGGTCAGCATGGATCATGGTTGCTTGAACGTCAATGATACCGAGCGAAGGCCCCAATAAAGGACACTTATGACAACTTCCAGCGGCGCACTGCATATCGACAGAATGTTTTTAACCAGAAACAGTCGCGGAGACAATGTGAGATCTGCCAACAGTCCAACCGAGAAGGTCAGAGTAGACAGACTCAAACCAATGACTGTTAGGTATTGAAAATGCCAACCGTATGCTTGGTTTCTGTATTGCTAACATTAACAAAACTTCTCCAATATAAAGTATGGCCACGGCCATATAAGCTAGTCTTACGCTTCGTTGGGATTCTCGTGCATACTCCAGACATGTCAGTAGCCCCTTTAGGCGAATCGGGAGAGAATCCATACTATTTGAAAGCCCAGAAAAAGCTGGAGAGACCAACCAACTGGAACGCGATCCGTCAGTGCCTGGAATGGGAAATTGCACGAGAAACCACGGTACTTACATGCACAAGTGCGGAGATCCCTCTCGAGGGGCTCGGCAGTCGCTGGAGCGGGTGCCTATGAATCAAAGATTCAGCCATATTGAGATTGACAGAAGCGCTCCAATAATTTCAATGTGTAAGTGAGTCCAGAGTTTGTGGACAGCGTTCACGTTGTCAAAGCGCGGCTCGGAGGGCCAATGAACTCCGTCCGCGGGCTCCGAGCGATTGATGACGTCGAGCAAGGGAGAAACGTGACCGTCGGGCGATGTCGGCTTGCCGCGGGAAATCCCGGCAATCCGCGGCATGCCGGTCTGGGGTAGCGGACTATTGATAATGCGGCTGACACATTCCCTTATCTCTCGCCTGGGCGATATGCTTCCCCACACTTTTGGTCCGCCTTCCAGAAACATTCCTCTTGCGCGGAAATTGTTCACCCCTGTCCTGCTCTGGTGCTTGCTCTCTGCATGGTGAGGTCACTTCATTCGCTAGTGGGTGATTTGCAGTACTCCTAATCGGACCTTCGAGATTGCCATCGACTATCAACTGTTCATTGCTTCCCTTCTTCGGCCCATTGCTGCAAAGCAGTGGAATTGATACAATCCCAGTCACATCTCCCTCCCACACCTCGATGTGCTTGTATACTAGGTGTGGGTGCTTGGTCGATTATCGCTTTGTTGCTACGTGGGGTCAAAGAGGCTCGAAACGCAGAAAGCGTGCCAATTGTGACGTGTTTCGGGCGTGAGTCCGGATTGGACAGTGCAGTAGCTTGCAGAAGAGATCGTTTGAAAGGGGATCAAACTGCGACTGTTAGCTGGCTCCAACTTTTTTTTAGGACTCCCGATTTATATCATCAGACATCGGGACTCGAAAAGACTTACTCTGACAAGCAATGCCTCGCCCCAGAAGACCCGGTGCGCCAGAACCAAAGCGCCGAAGTCGAAAGGGATGTTGGTGAGTCAAATCTTGCAATCAAAACTTTGGCAAGTACTGACTTTGGCAGGCCATGTAAAGCACGAAAGGTGAAATGGTAGGATGTATTGATCTCTGCGCCACAACATGAGCTGACCTTGCATTCTAGCGGAGAAGAGAAACCAGCTTGTCTGAACTGCTCAAGACAGGGTGAGCTATGCGATTACAGTGTTCGCTTGAATTGGGGAGGGAGAACGAAGCGTGCATCAGTTGACTCACCAAGCTCGCAGTCCAGCGGCTATGGGGGTGGAGGCGGAGGAGCCATCATCGGGTTCTCCGGCTCTTTCTCCATCAACACGACAAGCCCGAGCTCGCTTCCAACACCGACAAGTAATCCGGCAGATGGCATCATGAGTATGCGTCCTGGGGACATGACATCCCCAGGAGCGATCTCGCCAAGTACACCTGTCCTCTTTGACTCTCCAAGGCTCGGGTCTGAGGAACTGCCTTCACCAAGACAGCTTGATGCTCGATCTTCGACGAGTTGGGCCGAGCAGCCTCCATCATTGGCTTCCGCTGTCTCTGGGCCTCTGGCACACTTCCAATTTGGACAACAAGGTTTCGATGGTACACCACTGCCGACTTCAATAGAACAGGGGCTTGGCCTCAGATCACTGTCAGCATTCGCTTTTCACTCAACTCCGGTGTCTCAACCTGTCTCCTTCATGCGCCACTCCGTGGATGGGTCTCACGGTCACTCGGACCCGTCCATCATTCACACGCAAGATAAAGGGTACCTTTCTCACGCGCTGCACGAGGAAGATGAGTCGCATCTCAATTCCAAGTCGGCATCAAACGAGGACGGGGCTCATCATGGTCTGGAGGACACGGATGCACTGCATTCACTCCTCTTCGATGCTCATCAAGTGTCATTGGAAGGAAATGGTACAAGTCCACCTTCAAGGCTAGGTGGGACACCCGCCGCCATGGAATCCGCAGAAGGATATTCCATTGGACTGCCTCGTGACCATCAAATGCTACCAGACAGTATGCAAGAGAATGCACAGCCCCCTCAAGAGTTTTCTCTCGCAGAAAACAAATGGCAAACTTATCTCAGCAATGTCACTGACAATTATGGCCTGGATTCTGGACGTCCAGACCAAGATCTGTCGTTCAACAACGATCACGCAGCCATAGACATCAATTATGCCTTGGATCTTATCAGCTCTCGGGAAAAGAATCAAGATGTCCCACAGTCCACCTCGCAGCATGTACCGGAGGCTCAGGCCCAATTCTGCAGTGGCTACTATGCGTCTCCAGTGCCCATCAATATCCCCAGATATTTGTCTCCACTTCCGTCTTCCCTCTTGGGTAATCCCATCAACTTGATGTATTTCCATCATTTCCTCAATCACACTGCGCGAATGCTAGTGCCTCATAACTGTGACAACAATCCATTCATCTCAGTCTTGCCATCAAGTAAGCCATGTTCTCGTGAAACCCGTTTTGTTGTTTCCCTTCCCATACTGACCGAAAAGTGGCCATTGGTGATTCAAATCTCTTGAATCTACTGCTGGCATACTCTGCTAGTCATCGCGCTCGATATTTGGGTCATCCCGAACCGGCCAATCGAATTGCCCACTGGGTCAGCCAGGTCTTCCCGACATTGCGTATAGCATTGGAATCATCCCACGAAAACATCACTGATAGCCACCTGGCCACTGCTATCATGCTTCTTTCGTTGAAAATTGTTTCACCTGGTACGTTCGAGGCCCCGATCACCTGGAAGAGTCACCTCAAGCTTGCGCGCGACTTGTTCCTTGCACGAAGCGACACCATGGCGCAGCCAGGGAACAGAATCGGCGCATTCTTCTCTCGCTGGCTTGGGTATCTAGACACAATGGGGTCCTTATCATGTCGTCAAGCCGGCCCACCCTTGATGGTATACAGTTCTGTCTTGGCCGCTTGCTCCTCTTCCGATGGCCATGATGAGTATGCGGTTGATTGCTTCACGGGATTTTCACCGCGCACCGGAGTCTTTTTGATCCGTCTTGCGCGTTTGGTTCAAGAATGTGACAATGAACGTTTCGACGAGATGGGCAACTTTCAAGATGGCTGGCATCCTTCCGCAGACATGGTTCTCGAAGCTCAATCGGTGCTTGGCGAAATAGACGGGATAAGCGAACGCGCCCATGCCAACCGAGAGCACCACCGGGGTATTGAATCCTCTGATATGATGGCCATTGAGGAGGCATTCCGTTTCGCTGGTTTATTGCATCTTCATCGACGTGTGCTGGGTTCGCCGCCAGATTCGTTCCCTGTGAGGGAAGTATTGCGCAAGCTCGTCGATGCCCTTGGGCGTATGCGCCCTGGGGCCGCCACTGAAGTATGCTCTTTGTTTCCTCTGTTCACGGCGGGATGTGAATCAAGGGATCCTACTCAGCGATCTAAGCTGCTGGAACGGTTCCTTGTGTTGGAAAGTTCGGGGATGAAGCAGGTGGGTTGCCCCTCTTGGATCTTCTCGGCATTTTACTGACCCGGAGTAGATACAAAAAGCCCGTCAGCTGATGCAGCATTGCTGGGAGAAGGGGTTGCCTTGGATTGCTCTGGCCAATGGGCAGTTTTTGGGCTAACCCTGGGTGTCGCTTGGGCAGTGAAGTGCATGGACGGATGATATACGGATTGGCTTGACTTCATCTACGGAGTAGAGTCCTGTATGTTTATAGTGGCAACAAAAAGTCTCGACATAGAGTCAACACCAAAATCTTCCAATAGTATGATATGCACCTGAGCACCCCCTTTTTCCGATCAGAAGTCTTCCACACCCTCAGCCACAATATGATACATGCAGTTGTCTCCTTGCAGGATGCAATGTAACAGATCACATTACTAATATCGGCAAACATCTGTGTCGCAGCTCAATTCTTTCTCCCTTTTCGCGAAGAAAATCACCCCGAAACATCCCTGACACATGCTCCGAAATAAATTATGCGAAGTTTTGCCGAAAGTATCCAAACCGGTCACTTCCCCGCAAATCTGCGGCCCAACTCCACACTTTCGTCACAGTCGGTATGTCGGCCGGTTGATCGACCGACATGAAATGCGGAGTCTTGCATACATTCAAACCCCGGTTTGTCTTTCTCGGTCATTGTTGGCCCGAGAGTCTTCGGAAGATCCTGCTCTTTTTGAGATTTATGATTCGAGCAGCCGAGTGGCCTCCTTCTCCCGAGAAGATGAAGCAAGCTATGATTGCACTATAAGTATTGAACTCCCACCCTGATCTTCAGGTTGGGCATATACAGCTTGGATAGCCACGACCAGATGTATCTCGCCACTTTACTCCTCGGGCCACTTCTGGCGGCCGCCTCTTCTAATGTACCATATCAGCAATATATATTGGCTCCGAAATCGAGAGATTTGGTTCCAGCATCGGTGCACAACGTGAATGGCACCGTAAACAACGCCCTGTCTCTGACTGGTCCCTCTGGTGACGCAACATTCCGTGGTGTTTCATCTGTCACGTATGATTTTGGACTGAATGTGGCAGGCCTGGTGACTTTGGACGTTGCAAATTCCTCATCCTCATCTGCATTTCTGGGTGTCACATTCTCCGAGTCAAGCTTGTGGGCCAGTGAACACGCCAGTGATGCCACTGGCGATACAGGCCTGGATATTCCACTGTGGTTCCAAGTTGGCAAGGGCGCAGGGGAGTACACCCCCGAAGAGAAGCATATTCGCGGTGGATTCCGCTACCTTACAATAGTGAGCAATACGACTGCCACTGTTCAGGTTCGTGGTCTTCATGTCAACTACACCGCTGCTCCAGATCAGGATCTCCGTGCCTACACCGGCTATTTCCACTCCGATGATGAGTTGATCAACAAGATCTGGTACGCCGGCGCGTATACCAATCAACTTTGCACGATCAACCCCAAGGAGGGTAATTCGCTAGTGCACCTGTTCGACGAGACCAGCGGTGATGAACCCCA
The DNA here is from genome assembly GCA_026122735.1 of Penicillium bialowiezense. Lineage (NCBI taxonomy): Eukaryota > Fungi > Ascomycota > Eurotiomycetes > Eurotiales > Aspergillaceae > Penicillium > Penicillium bialowiezense. The sequence continues at coordinate 2,065,229 of JAKZFB010000006.1, read as the reverse complement.
AGTACAGGAGCTTGCCACTTGGTGGAACAATTATACCATCACCAATGGGAGCAGCACCATCACCGATGGTGCAAAGCGTGATCGGCTTGTGTGGCCTGGTGACATGTCCATTGCTCTCGAGTCTATTGCTGTTAGCACTGGTGACTTGTACAGTGTTCGCACTGCGTTGGAGGCTCTCTTTGTCTTGCAAAAGGCCAATGGGCAGCTACCTTATGCGGGAAAGCCCTTTTTTGATATCGTCAGCTACACCTATCACTTGCACAGTTTGATTGGTGCTTCATACTTATATCGCTTCTCGGGTGATAAGAGATGGCTTTCACAACACTGGTCCCAATACAAGCGGGGCGTTCAGTGGGCTGTCTCAAGTATTGACAGCTCGGGTCTGGCAAACATTACTTCCACAAGCGATTGGTTGCGCTTCGGGATGGGAGGCCATGTGAGTATACCGGACAATTTGACAGGGATATATTCTAACAGGAGATGCAGAATATCGAAGCAAATTCCATCCTTTACTACGTTCTTCAGGACGCCCAAGAACTTGCATCAGAGCTCCACGATACATCTTCCGCCGCGAATTGGAGTCGCATCGCGGAAAAGATCAAGACTGTTGCCAATCAGAAACTCTGGGATGACAAGAATGGCCTCTACACCGACAATCAGACAACGACTCTTCATCCCCAAGACGGAAACGCATGGGCAATCAAAGCAAACCTCACCCAGTCGGCCAAACAGCGCAACACTGTATCCAGTGCCTTGCAAGCGAGATGGGGCATCTATGGAGCGCCTGCCCCCGAAGCAGGTCAAACAATATCACCTTTCATTGGCGGATTTGAGTTACAAGCTCATTACCTTGCCAACAGACCAAACTCTGCTCTGGACCTGATCCGCCTGCAGTGGGGCTTTATGTTGAACGATCCCCGTATGACTCAGTCAACTTTCATTGAAGGTTATTCAACAGATGGATCCCTTCATTACGCCCCTTACTCCAATGATCCTCGCGTGTCGCACGCACACGGATGGTCGACAGGCCCAACATATGCCCTGACTGCATATGCAGCAGGCATTCAGCTCGTTGGTGCTGGTGGATCCAGTTGGATTATTGCACCGCAGCCTGGCAATCTCTCATCTGTAGATGCGGGCTTCACCACTTCACTGGGTAAATTCTCGACAAGGTTCCATCATTCGGGTGGCAAATTCAGTCAACTTACTTTCGAGACTCCTTCGAACACTACTGGAAAGGTAGTTTTGTCTGGTACTCAAGGTGTTTTGGTATCTAGAAGTGGTGAGCGTGTCAAACTATCGAATGGCTTAGCTACGAATCTGAGTGGAGGTATCTGGGCGTTGCATACTTGAGCAGATCTAGCCTTGGAATAACGCATTGAGATTCTCTAATCTATCCGGGCATTCTTTCTGTGTAAAAGACAACAAACTCAACAAACTCGAAACAAAACTCATATAACAAGACTCTGGCCACTTGCAATTCTCCACAACTTCCCATTTAGAAACACAAAACTCCAAAGAAGTGGGCCTCTGGCTTAGACTGACACTTGAAAAGCCGTAGAGTGCCATAGAGTTTGTCAATTCATCGTCTCGGGCCGTCTTCCTCGTCCGAGTATGTCTCAGTGTCTTCGCTGTCCTCGCTAAGCTCGCTGTCCAAAGACGACTTACTCTGGATGCTAGGGTGCCGGTTTCGGGCAGTCAATGCACTGAACGTGTCCGAAAGGTCCGACGCAAAGCTGTGCTCACTGGAGAATACCGGAGATCCATAATTTGCGGCAGTCGAGCTCACAGAAGAGGAACTGGTCATTTCTACCCGCCCAGGTGCAGTCAATCGAGGCATTGATCCAGCGGATGAGTATTCTCGCGAAGCATAGGTTCCAGAGCCTGGTTCTCCGTACTGTCTTTCATGGATCAAAGATCCACGTAGAGGACCAAAAGCTTCGGAGGCAGATATTGACGTCCGTGGAGATTCATCAATCCATGCCTCGCGTGAGCCGCGCCGGTGAGTGTTGGAGTCATTGACTTGCGTGGAAATTTGAGATCCCACTCCTCCTGCTTGGCCGACGGCTGGGCGAGGAGCTGTCATCTTTGCGCGTCGGGCGACAATGGCTCGAGATTTGATGTGGTGCAAAACCAAGAATTCACCATTCACATCGTCATGATCATCTGGCGTCAAAAGATCCAAATCCAGCTCAAAGGATAGTTCAGCCGCACGGTAGACATACCCATGACCAAGATATCTCGTGTCGATCTCAAGAACCTGGGCCCACTCTCCCAGGTGAACCCACCGCCGGCACATCCACTCTTCGGCTAGGTCTTTCGAAATGAAGCATGAGATCAATGGGCTGTCAACCTCGGTCTCATGGACGTGGGCTTCGACAGTCTTGCCAAACTCACGATGGTTGTAGTCAAATTTGGTCGGGTCGGCTGCCGTAAGGCCGAATTCACCCTCTTGTGTGTTGGAACTCTCGTACTGAACCCTGTAAAGACGGGGTGGAATTGAAGTTCGGGGAAGTGCGTAATCTTCCATTTTCGATGGTAAATCTAAAGGTTTGTCTTTCAAGGTTGAGCGTGTGCGTATTCAAAAATTGATTTGTGGTGTAAGCAATGATGATCAAGACAGTTCGGGTTGAAGTAGTCTGGATGAGTAAAGGATGAGCGTTGAGAGCGCAGAAGGAAGAGGCTTTATATAACATGATGAGCCATCTTCCGCTTTCTACCTTGGACTGCCACAACTTGAAAGGTGCATGCCCACACGGTCTGAGTTACAAAAGAAATTTAGAACCATCAAAGTCACAAACTCCGGCCTTAGCAGCCTGGAATCAGTGTGGAGGAGATATGGTTTCATTCTAGACAATCGATGTCTTAGACAAACTTGAAAGAGCCCTAGGGAATCCATTCATCATTGGAATGAACGAGACACTAGATGGGTTGAGGTCCTCGTCTTGCTGAAAGGGGTACAAAGACGGGGCTTTATCTTGGTGAGACCTGCTCAGCCTGGAGGTTTTACATGTGAAAGGAAAAGATGCGAGACCCTTTGCATGGCTGTAGTGAGATGATTCATACAGTACTCCAGGGCTCCTGAGAATATTGAACGACTTGCTTGAATGGCGTGGATTTCTTTGTGGCGCGATAGAACCTTGGAAGCACAGTGACACTTTTTGATGTAGCACCCATGGATGGTCTTAAGCTGTTGGAATTTGACCTTACGAGATTCAAAACAAAAAGCAGATTCAGGGTTTGAGAGTGAAGGAATTCAATATTTAATGATGTACAAATTTTAAAAAACATATTGTCAAGAAGTTGGAGATTCTGAGTAAGACCCAGTAAGAGGTATCAGAGAAAACACACACACCCTTTGTTCTGCCAGACTTAGGCCTTCTTGGTTTTGGCCTTGGAGCTTCTGACGCGGAACAGGTAGTACAAGGTAATAGCAGCAAAGATATTGAAGACAAAGTAGCACCAGAAGATACCGTAGTTTCTCCAGCGATCGTCCCAGTGGATCTGACGAGCAGCAAGGTACTGATCAGCCGAGCTCATCGAGCAGTATTCACAACCAGAAGTGGCATTATAGTTTGAAAGTTTGCCCGGAGCTGTCTCGAGATATTTAGCCATGTACTGGCCACAGGTTTGACCAGAAGGAGGATCAAAGATGCTCATCTCGGCTGTGTTGCATTCGACATTGCGGTTGTGAAGTGCCGTTGCGCCGATTCCACCGATGTAGTAGGTGAAGGGCGACACACGGTACATGAAGATCCAGAAGCGAGGGAGATCGTCAGGAGGTTGCATCACACCGTTGAAGATGAAAGAAAGACCGAACATGAGCGTGGCAAGCATGGCTGCGACCGTGGGCTCTGGGATGGCACAAACCACAAGCTGTGCCATACTGGCGGCATAGATGTAGAATTGAACGATGAAGAGCATGATCAGGGCGCGACGCTCGCTGTCTTGTTCGGCACCAATCACAGACCAGTAGAAGCAGGCCCAGGCGCAAACTCCGAGAATAATCTGGAAGGGAATCTCGACGAGCATCTGAGAGAGGATGAAGACTTTCCAGGAGTAGATTCGAGACGGGCGCTCACGGACTTCGTATAAAGAGCGCTGAACGACGAACTTTGGCATGATTTGGTTGACCAAGGTGTTGAAAATCGTGCACAGGAGGAACACACTGAAGAGGACGTTTTGGAATCCTTGCTGGGTGTTGTCTGACTTCCAGAAAGAGAATCCGATGAAGAGACCAGAGACGATACCGAGAATGAACTTGGAGAAGATGTATTCCGGCTGGCGGTAATATTGCTGGAACACGCGAGCCAGTACATAGTACAGTTGGCTGTGAAGTGGCATGGCGAACTCCGCGTTGTCATCATCGAGCTCCTCGAAAGCAGAGTTGTGCACAGATTCCTTGCGAGAATGAAGGCGCTGCACCTCATCTTCGACTTCCTGGCATTCGGGACTCTTCTTCCAGGCATCCACCCAGTCGATAGAAGATGAGTCACCAGCGACCATCTCGAGCATGTACTCGGCTGGGTTTTCGAGCGGAGCACAGGCACGAGCCCCATTGCGCTCGAAGTAGCCCAGCAGCTTGGATGACCCGGCTCCGACATCACCAAAGTAAACTGTTTTGCCGCCCTTTGCGAGGAAGAGCAGGCGATCAAAAGTCTGGAACAACTGTGCACTTGGCTGATGGATTGTTGCTAGAACAGCCTGTCCGTGGTCTGCCAGCCTCCGAAGGAATTGGCAGATTGTCCATGAGCTCTGGGAGTCCAAGCCACTGGTTGGTTCATCGAGGAAAATGAGCAAAGTGGGTTTAGCTGCAAGCTCGACACCGATACTGAGCAACTTCCGTTGCTCGACGTTCAATCCTTCTCCAAGACTTCCCACCACGGCTTCAGCAAAGTCCTCCATGCCCAGCACCTCGATCACCTGTTCCACGTAGTCGTATTTCTCTTGCTTTGGCACCTTCGCAGGCTGACGAAGCATGGCACTGAAGCGCAAAGCCTCTCTGACTGTCGTGGTGTCCAAGTGTAAATCTTGCTGCTGCACGTATCCTGTTCGTCGGGGGAAGTTCGGCGCAAGATCCTTGCCATTCACGAAAATATCACCGGAGACCACACCAATCGAGACTCTCTGTGCAAGTACATCGAGGAGGGTGGTCTTTCCAGCCCCAGAAACTCCCATCAATGCCGTGAGACTGCCGGGTTTGACCCATCCGTTGACATTGTCCAAAAGACGCCGAGTGCCTTCTTTCACGGGAATGTCGTAGTTCAACGCGTTCCATGAGAGAACATCGTTTTGTTCCGGAAGGTGGATAGTGTCGCTTGTCGTATCGTTGGTAGCCTGGACCTCAAGTTTGTTGACTTCCTCTTCTCCGAGCTCAATGGTGTGGCTCTTCTGAAGATACTGAGGGGCATGGCCTGGACGGAAAACCAGTGCCTCGGCCTTTGATTTGTCATTGGTGATGTATTCGGTGGCAACAAGATAGAGGGCATTGAGGGCGATGAAAAAGGCGATGAGGATTCCAAAGTTGCGCCACAGGTGCGAGTGATGGTAGTGATAATTCTGTTCGATGAAGTCGTCTCCTGAAACAGTCCGCTGGCCTGCGACTGCACCGACGGTAGAGCAAATGAACGAGGTGCCGGTTCCGTAGCTTGGAATGAATGCCGAGCAATCGAAAGTTCGACCGTGGAACTCATTAGCAACGAGTGCTTCGAAGGTGTAGTAGATGGGATTAATCCACCGGATCCAGGAAAGCCACGGGTGCATGTATGGTTGTGGAAGTGTAAAGCCGGTGTAGACAACAATGCAGAGCACGAGAACACCTGCAAGAGCCATAGCTTGTCCAACGCTCTTAGTCAATGCTCCGACGCTGCGGAAAAGACCAGACATTGAGAGCACTGCAGTGAGCAAGAACAGGTAGTGAATGAAGAAGGCGCCAGGCTCACGGCGTAAGTTGGCCATGAAGTACAAAACGATCGTGAACACCGAGATGCGTACCAGCTTGATAGGTAAGTCGACAACTAGACTTGCTAGCGCCTCGGTGAAAGGATGGACAAATGCGTAGCCTGCTTGCTTTTCAACAACAGGGCGCTGGGCGTAGAGCATGAGAATTTCGTTGATCGTGAGAAGAGCATTCATAAGGACAGCGAAGTACATCACTGCACCTTTTTGGAAAAAGTAGCTGGAAGTGTCGGGGGTTTGGTAGAAGATTGAACCAATGATTAGAGAAAGAACGATTTGGACGATGACAGGTGAAAGGGCGGTTGGCAGATCTTGGAGCATTCGCTGGTAAGCTCTGTGCATACAGAGCCGTACCTGCATGGGGACGGAGAGGAGGTAGGGGCTGCGAGCACGGGTGTGGCGAGCCTGCTGTTCCTCGTGGCTGTCTTGGAGCCTCTTTGCGTCGCTCCCGTTGGGTGGGTGGTGGCTCTCGAAATCAGAGATCCCCTTGGTCAGCATTTGATACTCGGGGCTTTTCTTCCAGTGCTCGGCAAATTCCTTGGCTGTACGAGGCACCTTACCCTCCATGCCGGGTGAGGCTCTGCGCTCTGCCGGGTTTGTGATGGCAGTCAAAAAGTCACCACTGACTTGACGCTCGGGTCGTTCCCATCCCATGTCTTGGAAGTACCCAACAGCTCGATCACGGGGTCCGTAGTAGATCTGGTATCCTTCGTACAGAAGGACGACCTTGTCGAAAAGATCGTACATGGATTGCGATGCCTGATAAGCAGCAATAGCGTGGCATGACGAGCCCATGTCGGCAGACAGGCGAAGGGATTTGACAAACTTCAGGGCGGATGCAGCATCGAGACCACGGGTACTGTTGTCCCACGCTCCGATGCGACAGCGGGCCAAGAACATCTCTGCAATGCTGACTCGCTTTCTCTCGCCACCACTGACACCGCGCACAAACTCACTGCCCACCTTGGTGTTGTAGGTGTGAGATAATCCGAAGATCGAGAGTACGACCTGCGTGATGGTCTCAACATACTCATTGCGCGTGACGCCGTCCAGGCGTTGGTGTGGAGCACGAGCATGGGCGGCAAATTCGAGGGTTTGACCAACGGTCAGATGAGGGAAATGAAGGTCGACTTCTTTGTTGTATGCAACTTCTCCGCGGTGGTGCTTGATCATGTGGTCGAAGCCGACACCTTCGTAATGGAGCGTACTTTCGGGCTCCAGAGTCAGGCCTCCCAGATGGCCGGTGATTGTTTTAAGGAAGGTTGTACAGCCACTACCAGGTCGGCCCAAAACCAGAAGAAGCTCTCCGCCCTCCAGGAGTCCATCGAAGCTGTGAAGGATTTGTCTCGGCGGTGTTGAGTGGCCAGTCAAGGCTCTTGCCGCCGCTCGGAAGGGGACTCTCAGGCTGGAGGTCAGGGTTTCTTGATATTGCAACGCAGAGCCAGATCCACTGACACAGAGGTTGGAAAAGACGACGCCTTGGTGTGGGATATCGATACCTGCATCGTTGACTTGGTCCAATACCATCTGTGCCCATTGGCGATGATCAAACTGCGGGTTGGAGGGATCGAGATGCGGGGGCATATCTCCTTTGCGGCTGGCGGACCTCGAGATCTGCTGGCCGAGCTTGCTGGTGGCGATTCGTGTGAGGGTTTGTTGTTCTCGTTCTTCTAGAACGGTCGCCGTCCGCTCCACGATGGGGGCGAACTCTGGTTCGTCATAGTCCTTCTCCATATTGAGAAGCCGATGAACATGAAGTGTAACAGGACATGAAATGTGCGAGATGAACTGTTTTAATTGAGATCTCTCGGGAACGGAGCACGATGTGGGGAGTTCAGGATATGAACGTCGGTACTAGCAAGACCCGATGTATAGATCGGCAGAGCGGACTCCGTCCCGCCGACGCGGATTTAAGGCTTCAAAGCCCCTTTTGACATCGGGGATAAGTGCTCGCTCTCGGAGTGATTGTTCCCTGTGTTCTTTCATTAATTTTCTATTCATCTGAGCAAGCCATGCACAAATGACCGAAACTGAGAGCACCTCCAGGTGGGTGCGCCATGCCGACTAGCATCGTCTGTTTTGCCGATCTCATTTCCCCTAACTCCGCTCCCTCAGTTTTGGATTTCAGATTCTCACACAACGAGACTGTCTTCCGCCCTGGGAGTTCTGCATTTGACACAGCATACGTCAAATGCTGTCAAACGTGTGTCCTGCATGAACAGTAGTGGGGACGCGGAGAATAAGCTGACGCAACCGTGGGTGAGCATGCAGAGCCTTCAAGGACGAACGGAGTCCGCTATCCCGATGACTCCACCGGGGGCAACTCAGCCCACATCGCGCCACGGGTGGATTCAGATCTCGGCCATTTATAGCACTTAGAGCGCTGGCCAGCTCTGTGGCCACCTCTGGAGGTTGCTGAAGTGCCCAGGCCAAACTCGATTACCTAAGCACTATCAGATCTGTCCAAGTCAGCAGTGGGCGGAGGAGGGAGTAGGCGTTGGTCATAGTGAAATTCTTCATCAGCCTTGTGTGCATTGAACCAACTTTGCAACCGTCAAATGGAATGGGTTGATGGGTCAATTGTCGTTGGGGAATCTCCCGTCCAAAGCCCTAATTTCCTTTTCGGGTTACGCGTCGAGACGCGATCGAATATTGCGGGTCACTGCTCTGTTTTCCGTCCTCATCAACCATGAACATTCAAGACCTCCCGACTGAGCTGCTGCATAACATCATCGGCTTTGTAGCCGAAGACGATGATCTGCGAAAGCCTCCGCCGGAGCGCGTGGAGCCGGAAGATAGTGACGACGAAGAAGGGTGGAGGATATATAACCATGGGCTAGATCCATGGGATATTCCGGATTGGTCAGATCTCACCCAAGTCTGTCTCGTATCCCGCCAGTTCTGCGATCAAGCTCAACCTTTCTTGTTCCGGAAATTTACAGACCGATCCATCACCGGCCTGGGCAAAACCACCACTTTTGTCGCAACGCTCTGTCGTCGCCTGGACCTAGGGAAATACGTTGACCATATCTACATCGACCCAAACATCTATGGGTGGTGGAATACGAACTTCCTCCAAGGAAACAAGTTCACCGAAATGGCCGCCGATCTCAAGGCCGCCGTTAAAACCCTTCAAATAGGAGCCCTGGAGACAAACGAGAGCGAGCCTGGTGCAGCTCCATCGATCGTCAGAAACTCGGCGCCATTTTGGCACTGCTACTAAGCAAGACACCCAATATTTAATCATTGCGTCTGCCAGGTGGCCAGTTCTCGCATAAGCCAATTGACCTCCTCTTTGGTCAGGACCCATCATACTTGGCCAACCTTAAAGTCTTATGGGTCGAGTGCAAGGACAACTCTTTTCCTGCACATGATATTAGCAAAATCGAACGGTTCCTCACGCTCCCAAAGTTGAAGCTTGCCAGCTTTTCTTACGGTAATCTCTCCGGTGCGTCGTTCCCGTCCACCTGGACGGAGAAGTCATTGAGTGCAGATAAGTTGGAGTTCTCACAGTGTCACGTCGACGGGGACGCCCTTTTGAAGCTCACTCGGGCCTGCAAAAGCCTGCAGTCGCTCACTTATACGAACTTCAGGAAGGGTGCAGACATCCCAAGCCCTGGTTTAGGCGTCGAATTTAATGCTTCGCAGGCCCACGACGCCCTTCTTCCGCATAAGGATACCCTGGAGGTCCTGACCCTTGGCTGCTATCGTGGGCCCCAGCCAGATATCCAGAACTACCTCAACGCTCAAATCAAGATCGACCCACTGGGTGATTTCTGCAAGCTGAGGATCATTTCCATCCCACATACCATGCTTTCAGCACATCCTGTATTCCCCGACTCGCTTGAAAGGTTGACCATATTGGATTGCAGGTCCTCTACCCGAAATATCGTTCAAAATGTCGCAAAAGATGTTCAGAATGGTAAATATCCGAAGTTGGTTGAGTGCAAGATCCTGACACCCGATCGAGATGCAGCAGTCGGACCTTGCGGCGGTTCAAATGGCAAGAGCTATTTAGACTGCTACCGCAGTCTCTCAGCCATGTTCAGAGGTGCTGGGCACAAAGCTGACTTTACTGTGTGGCTTACAGACTCGCACGGCCATATGATTATGTGACGGCTTCATTCATGGATGATGACGAATGCTGATACATGACCTCGGGAATGACCAGCAAGGTGACTTTCCCTTTGGCCCTTGAAGTGTTTCCTCCTGTGGTTATCATTATGTCCTCTGATGCCTAGAATAGATCCTGGAGGGTAAGATGATAATCTTCAACTGTCATCCAAGGTTGGTGTGTCGTTTGCCTATAGACTAGACATTTGTCTCTCGTGTACCTAGAGATATCTTGTCCAATTCATAACCTCAACCATCTGCGGGGAAATCTTGGAAGGCAGTTCCATTGGATAAGCTTAATATTAGGCATAAATGGATGACGCCCAAGAGTAGTCAGCAAGGGCGGCGATATAAAAATAAGCAAGGCGGGGTTCCCGGATCTGCATCCCCACAATGTTCCCACCCCCTCCCATTGACATCGATTGGGCCAATCTAGGCTTCAAAGTCCGCGATGGTAAGTATTCTGAGTCCCTTCAACTCAAATCTATACCTTTTTCTCACCTCGCCAGGCAATGGCCACGTCGAAACGCACTTCTCGCACAGCGAGGGTGCGAAATGGTCCACCCCGGAATTCGTCGGCTCTCCCTTCCTGCCAATTCACGGCATGGCCCCAGGTCTAAACTACGGTCAACAAGTCTACGAAGGATTGAAAGCCTTCCGAAACCGCGACAATACCAAGATCACCATATTCCGACCCGACCGCAATGCACTGCGCATGCAGCATTCCGCAGAGGTAGTCTCGATGCCGCCCGTTCCGGAGGATGTGTTCATCGAATGCGTGCGACTGGCTGTCGGCCTCAATGCCCAGTATGTGCCACCGCATAGCTCTGGAGCGGCAATGTACATTCGACCTGTGCTCTTTGGCTCGTCTGCGCAGCTGGGACTGAGTCCTCCGGATGGATATACGCTTGCGGTGTTCGCGATGCCGACGGGGGTGTATCACGGAGCGAGTGCTGTTGACGCGTTGGTTCTAGAAGATTTTGATCGCTGTGCGCCGTTCGGTACAGGCAATGCCAAGGTCGGGGGCAACTATGCTCCAGTTTTGCGACACAGCGATCGGGCGCGTCGAGAGGGATTCGGCATCACGCTTCATCTGGACAGTGCCACCCGCAGCGAGGTAGATGAGTTTTCGACCTCGGCATTCATCGGGGTCAAGCGTGAGGGGGAAGTTGTGACGGTTATTCAGCCGGACAGTCGTAATGCGATTGATTCGGTGACGGCGGCGTCGGTCTTGGACATCGCTCGCTTCCTTGGGTACCGAGTTGAAAAGAGACGGGTTGCTTATGAGGAGCTGGGGGAGTTTGAGGAGGTGATTGCTGCAGGTACGGCGGCGGCACTGGTTCCTATTGGTAGTATCACGATGCAGTCGAAAGGGGACAAGTTTGAATACAGCCGCGGAACTCAGAGTCAAGGAGGGGAAGTCTTTGTGAAGCTGTTACAGACTCTTCGTGGTATTCAGTCAGGGGATCTTGAGGATACCTTTGGGTGGAACTATGAGGTCCAGGCGCCACCTGCAGGATTTGCGGAGGCACATGAGATTGAGCAGCAGGGTGCGAATCTCCCCTGATGAACTGTTATCTGCTTGATCCCATGAACGAGCCTGGAGCCATCTTATGAAAATGATCAATTGTGGTCACCGACTTTGAGCATACTTTTCAGCCGTAAGGCTTTTTTTCGGGTATCTCGAAACCCTCATCCCGTATTATTTCACAAGGTTGGCGCGTAGATAAAGTACTTGGGCAGATAATAAATATCCAGGTTTGTACGGAGGATCGTTATGCCAATGGATTGAAATGGGAGCTTCAGATTACGACCAAGATGACTATTATGATACAAGAATCACATCGATTATTGTACATTTCATTACTAATACCTCATTGACCCAGGTGACGTGTAAAGGCCATTCGAAAACACAGTTCCCACCTCTGGACCTGGGCACCTGGGCAGCCTATCACTAACTAGTCCGAGTCAGAATCATCAGAGTCGCTGCTGCTGTCTACAGTGAACTGAGCCGATGGAGGAGGCAGCTGAGGCTCGGCTGGCGAAGACGCTCGCCTGCTGGCCCTGGTAGCAAGGTCTTTCTCCTGGGATGCAAACAAATCCTTGATGTAGGTGCGATGAGCATTGGCTGCCTTGTTGGGAGAAGGCTTTGCTGAGCTCCGTTCAGACGGAGTTTGTTCAACCGAGCTGAATCTGGTTGAACCTCGGTTGGCTAGGGTAGGTTTTGCGAAAGTCTGCTCAGCTGGAGTTTGATCGACTGAGCTCAATCTGGCTGAAGCGCGTCTTGCTGGAGTCGCTGTAGACTTTCCAGCCGGGGTTTCTTCGGCCGAACTGAGTCTGGTTGAAGCTCGTTTGGCTGAGGTGGGGTTTGCCGAACTCTGCTCGACCGGAGAGTGTTGCGACGCAGTGTGCTTTGCTGAAGCTCGTTGGGCCGGAGTGAGCTTTGCTGGAGTGGGCTTTGCTGGAGTAGGCTTTGCTGGAGTGGGCTTTGCTGGAGTAGGCTTTGCTGGAGTAGGCTTTGCTGGAGTAGGCTTTGCTGGAGTAGGCTCAACCGGAGTGTGCTTTGTTGAGGCAGACTTTGTGGGGGTAGGTTTCGCTGGAGAGGAGTTTGCTGAAATCAGATCAGCCAGAATTTGGTCAACCGAGCTAGGTATGATTGAAGCGCGTCTTGTTGGAGTTGGTTTCGCTGGAGTCTTCTGGGCCGGGGCTTGTTCAACCGAAGTGTGCTTCGTTGGAGCGGAGTTGGCTGGAGTTGGCTTCACCGGGGTGGGCTTCACTGGGGTCGGTTGAGCCAGAGTCTCTGCAACCGAAGTCCGTGTTACTGGGGCTTGTTGGACGGGAAGGGACTCTGCCGGAGTCGATACCGACTTCTCTGCCTGTTCCAGTTCCCTCAACTTTTCGCGCAACTCGGCAAGCCTAGCACGAGGCCCCTTCCGTTCCTGAACTGAACGTTTGGTAATTCGAACGAGGTGGTGTTTCATCTGCAGGGCAACCTCCTGGAGATCACGAGGAAGGTTCTCACGAGCGAGTATCGCCTTTATCTGGGTTTGTTCCTGTTTCTCTTGTGCTCTCATGGCCGTCTCATCTTCCTTCGAGGGAGCAGATTCATCATTCTGAGTGGCTGGGGGATCCTGTGAGGGCGTGGCCGCCGCAGAAGCTTGCGGTGCATCTTGAGATGGCTGACTACCAGGAGTCAGCCTTTTGATGCCCAGTCCCAGTCCTCGTCCGATCTTTTGGCCAGGTGAATTCCGTTCCAATTCCTTCTGCCAATTAGCTCGACGGCTTGGGCTGCAGAATGAAGGTGGGCGTTCAATGCGCGTGTTTCTGGGAGGCGTGTATTGCGTAGTAGCAGCTGGAGAATTTGAAGTTGGCTTCGGTGACACCAGGGTGATCTCAATGTCGGAATCAGGCTCAGGGCCAGGCTCGGGGGTTTGGGTTCTCGCATGCGTTTGTTGTAGAGCTGTAGCAGCTGGAGAATTTGAGGTGGGCACCGGTGAGATCAGGGTAATCTCAATGTCGGAATCAGGCTCAGGGCCCGGCTCAGGGGTTTGGATGCTCGACTGCTGTCTTGCCGACGGGTGGTCCTGGTCGACTCGAGATTCTTTGATCGAAATAGCTGGCCCCAGACTCTGCTTGCGCTTCCGAGAGCCACTGGGCCCCGGCTGAGGTTGCGAGAGTGGAATGTTCCAGGGAGGAAGCTCCGAAGGAGCGTCATGAATACCGGGCGTGGCAACGCGTCTTTTCGAGAGCGGAACCTTGGCCGCACCAACGCGCTCCGGCTGAGGCTGCGAGTGCGAGATCCAACGCGGAAGCTCAGAGGGAGGTGTTTCTCTGATCTCTTCACTTGTAGTTCGGGGCGCAGGGGTTTGAGTGTGCCTGGATTGAGTCCCAGGCTGCGAGGGCTGCTGCTGGTCCGACTCTACCGAGTCAAGTGGGAGATTGTGGTGGTGGGTGGAATCATCTGCAGCTGGTGATTTGCTCTGCAAGCCCTGGCGTTGCTGAGAGGGCTGCTGTTGGTCCGATTCCACCGAGTCGAGTGGGAGATTGCGTTGGTAGGTGGGATCAGTTGCAGCTGGTGATTTGGTTTTCAAGCCCTCGTGCTGCTGAGACCGACTGTGCAGATGGGTCCAGAAATCGTTGCGCGCGGGCTCATCTTCCTCGTAATTTTTGACCTCGTTTCTGCCGTGGTGTTCCTCGTCTTCTTCCTCGTCTTCTTGTTGCTCCTCTTGGACTGGCGAGAAGCGGTTCTCAATTGGCGGTCCCTTGAGTATGGTCCGAAGGTTGCGACGGGCAGGAATGGCCGGTGCGTCCCAATCCGGGACAACGGATGGGAAACGCTCCGGGGCGGCGGCGGCGGGCATCTGAATGATGCGCACAGTGCCCGACTGGTCAAGACCGTCGGCACGCGCCTTGCCATGGTTCACCCAGACATCTGCGACGGTCAATTCGGGGTAGAGGTCGACGTCATCTTTGGCGTCGTCGAAGATCTGTTTAATCGAGAGGGATCTGTGAGATGTCAGAATCAATGCTATGCTCAGATTTCAGAAAGGTTAGAAGCGCGACTCACTCCAAGTCGGGATGCAGGTAGGCCCATTTGTCGCGAATAAGACCGGCCAGAGTACGCAGAGTGACTTGGTCGGGATTCTCAATTGGGAGCAAGAAGACACCGGGCTTCTTGGCAGTGACTGAAGATCGCACCGCCCCCAAGCGAGGGTTGATCGGATCTTGGGGAAAGATCTTCACGGTGAGACGCATAAACACCAAGGGTTCAGACATGTTGTGAGTGATGGTTGGACATGCGCAGGAAGATGGGTTGATTACTGATGCAAGATGTGGAGAAGGAAAGAAAGCGAGAAAAACAAACGCTGCGCAAGAAAGAAAGAAAAGCAAAAGAGCCTGGCGTGAAGAGTGTCAAAGTGAAGTGAAGAAAGTCAAGAAGGTCGGAAAAAGAAAAAAGATAAGATCCACCCCACTTTTACGCGGCGCGATAACGGCCAACGTCACATTCTTATACTTCGACACTTCTACACTTCTACCGGAGATCGGCAATGGACTTGTACTTGAAATAAAAATACTGGAGCTATGACTGGAGCAGTTACTCAAGACGGGCAATTGACTTGTACTTGAAAGAGAAAGAGAACGAGTGTAACGATCCAGGGCTCAGGATGCATTCCAATCTCAACCGCTGCGCCAGGAGCCAAAGACCAATTGCACTCGATATGTAAGGCATAGATCACTGCAACGAGAAAATCGTGACCAAAGAGTATAGTGCCCAAGCATGGGCGCCGCGCTTAAGGCCATAGTATCGAGACGCTCCAATCATGCTTCGAGAGGTCCTGTTGTGCTCATTGGATAGAGATGCTATTGCAATTGAGTTTCGGAAGTAAATAACCTCACAGTACTTTGGAATCCACTGTACCCATATGAGTTTGCGTCGTCGTGCTTCTTTCTTCTGTTCCTTCCTGGCGTTGTATGCTATCGCGGCGAAAGGGTTGGAGTCTCTTGCGACTTGATCACGCCATCTGTAAAGGATTTGTCAGTTTGATATGTGATACATCCATGGATTATGCCCAGGTGGGCATGTGAAATGAAGCATACCTCGTACAGAGCACGATGAAGCCGAATATAACGAGCAGCAACTTTGTATCACAGCCTTGGCCATCCTTTTAAACTCCTTTCTGGCTGTCCCTTTTGCCGTCTTTCCAGGTATCTTTTAGATGTTACAGCAGATCGAATCCTAGAGGTCTTTTTGCTGTCTTTCTAAAGATCTTCCAAGGTTTTAGATATCATGTCCCGACTGTGGTCGAAGTACTAAGGTCAAATACTTCCAAGGTGATGCCCAGGTGGAACTCCATTGTATGAGACTTTTACATGAGACTACTAGAAATAAGACTGAAGCAAGTACTGGCCATAGTAGAGCCAAGCCTGATCAGATAATACAACGCAAAGATAGGAGAAATCATGTTTAGATGCAATATGTGACTATTCAGATGGTACAAAATATCTCTGGAACCGATCAATGCGAGTCAATCCCAACTCAACAATGACCTCATGGCAACTCATCAGCAAGCTGGGGAACTTGACCGTCCAGAAGATCAGATACCCCTCCGGAAGACCACCAATATGAGCCTTGAGGTTCTCGGGCATATCATTGTAATGATTGCGCTTGTTGCGCAGAGCACGGAGAAGATCCAGCATGCGCGAACCCGTGTACTTGCGCTGCTTCCCGAGACTATCTTTGAAGTCTCGCGGCAGGGCACGCAGGAAATCCATCTCCGGACCCATGACGTCGGGGGCGACGTCTTCCAGACACAAGAGGTGCTCGGATGGCGGGTCGCGACACTCGAATTCGAAGTGGTCGGAGACGTCGCACAGGAAGTTGAGACGATCAGACGGAGTCCAGAAGAATGGATGCATGAGGACGGCGCTTGCGTCGGGCCGTTGGCGGGGGTTGAGAGAAAGCATGGATCGGATGAGGTCTTTGGCCTCGAAGGCGTAGTCGCCGAGACGATTGAGCTCCTGGAGATCGAATTGGCCCTTCACAATGTTGGCCTCGCGCATGAACTTGCCATTCTTGTCGAATGGATGGCTGCCGTGGGTCAAGACGTAGTAGAAGACACATCCGAGCGAGAAGATGTCGATGGCACGAGTGGCGCGGCGGTTGGTCTGCGGATCGACCACTGCGGGCTCCGAGGTTTCCGTGTGCTGAGAGGCCAGAGACAAAGGACCGTTGTCGTCATCGACAAGGAGCTCGGGTGCTCGCCAGCCAGAAGTACCAGCCGCGTGGGCAGTGGTAGCTCGGAAGGAGCTTTGGTTATCGTCCAGCTTTTTGCACAGACCAAAGTCAGAGATGAGAAGTCGCAGCGATTTGGTGAGTGATCGGCCGCGGGGAATGGCGACCAGGATGTTTTGCGGCTTCAGATCACGGTGGACAATCTTCAGAGAGTGCAAGTAGCGAACACCCTGCGTGATCTGCCGCAGGACATCTGGCAGATCCAACCCATTCTGGATGAGCTCTGGATAAGTCAGAGGGCGCTCGATAACATCCTGCAAAGAGGCAGGACAAAGTTCGAGACCAATGTACAAGAATCCAGTGGCTTGCTCTCGACAGAAGTATCGGATGACGTTGTGGTGATCATCGCTTTCTTGCAATAGACCAACTTCATGGGACGCAATGTCATAGAACTCCATGAGCATGCGCTTGACCGCCACATCTCTGCCATCAAAGGAGCCTTGGTAGACAACGGTTCCATGACTGCCATGTCCTAGAACGATGTTTGTGAAGACCTGAAGCCGACCAATGCGAACAACACCATCCATTTCCTGGATTTCGTTGGACACTGTCCGCGTCATCTGTACATCGGGCTCCAGTCGAGGCTGGGGTGCCAGGTTCTTCACCTGTTCGATGACTTGTTCTGCATCTGGGCTGTCCCCTTCGCTGCCTGGCTTCTTGCGACGGCGGTGAGACTTTCCGCCTCGCGAGCCACGAGCGCGGGGCTTTTTCTTTGGCTTGTCGGCATCGTCGCCGTCCTCATCATCGGGGCCACGAGATGGTTCGCGAATCTGCACTCGAGGAGAAGATCCTGGTGCCAACATTTGCTCGCGGGAGGGGCGAGGGGTCGACTCGTTGTCTGCGATCGACTCATTCAAATCAACGTCGACTGTGACATTTGGAACTTGCTGGTCCGATGTTGTGCGTTTGATGTCTGGAGCGCTCCCAACGAGAGGGGTGGATGGAGTTGACAGGGATGCTTTGTCATTGGCGTTGATGATGTTCTTGATGTCGAGCTTCTGCTTGGCCAAATCGCGGAGGTGATGCGAGTTGAAGTAGATGAAAGTGCAGATAAACAGCAGAATCAAAGTCACCACGATGTCCAGTGCGTTGTCCCAGCTCTTGCGGATGATCGCGCTGTTGCGGAGTGCCGGAGGCAAAGCCAGCTCCGAAGGACTGCGGAGAAGGTCTCGAGGTGTATCGTTGGAGATCTCCGAGGTCGATGATCCAGCGATCCTGGCGATGGGTGGACGCGCGATGCGAGGGCGAGTAAGAGAATGCACACCTGCGAGCGCATTGCGTTGCTGAACGGGATTCAGACTCATCAAAGCCTGTCCGCGGCGCAGGAAATCCTTGTCGTAGCACTGGGCCATTGGAGCACGGCCTGTTGTGAGCGGGTATGTCTCCTCTGAGAATGCGTACCAGCCTCCCGCCTCGGTGCAATCAATGTACACACGTTTGTCCCGTTCGTCTCCAAGGGACCCGTAGTCTGGATCTGGTGGCTGCAGAGGCTGGGACAGCAATACCAGTGGGGTCGAGGCATCGGGCGCATCCTTGTCGGAAGGGCGAACGACGTCGAAGACTCGTGCAACGGGGGATGCGAATCGCTGGGTGTATCGGGGGCGGTCCATGCGGGAGTGATCAAAGCCCAGTACGACGCCATCGTGCATACTGTAGATGTGGCTCTGGTCCATCGTTCGGTCGTATTGGCTCTGGAGATCGATGTCGCGGTTGTTCGGCGCCCACTCGGAGTATTTCAACGTGCAGATCGGATCCCCCGTCTCGGTGTTCTGAATGGCGACTGCGTACTCGACTCGACCAAGCACCAAAGTCCCCGAGGTGGTCTCGCATTGTTCGGGGTCCAAATCTTCCCCGTTGACCTTCCGACATTCCGGACCAGTAGTGATCGGCCCGCGAGAGCTGAATACCCGCAGAATGCTTCCGGTGCGGGCGTCGATTGTGTAGAGCGTGGTCTCTTTCCGAGCGGTGTATGTGACGGCGGGGTCGATTCCGGAGTAGGGGGTTTCGTCGACGAGTTGCTTCACGGTCAAACCGAGTTTCTGCAACCCGGAATCCGGACCGGGACTGTAGATGTAAAGACTGCCATCCTGGCTCGGCTCGACGATCCACAAGAAATCATCTTCGGGCTCGGTTTCGTCAAAACTGGAACGATTCGCTCGGTGGTAGATGCTTTCGACGACAGGGCTGCTGGGGACCTCGAGGGCCCAGCGAGCGGTGCCGGTCTTGCGATCACGGGCGTGAATGGTTCCGTCGACGGTCGCCAGCAGGACAAAATCCTCAACCTCCCAGTCCTGTAGGGACCGCGCGTGAAGCTGCGAAGCCAGACCGGCACTTGTGCTGGGCTGGACAGGAGGGGCTCGAACGGCACGGCCGGAGCCTGCCAGAGCCAGAGTAGCGAGGGCGCTCGCATCGTTGGGTTTCACTATGGGGGGTGTGGCCACATGGGCTGCGTTGTGGATGGACTCTGGTGCTAGGGGCACCGAGAGTCGGGAGGAGTCATCTGGCTGCTGCTGCGGAGCGACCAGAGATGGGAGGAGGAGAAGTGCGACACTGGCGGGGAGTGTCGAACGGGCGCCTGGCAGCCGCCACCGCATCGTGGAGCTATCAGCACAAAGACTGATGGATGATTGAAGGGTGCGTTGGAAGGAGTGTAGGTAGTCTCAAGGATAGGAGGTAGCGAAAGGTCACTGGAATCCAGAATGTGGAGCGAATTGAGTGTCCGGGTAGCGGATCATCCCCCACAGTGGATTGAAAATATGAAAGTGTGAAAATACGAAAATATGGCAACAAGATAGCCAGCGATGAGGTTGCTTCAAAGGGAATTGTGTAAGGAGAGTCCGGAGGGTAAGAGATGCGAAGTGAAAGATAGATGAAAGGGGAGAGCACTGTGTGTATTACGCGTGTACTGTACAGTGACCAGCCTCCTCCGCCTCCACACGCTGTATCAGGAAGTACCGGTACTTCCTTTACTTGCAGCCTAGACTCATTTCTCTTAGTCTCCGTCGCCTTCGGTTAGATTGTGGTCAAATTATGCAATAACACTGGGAATCATTCCATTAATTTGACCATGCGAATATATGACTATGACTCTGAGACCTCAAGACGGACTGTGAAGTCCGAAGTCGCTCTCGAGGAAGCGTAGACTTGGATAAAGCTCAAAAGTAGGCCAATTTTGGGCAGTGATACCATCTCATCCTAAATGACAAGAATAGCCCACGGAATGTGATTGGCATTTTGGCATGAAAGAACCCCCGAAAGAGAGCGGCGATATTACAGGTCTACAAGCACAAAGGGCCAAAGTACGCCGCAAAGTGGATGAGAGACTACTTTTGTATTCAGATAGATCCTTTCGGAAAATTACACTATCGCCGTGACACTACATCCAACAGGCTCAGAAAGTTCAGCTCATGCGAGGTCTTTGACCAAAGGCCGAGCCTGGAAATCAAAAGCCTGGTAGACGCCCTGTCCGGAGTCAGGGTTACAAAGCAATCAAGGGGCAGAGAAACATCAAGAATCAAGGTCCATTAACCAGATGAAGAGAAAAAAACCCCAAGGAACGGCGAAAGAGATCAAACCAGAGGGCATCCAACGCCGCAAACCCAGTCCTCGCGCGGGACCAGTGCCGAGGTAAAATTATGAAAAAGTGGAAAAAAGACACAAGAAAAGTCAAGGTAGATACAGGGATAAAAGGATGCAAGGGCCAGAAAGAAACTATAGCACAAGAGAGGGATCACGTATGATTCCAAGAGAACAAGAAAGATTTAACCGCCGCGGATCATCCAAGTGACGGCCACGGCCCAGCCCGTCACGAAGATGACGGTCAAAACACCCGCCCCAGCCTTGTCGCCCGTGCCAATCGTATTGAGAACAGGGATCTTATTGGCCGTGGAGTTAGTGCCGGCGTTCGGGTTACTCTTGGACGTTCCACCGGAGTCTGAGGTGTAGGGAGCCGAGTTCTTGAAGGGAACCAGGTTGGCAGAGAGCACGCCCAGCACCGCCATCTGCTGCTCGAGTCCGGAGCTCTTGTCCCACTCGGCCTGCTTGGTCCAGCGAATACCGCACTTGTTCCCGGAGTCACCGCCGGAACACTGCTTGGCGGCTGCTTCCGCGGAGGCCTGCAATTGAGGGAACACCATGTCGTAGGTGCCGGGAACAATCGTGGTCATCACTCCAATCCAGTTCGTGAAATATGATTTGAACGTGATCTGGTTTCGGTCGCAGTTGCCGAGGGGTTCGCAGGTGATGTCCGAGAGAATCAGGTTACCACCGCTGGTGGGGAAGAACTGCTGAGAGGTCTTGTAGAGACCCTCGACACCCTCTTTCCACTTGGTCTCAGTGCCATTGGTCTAGGAAGGGGTTAGTACCGAATCAAACCACAAAACACCGAAAGAAAACAAAGTACATACGTAGTTGTGCATGTAGGCAGCACCGCTGATATAAGTGGCATAGTTGTAGGTCCACTGGAAATCACCGTGATCAGTGCACTGAGTGCCACAGGTAGTGGAATCGGCAATGTTCCAGTTCTTCTGCTTGAGCAGCGGCGTCGTCGCACTCCAATCCCAAATGCGCTCGGCCCATTCGGCATATGTCTTGTTTCCGGTGTAGAGGGCGAGACGGGCGGAGAGCTGGAACAAACCTCCGTTGGAGATGGCGTTCTTGGTGAGATAACCGTTCTGGTATGGCCAAATCTGCCAGCGCATACCACCGTGACAGCTGCTTGTGTCCCAACGAGGGTACTGGGTATTAAAGACGCCCTGTGCGAGGGAGACCCAGGAGGGCTGGCCGTCCTGTTCCGGGTAATTGAATTCGGCCGCGGTGATGGCGGCGAGGCCCCAAAAGACCTGATCGTCGTTTCCGAGGTATTGACTGTAGTTTGAGGGGAAGAAGTCGTCGTCGCCCTTCTGGAAGTACATTCCTTCTTGCACGGCGGCATTGAACTGGGTATCGCCGGTCACCCACCAGTACAGGATGAGGGTCATGAACATGGAGCCACCCTCCCACCAGGTTCCGTCCATTTTACCGGGGATGTTGGCGGAGTCTCGGGCATTGTAGTAATCCATCATCGTGGTAGCGACGGTTTTGGCGGCGCTCTTGAGGGAGGCTGCGACGGGGAGCTGTTAGCCTGGGGACTGGGAGCGAGGGTGAGGGCCATACCTTCGTCATTGATGGTCAGATCGATCGCCAGCGCACCCTGAGCGGCGAGAGTGCCGCCCAGGAGCGTGGCTAGCCACTTGGACAGAATCATTGAAAATTGGAGACGGGCAGTGGCATATGGGAGAGAGAGGAAGATGTGACGGGGAAAGGGTCTCGGGGTAACCGGTAACGATACCGTTGCAGCGGGGGGGCAAAGTGCTTCTAAGAATGTCCGGCTCGGGTTTTTTTGGTTTTGACTTTACTCTAATATGCAGAGGTGGTTAATATGATTATTATGATTATTATGAACTATTCCTTCTATTGTTTCTATTAAAAATACCCAGCCTTCTCCAATAAGAACCCCTGATACGGGTCATTAATTTGACCTGCAGCGGATGAAACATGGGTCTATACGCGCTGAGACATCCCTTGACTTTGTTCGCTTGTGTAGCTTTCTCTCCCAGGCACCAACCGAAAGAATAGAGTAGACTAGAAGAAAGAGAAAAAAAACTGGGTAGGCCAGCGATCAGCCAATTCGACAATTCCATTCGGTGCCGATCTGGGATCGCTGCCGAAAGCTGACCCATATGGGGGAATGTGATCGTCGTTGTCAAATGGGATACGAACACGAGGAGCGAAGCATCCGAAGCATTGGACAAGACTTGCGAGAGCGAATTAACGGGCAGTGTTCGCATGCTAAGAGATCTTTTCAAGCTTGTCGTGCCAAGAATGTCTCAAGTGCTCGTTTCCTTGCAAATGCCGCTTTAGGCACGCTAACCTCATTCGGGATCTAGATCTATATCGTTGCAATGGTGTCTCGACTACCCTTGGAGGTTATAGTTCAACATCATGTTGGTACATATCTAGGGGGAGTCAATGGAAAGACAGAGAAAGGCCGCGACTGTTAGGGTTCCTTTTATATGCTGCGCTGGCCGTGAATGGAGATGTCCAGGTGTTCTTGAATATACAACGGGGGTCCAAGGGTGGAAACTTATAAGTACAACTCTAGATTTCCGTATGCTACCAAAGCGAAAAGGGTCACGAATACCAAATTCCATTTTCCAACCCGAGGCTGGACTTGCACTGTCCAGCAAGAATGGTCCGCGAAACGGTGGGATCTACAACGGTCTACCAGGTAGCCTACAGAACACCATGTGGATATCATGTACTGAGTTGAACTTCTATTGCACATATTTTTAGTTCCATCAAAAAGGTACAGAGATGAATCGTCAACCAGGGCATCACAATCATGTCCATTACATCCGGGTGCGCTGGCGGGGAGCGGAGCGAATAATGTTGTCCACTCGCAACAGAAGCTGGAGAAGTTAGCATAGGTTCGTAAAACGGGAAGAAAAATACATACCTCAGCAGCCTCCGAGGCAGATGAAACAACCGCCTTCTTCAATTTATAAGCCTCCACCACACCGAGCTCGCGCATATCCGCAATACCGCCACCGGGCGTCAAGAGATCGAGACCGGAGCTGGTCATGCCGTTGTTGACGGCCTGGCGCAGACGGGTGACCAGATCGCTGGAGTCCAGACCGGCGTTGTCGGCCAGGATAGTGGGGAGCTGCTTGAGGGCTTGGGCGAAGGAGTCGACGGCAAGCTGCTTCTTGCCGGTGGTGTTCTGGGCAGCCTGTTCAACGGCCTTGGACATCACCATCTCGGCGCATCCACCGCCGAGTGTGACGCGGGGGTCCTTGACGGTCTGGGAGAGAACGGCCAGGGCGTCGTGGAGGGAGCGCTCGGCCTCGTCGAGGAGCTGCTCGGTGGCACCGCGCAGCACGATGGTGCAGGCCTGGCCGGCAGCCACACCGGAGAACTTGATCAGGGTGTCTTCACCAATGATCACTTCCTCGATGGTGTCACAACCACCGAGCTTGACCTGGTCGGGGTGGTCGAAGGTAGAGGCGATCTCTCCGCCAGTGACGAGAGCCAGACGCTCAATGCCGTCGAAGTCAGCGTGTTCGATGGTCATGATACCGGCCTCGGTGAACAGCTGCTCGGGCCAGTTGTAGATGAGCTGACGGTTGACGAAGCAGTTGATGCCGTGGGACTTGATGCGCTCGACCTTTTGGCGCATCTTCTCGCGCTCTGCCTTCTCCAACTCAGCCAGCTTACCGGTGGACTCGACCTTGACTCGTGCACCGAAGATCTTGACCTTGTCTGTGTCCATCGCCGTGTTGGCGACGAGGATCTTAGCGTTCTCCAGTCGCTTGGGCTGGTTCACACCGATCTTCTTATCCATAATGAATCCCTCATCGAGGTAAGAGTCGTTCAACTTGCCTCCGGCCTTCTTGATGATCTGGATGTGGGAAAGGTCGGTGGAGCCCTTGAGACGCAGCACGGCCTCACAGGCCAACCGGGCGAAGTGATCACGGTCTTGTGCCAGCACCTTGGAGCTGAGAGTTGTGCGGGCGATGGCGTGCAAGTCCTTGCGGAAAGCCTCTGGGTCTTGGCTGCGGTCAACCGCCGTAGCCTCGAGTGCGGCAAGAGCGGCCTTGCTCGCTATGCGGTATCCTTCGATAATGGTCTGGGGGTGGATCTTCTTAGCAACGAGCTGCTCGGCCTCGCGCAGCAGCTCAGCGGCCAGGACGGTGACCGATGTGGTTCCATCACCGACTTCGTCGTCTTGGACCTTGGAAATGTTGACCAGGACCTTGGCCGCGGCGTTGTCCAAGGCGATGGACTTGAGGATGGTAGCGCCGTCGTTCGTCACGAGAATCTCTCCTGTAGATCTGCAAAGCGATAAGTTGTGTCAGTATTGCCGATGTCATAGCACATATGTAATCCATATCAGCTCCCCACGTACGCAGACTGGAGAATCTTATCCATTCCCTTGGGACCGAGTGTGCTCTTCACAAGGTCGCCGACGGCGATAGCACCGACGAAGGCGGACAGACGAGCGTTCTCGCCCTTCTCCTCAATGACATCGTCGCCAAAGATCTGTGTGGGATTGCCGAAAGTTGCCTACGAGGGGTCGAGGTTAGCAAGCACGCACAATTAAATTCCGCAAAACCGACAAGAATGGCCATCAGAACTCACCATGATGACCAGCGTAATAAGGCAATCGACCTAAAATCAAATGTCTCGCTGGGAAAGGTTGATGCAACTTCTCCTGTCAACAGTGGGGGAAAGGAGAAAATCCGCCGCACGACTGGCCCGAGCTTCTGATTGGTCACGGTACCTGACCGCCCTCAATACCTCTGGACGGTTCTATCTTGTCTCGACTCTGCTGGTGCTGCGATTGATCAGATTACCCTCAATTCCGAACTATGGCTGGCTCTGAAGAAGTCGCACCACTTCCCGCGACCAAGCGGCCTCATTCCGCCGTCGAGGGCGAGAACAGTGAGTCCCTCGCATGCTACAATCCCCTCCAGACCGCTTCCTTCGACCCTCCCAAATGGACACTAATTGTATGAAACTCCAGGCGACGACGAGTCCGACGATGACTTCGGCCCTGCCCTCCCCTCGGAGGTTGCGCCTCAGAAGAAGCGCCGCAAGCTGCCCTTTGAGAAAGTATTCGTGAATGCGCTCCCGGTCTCCGCCAAGTACTCCAAATCGCTCATGCACAAGGACCAATTGGCCTTTGTGACGGTGGCGCCTTTTACGGGTTTCGTGATCACCAGCTCCGTGGATGGATTCGTCAAGTTTTGGAAGAAAATGGCCGAGGGGATTGAGTTCGTGAAGGAATTCCGCGCTCACCCAGGTGAGATTCGGAGCGCAAGCGTCAGCGCCGACGGCCGCAGCTTTGCGACAGCTGGCGCAGACAAGACCGTGAAGATCTTCGATGTTATAACCTTTGGTGAGTCGAACCCCGGGTTCGCAGCTTGAGAGGGCACCGCTAACGTAGACAGATCTCTTGTCGATGTATACCCTGGATTTCGTTCCTCGATGTGTCTGCTGGGTACACCCGCGCGGAGCATCACTCCCACTCCTCAGCGTGACAGACGAGGCAAGCAGTACCATTACAATCTTCGACGGACGAGGCGAGAACCCGCAGCCGCTGCATACTTTGAAAAACATCCACCGCAGCCCCGTGGTGTCACTAGCGTTCAACAACATATTCGACTGTGTGGTCTCGGCCGATGAAACGGGAATGATCGAGTACTGGAGGGCCGGAGACGGGTCTTTCGAGAAACCGGACAACGTCTTCGAGTTGAAGTCGTCCACCAACCTATTCGCATTCAAGAAGGCCAAGTCGGTACCGACGGCGATTACGATCTCCCCGTCTGGCGAACACTTCGCTACCGTCTCTTTCCCAGACCGGCAGGTCCGCGTCTTTGACTTTGCCACGGGCAAGCTCTACCGCACATACGACGAGTCAATAACCACCATCACGGACATGCAGCAGGCCGGCACAGCGCCTTACGCACTCGACGAAGTGGAGTTCGGACGCCGCCTGGGCGTGGAGCGCGAGATCGAAGGCGAGGCCACCCGCAGCAAAGTGAATGTCTCCTTCGACGAATCAGGCCACTTCATCCTGTACGGCTCGCTCTACGGCGTCAAGTGCATTAACACATACACGAACCGGGTGGTCCGCGTCTACGGCCGCGACGATCCTTTCCGTGCCCTCAATCTCGCCCTCTACCAAGGCCAACCGCAACGCAAAGGCGTGGTCACCGTTTCAATGGCAGCCAGTGCCAACCCTCTTCTCCAAGAGGCGGAAGAGCGCGACCCTATTCTTTTCAGCACCGGTTTCGCCAAGGTCCGCTTCTACATGTTCAACAACGTAACTGACATTTCCAAGTCTGCGCGCGACGTGCAGAACGAGAAGCCCACTGCCTCATCATCCGACAAAAACGCCGCGCCCGCCAAAGCCGCCGAGACAGGCACCGCTGCGGTTCTCCACACCACCTACGGCGACATCCACCTGCGTCTGTACCCCTCCGCCGCACCGCGTGCCGTGGAGAACTTCGTCACGCACGCCCGCCAGGGCTACTACAACAACACGATCTTCCACCGCGTGATCCGCAAATTCATGATCCAAGGCGGTGATCCGCAAGGCGACGGAACGGGCGGCGAGTCGATCTGGGGCGGCGAATTCGCCGACGAGTTCTCTGTGCTCAAGCACGATCGACCATACACGCTGTCGATGGCGAATGCCGGACCCAACACCAATGGAAGTCAGTTCTTCATCACGACGGAGAAAACGCCGTGGCTGGATAACAAGCACACGGTATTTGGACGCGCGGTGCAGGGAATGGACATTGTGCACAAGATCGAGAACTGTCGGACGCACAAGGAAAAGCCCGAGGTTGACATCAAGATTGTGAGCATTAGTATTTCTTGATCGAATTTTCCTCAGGGAATTACAGGGTAAATGTAATATATGGAATCATGAAAGCGCGCACGCATTGCACTATGTACTCTCGGCTCACCGGCTCGAGGATAGAACAATATGAAAAAAGATCAAAATGATTACAACAACCATATTTCACAAGCGAAGAAGAAAGTAAAAGCACACCCAAGAACAAACCAGCTCTGCTTTCGGGACAACGCCCGCAGATCAAATCAAGCCCGCACCAGCACCACCCGGTATAACCCAAATCAGAAACAATAATTCCGAATAAATCCCAACGCCATAAATGCATAGAAATAGAATGCGAACAGCTTATTCCAAGCCACAAGTCAAACTACCTCGACTCCAGATCCCCGCGCTCAACCTTGCTCAATTTCGACCGCGACGGCACAGGCGTACTCGACTTCGCAACCGTCGACCTCGAACTCGTCGCCGACCCAGCGGGCAACGGCCCAGCTGGCAACGGCATATTCGGATCCCAGGCTGCCTCACGCGGAGGCGAAGCCGTACTCATCGCCCCGGTACTTCCGCTACTTCCGCCGTGGTAGAGATTGGGGCGTTTGGCGTCGTAGCGGCGTTTGAACCACACGCCCGCGACGCCGATGGCACTGAAGCCGATGACCAGGACGATCAGCATGATGATCCATCTGTAGTGTGTGCTCCACCTGTTTGCAGTTAGCGGGAAGATTCCTGTAGATGCTGGGGCGCAACGGACCAAGACTTCTTCTCCTCAGTCGCGGAGGTATTTGAGTTCGATTTCGAGGCTGTGCCGGTGGACGTGGCGGTGGAAGTTGCGGATGCGGAGGTCGCGCTGGTGGTTGTAGTTGTGGTACCGCCGGAGCTGCAGTAGTTGTTGTACCAGGTTGAGAGGGTGGCTTGGTCGTCGGTGCTGCAGGAGGCGCAGATGCTGCCGGAGGTTTTGAGGCCGGTGAGGAGGGAGGACTGGCAGAAGCAGGAGGACCAGGAGGCGGCGGCTCCGGATTCACAGGAGGTTTGGGCGTTGGTCAGGACGGCGCAGGTCAGACCGCATTGAGGGAATGTGCTGGAGGCGGAGGTGGGGAGGATGCTGGCGGACCAGGCCGTGAGGGCGAAGGCCAGGAGGAGGAAGAGGCGCAACATGGTGATCACTGTCAGTGAATCACTCCCTGTGATATGTGATGGCGCTGTGATCTATGATCAGTGAACGAGTGGTCGGGTTAAAGAGAGGTCCAAAGAGAGAGAGGAAGAGCGAGGCCAAAGAGGGAAATTGGCCGGTTTCAGGGCGGTTTTTCTTTTTCCGCCCTATTGGGGCCTTAGACCCGGTCCATTTGCTAGTCGTTTTCTTTTCTTTTCTTCTTTTCTATTCTTTTCTTTCTCTTTGCATATACTTCCTATACTCGTTACTCCAGAATACTACTGGAGTATACTTGGTTACATCACATTCTTCCGCAACCGGCCTGACAGCTGCCAGGTACCGTATAGAGCCGATCACAATGCGACTCTGGGCGCTCCCGAGGAGCTAACACAACACACAATGCAATTATGCCATTATTCCATGATACGATTATGCCCTAGTGTTCTTATGTTCTTATGTCCTTATGTCCTCTGCAAGGGGTCTATTGGCGATAATTATTTTTCACTTCATGGGCTCATTTCGGCTTCATCAACCCCAGACAAAAGGGTCCACTCCGATCGGCATGGAATGCTTCAAAATTCGAGATTGCACGGATCTCTTCCATTGAGAATAGTAGCGGGACCTGGGGGACCTTGCATCTGTACTGCTGACCGATGTCGGTACTTTGTGCCACTGAACAGCCACTTTCGCCCTCATTTCGCTTATATTGTCCTGCACTGCAATATTTCTGCGGATGCGCTAATTAAATGCTAATTTAATCAATCCATGGGTTCTCATCGGGGAATATCCATGAGAATATGCGAACGACCTCGGTGCTTCCAAGGCTATATTTTTCCAGGGCTGTACTTTGTAGATTGCACTTCCCCAGAACATGCTCCGATCTATAGACCAAGACCTATTTCGGTGTCTTCAGAGAGATCCAGTCTCGACAACTCCACTCCCCCCGCACTTCCCTCCATGGCTATCCACAAGGCGTCGCCAAGGGTCCGAGACATGAGCACTGAGAATAGAAATGTGGGAAATGCAGAGAATGACAACCCCGACCCCACGTCGCAGCCAACCTCGGCGATCACGGTTCACAACGTGTAAATAAAATCCGGTCTCAGATCACCCAGCAGGTCGATCTGACTAGGCGTCATACCCTCGACCCAGGCATCGCGCTCGCCGCGCCGACGCTTGCCGTTCTCTCGTCGCAGCAGGAGGTACTGCACGACCGATCCGCCGAATAAGAACAGAACCAGGTACGCTAGGACGACGCCATGGCCAGGGTAGTATCGGGGCTTGTCGTCGTCGCGGTAGATGTTGGAGGAGACAATTCCGTTGAGGTTTCCCCAGCCGATGATGAAGCCAAGGGAGACGCCTCGTTTGTACACGCCTAAAAAGCAAGGTCAATCGACATTCAATTCAAATTCACATTCACACTCGATGAGTCCCCACTGCATAGACTTACCCTCGGTATTATTACTCGTCCAAGAAATCGTGTTCGCAATGGCTGGGTAAATGCCCATCGCCCCAAAGAACACACCGGCGTAGCGGCCCCCGGCAGACTTGCAGCCGAGCAGCATGCAGAACCCGATCATCCCCAGGAACGACACGGCGATATTGCACAGTCCGCGCTGGCGAGTGCGATCGGCAATGAAGCCAACAGTTACCGTCAAGACCGCGGCCGCTGCATAGGGCGGAACGCTGAGCAGCTGAGCGCGGATGGAACTGTAGCCTGGGAAGAGTTAGTACACAAGCGTCTTCCCTGGCGCGAGACAAAGATCATTACCCTGTGATTGTCAGCAAGATTCACCCAAGATGTAAACGCAACTCACTAATTCGTTGATAATAGTCGGCACAAAGAGCGAGAACGCATAAAGCGCCCCGTCAGCCCCCATATAGATAATCGCACCGGTATACGTCTTCCAATCCTTCACGCTAGCCCAGAAGTAATCCATCTTGAATTCCTCATGCTCGGCACTCGACTGCTGATCCAGCGCGAGACGTCTGAGCACGCGCTTCCGATCATCATCGGACAAAAAGCGCGCCTGGTCGGGGAAATCGTAGACGCACCAAAACGACGCAACGCCAATCAGGAAGGTCACCAAACCTTCCAGGATGAAAATCCATGACCATCCCGCCAGCCCGCCCACGCCGTCCATTTTCGCAATCGCCGCTGCCAGGAGACCTCCGAATGAGCCTGCTAATGCGGCCGCGGAGAAGAAGATCGCCATACGCACACCGAACTCGGATCGCTTATACCAGCATGAGAGGAAGTATCCTACACCGGGGAATAGGCCTGCCTCGGAGAGACCGAGGAACCAGCGTACGGCCATTAGGCCTGCGTAGTTGTGAACGACGCCCATGCATGTCATGCAGATGCCCTACATACATTGCTTTATTAGCGAGAGGAGCGTGACAGGACGAACAGAAAGGCAAAGAAAAGAAAGCTTCGCATACCCATGCCATCATAATCGAAGGGATAAAGATACTCGGGCGCAAACGCTTGAGCAAGACGTTCGTCGCCGGCTCAAAGACCGAGTACGAGACAAAGAAGATAGTCAGCGAGGCATTGTACTGGGCATTCGTCATGCCCAGGTCCGTTTGAAGGCCGACGAGCTTCGCATTTCCAATGTTGGTCCTATACAGGTGAGGCTTCGCACGGCGCATGGGATATGCAGACCTCTTACCGATCCAAAAACGAGACCAGATATAGCAGACTTAGCCAAGGGACGAGGCGCAGGTCGAGTTTCCACAATAACTTCCGGTCCTACGAGAAATGCCACGTTCGTCAGCAAATGTTGAGCATGCGCCCGATCTTGATAGGCTGGCAAGGAATGAGAAATCACACACAATGGCCGCTCGCTCTTCATCACTGAGTCCTTCATCTGGATCCTCGAATCCCGCCACCGTCGCGCCCTTGAGATCCGCGTCTCGCTCTGCATCTGCATCCGACAATCGCGCGCCCGCGGGCTTCTCGTCGTGTAGGGTCGTCATCATGCGCGATCTCTGTTGCGAAGGAGAAATCGACGATATGCAGGCTGGAAAGAGGGGCTACAGCTCGCGCTTATAAATTCGGCTGGTGCTATAGCCGGGCATTCTCCCACTGCTGGCAAAGCCGAGCCAATCATGCATACGTGCTGCATGTCTGCGTGCAGGGGTTGTAATAGTTTGGCTCTGATCGGCGCGATCTGCGGGGATTCGGGTGCTTGGGGTAGGATCGGCGTGGGGAAGGTGCACAGTAGAAGTAATGAAGTCTATCTCAGTTGGATAGAGGTCAGAGGAGGGTTGGGCTGGGAGGAGTGTTAAGTGGTACAATTTTGGGGATCAGTGGGGTTGAGTCCATACAATTACGCTGTTTTCCATTCTCGATAATTGCTTCTTCTTGCTCGGTTTGTATTCAAATCGGACAGAAAGCCGAGTCTGGGGAGGCAGGTGGATCCCGCGGCTCTTAAAGCTTACTGTGCTTGTATAAGATCCGTGGGCTGGCATCGTGTTGACATTCAGATCTTTGGCTAACATTCTATCCAGTCAATCTGCAGAATTCTCTGCATGAGAACTGCCAATAGACAGATCGAGCACACCCGGAAGTGTTTCCCGGCCTTCTCATAAGATCGCAGACAACACAACAGGGGTCCTCAGTGCTCACACAGTGCCCAACGGGGGTCATAGGAAGGAAGCAAGCGGGCAGACCGCCTGAATGAACAGGTCCTCGTATTGAGAGATGTGTAGGTTGTATGATTGATATCCTACGCAAATGAGCGACTAAAAACCACCATTCCTGACCGCGTGGTGCATGTATGATGCGGCGTATATCTCCAAAAAATAATGCGTTTTATGCTTCCAAGGTTTCAGGAAAGCGCAGTGTACCAGAGGGCGAGTAGCCACCTGGGTAGTAGTTATCATCCGAGGGCTTGTTCACATAGAAACAAATAAGCCAACGTACATATGTGAATGGAAAGGAAGAAAACATATTTAAATCATGCATTCCAAGGTTGGGAGCCTCGCATTTGGGGGGAGGGGTCATCATCCATCAGATCATTCATGGAGCCATTCATGGAGCCATTCACGGAGTCATTCACGGAGTCATTCACGGAGTCATTCGGGTTCGGGTTCAGGAGGAGGGGGAGGAGGTTCAGGGGGAGGAGGTTCAGGGAACCGGCGGAGGGGGCGAGTCATTTGTATACTCCGTGATCCGAACGAAAGAAGTGCGTGTTGGAAATCTATCAATCCATTGGTGCCTGAATTTGGCCTGAAGTGTCGACGCCCACCCAACTTCTTCGCGTGCCTCGAACCAAAGTGTGCGTATAAATAGCCAGTCCTCTCCCCAGACTCTCTCTCTTCTCTTTTTTCCCCACTTCTCTTTGCCTTAGGCTTAGATCAAGTGTAGTACTTTTCTTAGGCAGGCTGACCCCTGTCTAGCTTCCTACGGGAAGTGTGCTCAACCTTATTTTTTGGAACCAGTGTCCTGGCCTCTGGGCTTGCTTATGCCGGGACTCACAGTGTCATTGGGCTTACACTACCCCCTTTCGACGCAAAACCCTTTTTCATCAATTGTCCGGCTTGTCTGGGCGCTTGGAGAAGATGTGAAGTTGTGTTTGATATGTTCGAGACTATTCATGATTCCATACAGCCCAACCTTGAAACATCCGCATCACAGCATCCCGGTGCGCATCACAACATCCCTTTGAACTGAGCAGCACCCTCGATTGGATTAATCCATTGAGGTCTTCTCTCCGTAAAGATCTCTGCATCCGGCTTGCGCTCCATTACAATGCGCCCGTCATCAAAGATACCCGCCCGAATGATAGTGGTCTCATCGGGCTCCCCATCTTCATTGATTTTGCGTCCATACAGAGGCGTGCCTAGAGACGTTAGTATTTCTTCTCCGCAATCGGTCATATGTAGAATGCAGACACATACCACAGTCCGGACAGAAGTAATTCTTGATCTCGTTCCCGCTATCCGCGGACTTGGCCACTTCTTTGGGCGTGCCGGTGATGGTTATATTGGAGAAGTTGGCAATGAAGTTGTAGGTAAATGGTGCTCCAGTGAGTTTGCGACAGTCATCGCAGTAGCATAATCCCTACAGAATGAGTTGAGCAATAGGAGATGAGTGATATGGCCGACGGGTACTCACCGACGTCATGGGCGGGCCGTTGAGATTCACCCGGACTTTGCCGCAGAAACAACCACCCACAGGCATTGTGCAGAAGGAATCACGAGATCTGGTTGAGACAACGCGGTTCGCGAAGGGCAGAAGCACTCAACGTTGGACATGATGACAGCAAGATCGTTACTAAGCATTCGGCCCCAACAAAAAGTATTGGGATCAATTTCAGCTCGATTATGGATATTCGAGGAGAGGGCATTGGGGCTGAGAATGGGGATTTTGGAATCCGCGCTACAAAGCACAAAGCACATGGAAGGATTTGATTACTGAATTTGTCTACGGATGTGCGGGAGCTGCTCTAAGATGATTCTACAATGTGAGGTTCCTGCAATGGGTCTGCGAAGCATGTCAAATGCTTTCGCCAAGGATCATGAAGACGTGCAGCTCCACAAGCCACCTCTGTGATCGCGCCAAGCAGACGTGGAGGTTGCGGAGACCGAAGACGTCTACGAAAATGGTGGGAACGCCGATCACCAGATGTGGGTCACCGCAATTATTGGCTTGGAATTGGGGTTTACGGCCGGTGTGATTGGACGAGTCCAGTCAAGGAAAGGGGAGGGAGAGGGAGGTTCATCAACATGGTGCGATGAGGTCTTCGTGGGCTGTCAGAGGGAGTCCAGGATCGAGGGCATCGAGCCATGCTATGTTACGTTTCCACTGGGGAGGTCGACAGGTATGTTGCTGGCGATGCATAGAGACCAGTTGCCTTGGAGATCATTCCGGTGGGTTGTTGTCGCGGTTGGAGAGTTGCAATGGGCGAGTTAATGGCGCCAAGTACACCAGGGCAAGGGCAAGATTACCTAGATCGAACACGATGGGTAGTCAGAGGGAATCACAGTTTCAAAGTCTCAAGTTGTCATAAATCATCACAGTGTTCTCACAACGCCGCGCTGGTAAACGCCAAAACAGAAATCTCGCAGCACAAAAGGATTATAGAAGACACCCGTACAACCAGCTAATTTTGGGGCAGATTAGTACAGTGCAAGGCACGGCGGGAATGCTGGATTCTCGTGCCCAGGTCCGAAAAGCGAAAAGCGAAAAGCGAATGATCGTTGGATACTAACCAACGAAGACTGGGTAGGCGTCAGTAAAGAGACTGCATCAAGAGGGAATGCAAACCAACCGTCCCATCCCCATTCAGCCATCACGTTCACCCAGTGCAACTTGCCGCGGACGGTTCTCTCGAACTCGATATTCTCCAACGACTCCAAAGCCGAGCCTCGACGGGCATGCCGCTGTCCCAGGCCGGCCATCGAATTCTTACGGAATCCACTGAGCCCATAGTTGTTGAAATCATTCGGCAACGAACTCGTTCGCTCGCGCTCCGAAGAAGCCGACCCAGCCCGTCGCGAGCCCATCTCATGCTCTCGTCGCGCATTCATTGCATCGCGCCGACCCCAGACTTCCTTCAAGACCTCCAGACACCGATCCACCCCACCGAGCATCAATCGCGCCTGGATCGTGGTCCACCGATCCAAGACCCACTTGCGATCATCGTCGGCGTCGACCTCCGCTCCCGCCGCGACAAGCGGGAACATCTGAATAATGGTTGTGCGCGAGGTATATGGGACCGTCGCCAGTAAGATCAGCACGCGCTTCGCCAGTTCGTCCGCAGCCTCAGACGGGATTTCCGGAACGGCCTGATGCAGATACAGCAGCGTGGCCCAGCGATACGCATGCGCAACTTGGATACTATGCTGAACCTCCGATTGCGGGTCTTCAGGAGGCTCGAACCAGCGCGGTGGCTCCCATTGCTCGAGCTGGGCTTTCAGCTCCATTGCCTGCGCCACAACGGAGACGGTGTTTGACGCGCTCTTGCGGACGTGCTGGATCAGTTTCGCGACGCGACCCATTAGCGGGTACAATGTTGTCGCGCAGCCCATCAAGGGATCGATGTCGTGCACCGTGTTACTGGGGACATCGAAGATTGCAGAGTCCCAATTATGGGGACCACAGTCGTCGAGCGAGGTCAAACGCGCTATCACATCCATGTAGGACCATGTGTTGTACAGGAAACGGATGCGGTCGAGCTCCTCGTCGCTGGCTGAGCCTTGCATGCCGGTCGCGATGACTTGGGACATCAGTGCTTTCGCCCCGCGCAGGTGCTGGATACACGTGCGTGTATGTTGATCCCAGGTGTCTGCAAAGGCCAGCGCCAAACTGGTTGCCAGCGCGGTATCCGCTCGCATGTTCTGGATATTCTCTACCAGGAAAGCCATACTCTGCCTCATATGCTTAACGCCCTGGACGCGCAAATATTGGTTCTCCTTTCCGGAGTGGAAAGCCGCCAGGGCGAAGATCGCATGACGGAGTGCCGGCGTGCTCTTGGCCAATGGCCAGACCAGCGTGCGCCAGGGGTTCTCGGAAGCGCCATCTTTCACGGATAGGATGCCACAGGTGAGTTTGTCGAAGCGCAGCACCAGCATCTCAGGGCTCCCTGCAGGTAGCGATGGACTCCCGGGGATGCTGCGACTTTCGAAGTTGAAGGCGTCGATATCCGGTAAGTTCAGGTTCCAGGGACCCAGGCCGGGATCCGACCGACGGATGATTTCTTCGATGTCATCGTTTTCATCTTCCAGCAGCTGGGAGAAGCTGAGCCCCGGTGCAGTGAGGCTCATCTGCTCGGGTCCAAATGATACAGGCTTCCCAGGACCAGTGCTAGTGTCGGCATCCGAGATCAAAGTATTCGCCAGCGACAGGGAGTCTTGGAAGGGTTCCAGGAAAGAAAGGAAGTTGAACGGGGGCGAGTCGGCCGACAAAGCGACGTTGACATTCAGCGGCACACTACCATCAACCATCGAGGCATCGTCTCGAGTTCCCGAAAGATCATCGGTCGACTGTGCTTCGGACGGGAAACTCGTGATACTAACCGGAGAACTCTGCATCGGCGATCCTGGCGGGGAATGAGGTGCCAGAGGCTTGTTCGACAAGCGCACCGGCGAGGCCGATTGCTCAGTAGTCGGGGGCGTGGGGAAACTGTCCATAGCCGGCGGCTGATACGAGACAGCTGCAGCGGTGTCAACAGTCGGCCTCTGCTTGGCGCGATCAGTAGTACCTTTCTTGGCTTTCACGGTCGGTCGCCCTGGAGCCAAGTTGGTCTCCTCGAAGGGCCGCCATTTGAAATCCTTTTTGTAACCTCCGCATTTCACTTTCCGGCGCTCACACTGCTGGCACGACGGTTTGATTTCGTCGCATTTCAGCCGTTTGGCCTTGCAGGTGACACAGCCTGTGTGAATGGATCACGGTCAACGCTGCATCGCCGAGGGAGATTCTCGCACTTACCATTGCGGCTCTTTGTCTGTTTCGGCTTCTGTGTCCTTCCAGGACTCCCCCGTACCGGGTGATCGTTCAAGATTGTGGACGGAGACGGAATTTTGATGCTTTCCATACCAAGGCGAGACTCAACCCCATTCACGGAAGTCAGACGGCAGTCACAAAAGTCAGAGAAAGGTGTCAAAGGAAGTGCGAGTCGAAATCAAAATTGAAAATGGAGAATCGAGAGTCGAATAGACCCAATAGTAGGCAGTTGATAGGGAAGCGGAGGCGAGAGGAGTATGATAAGCCCATGCGGGGACGCCGATCTCGTCCGGGATCCCTCCGTGTGCTGTGTACTTTTCTCTACTGAGATACTATATGCATTGGAATTTCAACCAGGTGGCTTTCTAGTATTTCTTATCTTTTCAAATATATTGCCCTTTCACCATGTTCAATTTGTGCCTTCAGTGGTAGCAATCTATATACTTCGTGCGGAGACCATCTCCAACGCCACTGGTCGGCACACGGATGTAGACCCGACATCCGATAATGTCATCGAGGGGAAGATTGGCGCTGATATGTTATCGCCAATTCGCACTTTGGTTTCAATGCCGTTCGAGATTGCCATCTCGCTCACAGCCATCATACACCGACCTCGGGGGGTATATGCAGTGTATGCACATTCATGCCCAAACAACTTTTTCGCCTATCGTTTATTGTGCCCTCCGTGTGTGTGTTTGCGTGGTCAGCCTGGTCGACAAGGCTTCTGCACCCGGTCACCTGTCTCCCGCCCTTCAAGCTTGCCTGTATGTAATTGGCTGGCATTTTTTTAGGTCGCTACTGGTGGTTTCAAGGTTGAGTAATTGGGCAATGGCCGTTCAGGTATTGGTCGAAGAGTAATTTGTGGGTACTCTCATACATTTCTGCTGGGAACTTGAGAATTCGACTCGATGTATCAGCATTCCATCCGTGTAAACAGTCACTTAACACCATCACCTGGGTGAAGACTTGGGAATCACGAACTGGGCACCCAAATATATAAAATAAAAATGTCCGAGCTTCAAGGTGGACACGCAAGCAGAAGACTGGGAATCTGCCAACACATCCCTGTACCTCCAATTCCAGGTTCCCCTCGCAATCTGCATATGCGATCCATGGATACAGTGTGGCTTTCGTCATGCCCAAAGCTCACATAATCAGGTCGGTACCCCGGATTCTGGACCGGGTCTCCGGGACCCCGCCTTGCTTCCATGGTACACTTACCCCACACTGGAAGTACAAACATTCCTCAAACATTGCTGACTGTTCTACTTGCTCTCCAGATGTCGTTTTACTTGACTACATCATTACACCCCACTACTGGAGCTACAAGGAAAAAAAAGGAAAGACGAAGGTTCTTCATTGGCCGAGGCCAACTCTAACAACTCAGACGACTCCAGGTCGCCAAAAAAAAAAGAAAAAAGAAAAACAAAAAGAAAAGAACAAAAGAAAAAACAAAAAAAAACAAACAACAAACAAACACCGAGGCACCGAGCCAAACACAAACGGTCCTCCACCGGCCTATCCCCGGTACCGGTACTTGCGGTTCTCGAGGGCCGCCGCACTATCGGGGCTGGCAGGCACCTCGGGCCGCTGTTTGGCGAGGAACATCATCGCCGCGGTGCGGGGGCTGCAGGGGGGATCCCCGGAGATGGTGGTAGTGGCGGCGGCAGGAGCGGCGGCAGCAAAGGGAGCGGCGGCGGCAGCAGGAGCGGCGGCAGCAGGAGGAGAGGCAACGAAGCCTGTGGCGGGGGCTTCGCAGATGTCCATCTCGGGGGACAAGTCCCGAATGGAGAGGTCGACGGGGAGAAGGTCGACGGGGGCCGGGCCGATCGCGGACGCCGGGTGGAGGTAGCTCTGCAGGGCGCCCATCCGGGTCAGCCACTGCTCGTCGGCGGAACCGACGCGGTGCAGAACCGCCACTGCCTCCAGGGGACGGTTCTCGCAGAGGAAGCGGAGGCACTCCTGGTAGTTGGCCAGCGAGGCTGAAAGGTCAGTTTTGATTCTTTTGAAAGCAGGGAAAGCACATACGAGGAGAGGAGGCCGAAGCCGAGTGAACGCCGAGCCACAGGTACTCGGGTGCCATGTTTAGGCGGAGGATGGCAGCGTCCTCCATGCCGGGGTTGACCACGACAATGAGCTCCGCGAGGAGCCGGGAAAGGTTGCTCTGCAACACGAACATTTGGGGGGCGGGGCCGGGGCCGAGCAGGACGTCGAACACGCCGTATGGGTCCCATCCAAGAGAGACTCCCCCCAGGTACTCGCTGGCGAGTACCTGGAGGTCGCTTCCCAAGAATGGGACCCAGTTGGCAGCTTGCTGCAGCATTTTTGAAAAAAAAAAAAAAAAAAAGACGAAAAAACAGCAGGAAGACGGGAGGCAGAGGGCAGGCAGAAGACAGGCGCTGCAGTGGAAGTGATGGGTTTGCGAAGAGAAAGTAAGAGCAGAGTGAGGCCTCTGCGATGATACTTATATCTTAAACTGCTTTCTATTGAGGTTATTGTGAATGGCTTCTAATGGAATCTAAGCTCATTGCTGCATTGGAAGTGTGTGAGTCGAGACTCGTTCAGGCATTGAATGCATTGTAGGTGATGCCCTAGCTTATGGGATTGCCATAGAGGCCATGTCTTGAGTAGCTTGATTCTGGAGAACAATAGAAGTCAACCGACTTTGAAAAGAGAAGACCATTCACTATGGAGCAATGAACATACTTGTAGTTACCTATTGTATTGTGCATTCAAAGGGGTTTTGAATGGTGATCTTGAATTGATTATAGAACCCCCATACCCTAGAAGACCGACTGACAATGCATTGCCGTTGTGATGGTTATTGTTCCAGTTTTCTGACCAATGAGCTTTCTCGGCGAATAGAGCTTAATTCAAGGTATCAGAAGGCCCGACAAGATGTCCCCAGGACAGACATGGAGGAGATGGAAATGAATGATGTGTATAGCGGCAGAGTGTATCGAGCGAAATGGAAAGGAGCGCGAGCAAACTAGAGTACTGAGCTAGAGGTGTTGACGTCAGCAGGGAGTAGGTCAACTGGTGCCTGAGGAAGATACATGGCACTTGAACACTTGAGCAAGCAGTCTGTTCGAGAAATGCAGAACCAACCACTCTAACTATGACCATAACCAACCATCTTTCTCTTACGGAGGTCCATTTCAAGAGTCGCTTTCCGAAAAGCAAAGTGAATTCATGCATTTTCTAACCCAGATGTGAATGAATGGTCAAAACAGGCACTGTTTCACTCCAGTAATACTACCCAGTGGTTTTGCTTCAGTATTTGACCTTCAGTGCCGACTTGGGGGACCACTTTGGGCATGACCGCCTGATATACCGCCTATTGAATCGGCATGCCAGGCCTCGCATTCCAGATTTCAAGTACCACGAGAAAACAGCGCTAGTAAGTTTGGAAAAAGCAATTATACTCATGCAGCGACGCGACTCTTGAAATGAACCTAAATCATCACAGTCTAGCGCCGCCGTGTCACATGATGAGGCTGTAAGGATACCCCTCAGCTGAGTGAGCTGCAATCCCCCTGGGCGCAAACCACGGCTGTGTGACTTTGACCATGACATCGACTCTTTATACTGGCCCCAACCGTGGACTGCAAATTGGGAACAATCACGGTTCAGTCACGGCTGAAATCCACCAGTGTAGGTTTGACATGCGTGTCTGATAAATTCACGAAACTTACACATTTCACAGCGCACACCACCGAAGATATTGATCGATTGTGCCTCCGATATCTACGCTGCCCTGACTCACTTCTCGTCAAAAACCGGTTGAAAGAGACCAAAGACAAATTGCTCCCTCAATCGTTTGAATGGATTTTTCGAGATCCGCAATATCAGAGCTGGCAAAATGGAGAAAATGTCTGCCTCCTTTGGATCAAGGGCGGCGCGGGTAAAGGGAAGACCATGATGTCGATTGGTATTATCGAGGAGCTCTCACGACCACAACATGAATCGACAGTCGTGACTTATTTTTTCTGTCAAAATGCCGACTATGAGCTTAACACGCTTCCAATGATTATCAAAGGGTTGATTCTGCAATTGGTGAATCAACAAACGGTGCTCAAGCAATGTCTACGGCGCCGCTGGGACACTATGAACAATCGTTTTGACGAAGACGTTACCTCGTGGCGAGCCCTATGGAACATCTTTCTTGAGATGCTGGATTGGTGCCAGTGCCGGAGGATATACATCATTGTGGACGGTCTCGATGAATGCCAAAGTGACGGCATGGCCGACTTTTTGAAACTCCTTGTCCGGAATGGACTAGATCGCCCTGCTAAGATCAAGTGGATGTTGACAAGTCGACCATTTGACGGCGTCGAGCGAGTATTACTTGCTGGGTACGACCAAGTGCAAGTTAGCCTGGAACTGAACTCGAAACATGTTTTTGAGGCTGTGAGGGCTTACATCGTCAACAAAGTGAATGAGCTTAGCCGCTATCACAGATATGCCGAGACGGCAAAGCGGCAAATAGAAACTGAGCTTACTCAGAAAGCTGGGGGGACATTTCTGTGGGTAAGCTTGGTATGCAAGAAACTCGAGAGTGTGTGCCAAGATGAGGCCTTGACCACAATCCAAACCTTGCCGCTCGGTCTGCCTCTCTTATACGATCGGATGTTCAAACAGCTCAGTGAGGGCGAACAAGCTGATGTCCGGAGGTGTATGCGACTGTTAAAGGCGATGATGTTGGCACACCGACCTTTGAAAGTGGAGGAAGTTGATAGCGTGACTGGTCTAAATGATGAAGCGGACGCTATCAAAGCGTCCGTCGATCGATGCGCTTCATTTATCAGAATGCAAGGAAACAACATTGAGTTTGTTCATCAGTCTGCTCGAGACTACTTGGCTGGGGCCCCGGGAGAGAGACAATCTATACTCGACTCGCATGAACACTTTGGCCACGATGAAATTGCACTGAGTTGTCTGTCGCATTTATCCAAACGGCTCAAGGTCAATCTCATGGAACTACCGCGACCCGACTCAACCCCGGAATATTTGACAACCCTGAGAGACAAGGAAAGAAATACCTTGCTGGCTAGTGTGGACTATGCAGCTGTATTCTGGGTGCAACATCTCGAGGAAGCCGGGAAAACCACGACAGTGCAGACTGCGTTCGCTGAAAACGGCGCAGTTACGATATTTCTCCACACAAAGTTGTTGGAATGGCTGGAATGCTTCAGTCTATTAAACAGGCTACCAAAGGCCATCGAAGCCTTAAAGGCAGTGAGAAATATGGCAGAGGTTGGTATTGACTATTTTATTTACGGCAAGGCTCTTTGCTAACTACATTCCCAAAGAACCACCCTTCAGCATTGAAGACTGCAGAGGACGCCAGACGTTTTTTGCATCGCCATTACCACACTATAGTGAATTGGCCATTGCAGATTTACAGCTCTGCCATCATTTTTAGTCCTGATTCAAGCGTTGTGAGAAGGGCAAATATCGACAAGACTCCCGAATGGCTGTTAAAGATCCCTACCATTGAACACAATTGGGCGTCTCTAATTCACACACTCAAAGTCAACCCAAACAGTGAATGGGCTGTGGGGACCATAATCCAGCTGTATAGAGGTCGCTCACACAAGGAAAGGACTGTGGCGTTCTCAGCGGACGGAAAGCACATTGTATCTGACTCTCCTGACAACGAAATCAAGCTTTGGGATGCCACAACGGGTGAACTGCAAAATACACTGGCAGGCCACTCAAAGAAGATAAGGACCGTGGCGTTTTCACCGGACGGCAAGCAGATCGCATCCGGGTCTTACGATAAAAAAATCAAGCTTTGGGACGCCACAACCGGTGAACTTCAAAAGATCTTGTCAGGCCACTCAGACTCGGTTAGAACTGTGGTGTTCTCACCGGACGGCAAGCAGATTGTATCTGGCTCTGCGTCTAACTCTGTATATAAGAAAAGCAGCATTTGGGGTTCCACGGCATCTGAATTTCAAAGAATACTGGTCGGCCACCCAGGCCTCATTCAGACTATCCTCTCACCAGGTGCCAAGCACATGATATATGGCTCACCTGATAACAAAATCAAGCTTTGGGATACCATGAAAGGTGAACTTCGAAACACACTGGCAGGCCACTTAGGCTCGATTAGGGCTGTGGCCTTCTCACCAGACAGCAAACAGATTGTATCTGGCTCTTTTGATAGGAGTATCAAGCTTTGGGACGCCATGACAGGTGAACTTCAAAAGACACTCATGAGCCACTCAGGGTCGGTCTGGACTGTTGCATTTTCACCGGACGGCAAGCAGATTGCATCCGGGTCTCACGATAAGACAATCAAGCTTTGGGATGCCACAACGGGTGAAATCCTAAAGACACTAGCAGGCCACTCAGGCCCAGTTAGGACGGTGGCATTCTCACTGGACGGCAAGCAGATTGCATCTGGCTCTGATGATACCACTATCAAGCTTTGGGATACTATGACTAGTGATCTTCGGAAGACGCTAGGAATTCACACCAGCAATACACGCCAGTTCACATATTTCGACAAGGTCTGGACTGTGGCATTCACCCCCGATGGCAAGCGGATCGTATCTAGCTCTGGTGACCATACCACCAAGCTTTGGGATCTCACAACGGGTGATGTTGAAAACATACCAACAAGCCACTCAAGCTGGGTCGCCTTCGTGATATTCTCACCAGACGGCAAGCAACTCGCATCTCTCTCCGGGAACCGCATCATCAAACTTTGGGATGCTACGACAGGGGATCTCCAAAAGACATTAGCCGGCTTTGACAGATGGCTGAAAGCCCCTTCATATTTGCTTCGCGGTTGTATCAGTCGTCCATATTCCGGACTAGGCTATTGGGGCACTGGCTTAGTGCCTCTCAAAGGTTTCAGCGTCATAAACCAGTGGATATGCTATGAAGGAAACCCGTTCCTTCTTTTACCGTTAGATTTCCACCCTGGATGTCATGATGTGCAAGGCGATCAAGTTTTATTTGGATTTCGGAATGGTAGAGTTTTGATCTTTGTCTTTGACCGCAGGAAATTACAGTCACTATTTACCGGGGCGAGGTGAAAAACCAAAATTTTGTGTTTCTTTAAGAGTTTTATGATGTGTTTTGGGGCGGCCGACTGGCTTTTTCCATTGAGGTTGGAAGCTTCGAATGAAGAGAAATCTGATCAAGCTGTTAATACCAAAGTCCAAGGCATATTGCGTGTAGCAGCACTTTCTCGGCCTGGTCATCATGGAATGCTTCATGGCCGTCACTTAGGTGCTCGACTTTTGTTACCTGCCATATTCCAAGTTTGTTCCGAGTGAAGATGGTAAAAATGCGGGCGGTGGTCAATGTATAGTTTGCATGTCTGGTTGACATGACGGTCTAACCCGATGTAGTCAAAAGTTCCCACGCCACCTGCTCGATCTGCTTGTATTGCTTCCATAGTCTCGAGCCAAACATACCTGGTTGATGAAGTTATGCGGTTCACAAGTCTGATGATTTCCGAGTCAAGTTCTGATCCAAGAGGCACCCTTGAAACTGTGGCAGCGGCCCAGCAATGCAGCACAATGCGATCAAATCTGGCTTCACTTCCCCTCACAGACCCCTCACAGTACCTGAAGGTTGATATCAATGATCTCTTGCGAGCTGCCTAGTCCGGACATCGGATCCGATCATGTTCTTTCGCATCAGGTTGCCCAGATTCAAGGGTGTTTGGTGCTCGCGACATCCCCTCTTTTGATCAAGACTGACGGGATATCCAGAAGTATAAGTACAGCGCCCTCTCG
Organism: Penicillium bialowiezense; assembly: GCA_026122735.1. Classification (NCBI taxonomy): domain Eukaryota; kingdom Fungi; phylum Ascomycota; class Eurotiomycetes; order Eurotiales; family Aspergillaceae; genus Penicillium; species Penicillium bialowiezense. The sequence goes on along the minus strand of JAKZFB010000006.1, from coordinate 2,020,607 downwards.
ATATGAGAAAGAAGAAACAACTTAATATTATCTTCAACATCTCCAGTGTGTTCAGTTTTACCAAGATCAAGATGTCAGTCCCATTCACCTATCACGCTCAGGCGCAATCCACTTTTAAGCCGCCCCTTATCGCCAACGAGAATGCGTTCCTCGGCGACATCGAGACCAGGTGAGATCTCCATCGCCGCTGTCCACGGCCCCTCTAAGCCCCTCTAATACGATCCTAGTGAAAAAGAGAACCCGGACAAGCCCATGTCGGCGGGCTTCTACCGCCTAGAGAAAGGCACCCCGCTGGTGTACACCTACACCTATGACGAAATGAAGATTATTCTCGAGGGCCACTTTGAAATTTCCGACGAGACGGGCCAAAAAGTGACGGGGACTCCGGGCGATGTGTTTTATTTCCCCAAAGGCGCGACCATCACATTTACGACGGCGGATTATGGGCTGGCGTTCTACGTGGGTACTCTCTCTCCCGCTGAGGCTGAAGCGCGCTAACGAGCAGTAGACTGGCCAACGAAAGCAGGGCGCCGCCTGAATAAGATAAATACACCCAGGGATCCGGAAAGGCTACTTATATAGTGTCGATGAGAGAGAGCCAATGGAATATCAGAGTGACCCTGTTGTTTTTCTCCATTTCCAAGGTTATCACCCTTGTTCCTTGGTTGCAGCTGCCACCGATCCAATTATCGGCCTTCTCCGTGCCTTGAGCCATGGAACTGGACGGTTACAAAATCTGGATTCGGTAGTATGCTTTTCTCCGGCCCTTGCGTAAACAACATTTGAAGTATACGACAATTAGACAATTAGTAGGGAGCTTAGCCTATGTGAGCCATTCGGATAATAATTGCTTCTTGCAGTGCAATATGTGCGGCACTATGCAAAACATCAAAGTCAAATTTGAAGGCCCACTGTTTCACTTCAGCTGGACAGGTTAATCCAGCTGAATTACTGGATGTAGTTAGCCCTGCGAATCCAGATTGGCCCAAGTCGATCGCGGGAACTCAATCAAGGATCGAGTGGATCGATTCAGCTCGCTTCGATGGAATAATAAGAGCAACGGAGAGAGGGAGGGGGACTATCTGTACGACGTGGGGGAGGAGTTGCTGCGGCAACGTATTATTTCAAAGGGAGTGGATTGTCGAAATGAGGAATCAAGATCACATCGATCGAAGATCATTTGGCAAATAATAAACAGAAACCTTGAAACGGGAATCCTGGCAATCTCTGAACTTCACAAGATCATTGTTCGCTCTTTCGTGTTTTGTGATTGTGTGGGAACTGAGGCTTTGTTCAGGCAGTTAGGCAGCTTAACTCCTTTAAGTCCCTAGTCTCGACACTAACCCACCCCTCTTCATCAACCATGGCTATCGTTTCAGAGGACCGTCACGGCCTCCGTCTGCCGAATCCCCCTCCGCTGTTGCACACTCGCGGTCAATTCGATCGCCCCGGCACTCCAGATGCCTTCACCAGTCCTCCGCAGACCCCTCAAGGGAGTCCCAGCAAGTCACGACCGCCACCTGGCGCGCTCGATCTGCCCAATGTCTTCGACAAGGCGATGAAGCTGACCCCGACCTCCCCCTCCAAAGCCACCTACAACCACTACAACCATCCCATGTTCTCAGCAGACAAGAGCGAGAACTTCAACGAGAGCGTCCTCCACCAGACCCCGTCCAGCCCAACGCGCCGATCCAACAAGGAGAACACGCCGCCCAACCCACCACGCCTGACCAAGGAGTTGGGCTCCACTCCGACCGCCGCAGCCTTGTCCCGCCAGGAACTGTACCAACCGCGCGATGAGTCAACCAAGCGCCAGGTGCAGATGCGGGGCCTGACCCCAGAGGAGATTGAGAAGCTCGCACAGCCCAAGGTCAAGCGCCTGGTTAATGTGACCCAACTCTGTAAGTGAGCCCGGTGTCAGCACTCCACCTGCCCGCACCCAATGCTAACGACCCAGACTTCCTCGACCACTACTTCGACCTCCTCAGCTACGTCCACAACCGCCAAACCCGCCACACCCAATTCAAAGCCGCTTATCCCGACCCCCCAGTGACTCCGGAAGAAGAGCACGAGCCCGCCCTCCTGAAATACCTCGGTCGCGAACGGGCGCACCTGCGCAAGCGCCGCACCCGTCTGCGCCAGGGTGACTTCCAGATTCTGACGCAAGTCGGACAGGGCGGATATGGACAGGTCTATTTGGCGCAGAAGAAGGACACCCGCGAAGTGTGCGCGTTGAAGGTGATGAGCAAGAAGTTGCTGTTCAAACTCGATGAAATCCGGCACATTCTCACCGAGCGCGACATCCTGACAGCCGCGAAGAGCGAGTGGCTCGTGAGGTTGCTCTACGCCTTCCAGGATGACAGCCAGATCTACCTCGCCATGGAATACGTCCCCGGTGGAGATTTCCGCACCCTTCTGAACAACACCGGTGTCCTGCACAATCGCCATGCGCGCTTCTACATCGCCGAGATGTTTAGCTGCATCGACGCCCTCCACGCTCTGGGCTACATCCATCGCGATCTGAAGCCAGAGAACTTCCTCATTGACTCAACCGGCCATGTCAAGCTAACCGATTTCGGTCTCGCGGCTGGCATGCTCAGTCCCGGTAAGATCGAGTCGATGCGCGTCAAGCTCGAGGAAGTCGGGAACACGCCTGTTCCATTCGGTCGACCCATGGAGCAACGAACCATGGCCGAACGTCGTCAGGGATATCAATCTCTGCGACAGCGTGAAGTCAATTATGCCAAATCCATCGTCGGCTCGCCGGATTACATGGCGCCGGAAGTGCTCAAGGGCGAACAATACGACTTCACCGTTGATTACTGGAGCTTGGGATGCATGATGTTCGAGGCATTGGCTGGGTACCCGCCATTCGCGGGAGCCACGGTCGAAGAGACGTGGCAGAATCTGAAGCGCTGGGAGAAGGTGCTGCGCAAGCCGGTGTATGAAGATCCGAACTACTTCCTTTCACGGCGTACGTGGGACCTCATTCTCAGATTGGTTGCTGGGAAGGAGACCCGGTTCAAGAATATGAAGGAGATTCATGCGCACGACTACTTTGCCGAAGTGGACTTCAACGGTTTGCGGGAACAGCGCGCTCCCTTCGTCCCCGAGCTCGACTCTGAGACGGATGCTGGGTACTTTGATGACTTCAGCAGTGAGGCTGATATGGCGAAATATAAGGAGGTTCATGATAAGCAGCGTGCGCTGGAGGACATGGCCGATCGTGACGATAAGATGGGCAAGGGCCTGTTCGTTGGCTTTACTTTCCGGTATGTACTTTTCCTTACACTTTACTCTTCCTCCCACTGACCTTTTGCTCTTTAGACACCGCAAACCCGCAGTTGACAGCAATGGCCGCAGCAGCTCGCCTCGGAAGCCCATCGCCACAGACGGCACATTCGGAACAATGTTCTAAGATCCCCTCGAGTCTTTTTCACTTCTACGCAAGACTCCGAGCTGGATCTTGGTCTCTGTGTCCCCGGGTTTAATGGCGCATCCTTTATCTTCGCTTCGCTTCTTTCCTGTTAAATGATATCTTTCACAACACAATACGGTTTTATTTCTACCCGGTGGGACTGCTCTTTTGTATGATACAGGCCTAGATCGTCTCTGGTATTGGTTTATGAATATCAATGTATGAATTTGCAAATGTAGTTATACATTCCCTTAGTTCGCAGGGAGCTGGCGCACCATGCGCAGGATCTCAGACTCGTGGTCGCCGATCACGGCACGGCCGTTGGTCCAGTCAACAGTCTGAAACCAGTTAGCAATAGTTCTCACCACCCAATTCTTCATTCGAGTTCAATACATACCACAGGTCTAGCAAAGTTCTCATTATTCTCCTTGAACTTCTTCAACGCATCCTCCGCATCGCGAGCTCCCTTCACCAGCTCCGCAACGCCATACGTCATCTTATCGCCCTGGCCACCAACACCGCTAGTGGGAGAGACATAGTCAAGGATACTGCGGAGCTGGTCCAGAGTCGGGGCGTCGGTGGTGACCTCGAGCTCGAACTCGCCACGCTGCTGCTTCGCGTGTCGGGAGTGGTCGCTCGCTTGGTCTTCGGTTGCGACTTCGCCGGCGGTTGCGGACGCTTGCTTGAGAATGTTGAGCGTGCGCGTCGACGCGGCCAGTGACGGCGAGTGGAAGAGGGTGATTGGGTCGAGGGTTTTGCTCTGCTGGTTGTTAGTGACTTAGTGAGGGAGTTGGATTGAGATTGGATTGCGTACGAAACGGAACATGGTGGTGGATTGAGGTGTGTGGAGATGGGAGGAGGTGAAGTTGAAGAGGATTTGGGGCAGTTCCTGGATGATGTCATGTGCTCGGGCTGGCTCGGCTCCGCAGTTCACTTACAAACTGGATAATGTCGGGCACTCGAGATCGTTTGCCTTCCATTTAATGCTTAATTTTGTCGCTTTATAATCTCCGAGCTAAATTGAGCCTCATAAACGGCTACACTTAATCCAACCTAAACCCTTCTATCTTGATCTGTGACATTCCTGATCTGACCCAGCCCCACCATCTATCTGCCTTTCGTATGGGCTCTGCTCGTACGGAGGAGGGCTCTCCATTGTGCTTGTGCCCACCGACAGCTGAGTCGACTGAGATTGTGCCTGTGGTGAAGCATCGTATGGCGGCGGGCTCTCCATGGTCCTTGTACTTGTACCCCTTGATGACTGGGCGGACTTGGATTGTGCTTGTGTAGACTTGGGCCCATGTCGAGGGTAAGATGGTTGGATACGAGGCTTATCCATCTGGCTACAATCCTTAATACCCAATCGCCGCTTGTTCTCAAGAAAGTACTGTTGTTGAGAAGCATGTCGGAGTCTTTGGGAAGCAGGTTGGAGACTTTCCCTGTGCTTCTGCTTCTGCTCCTCGTGTTCAGCTGCGGCCCTAGTGGAGTATGAGTATGAGCATGAGAACGACATGGGTAAACCTGAAGAACGTACTTGGATGCGGCTTTGATGAGACTATAGCCATCACCTAAAACAAGGCCCGTCTTGATAAGACCCATTTTTTCAACGGAGGTTTGGTAAAATCTTAGTGGATGAAGACGTGACGGTCTGAAGAACTGGAAACTGAGGGACATTTATTGTCTAGCACTGGAAGCTGTGTTCGCCATGTCATTCACGGATCTCCAATGACTCCGCCACGATATGGCCCCGGGGATCGTCGCCAAGATCAAACAATCTGTCGTAAATGCCCGGGGCCAAACCTAGCGCCCAGCAACTTCGTATTCAGTTTTGCCTGATTGCCATGACTGGGTGATTCTCTAATCAGCCTCAAAAAGAAGGCACAGCCCCAAACAGAAAGGTTATGATTCAAGGCTGCTAGGTCGATTGGATTTACGACAGAGTCTTGCATCACAAGATATTTTGAGTGGCAGAGATGAAAAGATTATTTTTTTGCCATCCTGGGAGATGTTCTAGGACCTTGTGATATTCTCTCTGACAATATGACCAAACCCAACCATACAGATAGTCGCCCAAGCTGCCACACCAATACGAGGCACCACACCACGGAACAAACCTCGAACGCCAGATGTGCGAAAAAAATACCTGAAAGTTGAAGACACCTTCGCAGAAGCTGGACGAACCGGGGAGTTTTTCAACGATTGCATCTCGACACGAAGTACGGAGTACCTGGTCCAAATGGTCAGCTCAACTCCAATTTCACGAGGGAAACACAAGCAAACCTCAAATGGCTGATTCCATCATGGAAGTGCTCCACCAATGGTCGACGCCAGGATCTTCTCTCGAATCTTCATTTTTTCATCACCAGACCCGCCACTGATCCTCCGGATGCTGTCTTCTGCAAACCTCGAGATTCCAATTCGAGAAGACCATCCAGTCACTTGGCACAGAGCCACTGCATTAACACCATGATTGACACCGCGAGTTCCCTTTTCCCGAGGAATATTGACAAACGTCTCCAGAGAGCCAGAGACTCGACAACCAGCCGAACTCATCTTACTTCGGGTTATCTCGACCGTCTTCGTGCAGTTGTGTATACTATATACGGAAGGTCATGAAGGAAACACGACCAGAGAAATGTCCAAGGGCAAGCAAAGAGTGATCGACCACGAAACAAGAAGCCCTGAACTCGGGAGGAAGCCAAAGAACCTTTTCCCCTTTGAGTGCTATCCACTGACCCTGCTCTAATAATTCCAACTGCAATGGATTGCGGCTATTGGACGTAATCTCGCCTGAGCTCAAATCTGATCCGAAACATGAGCTATCTTGAGTTAAACTGGGATTAGCAAGTGATTCCGTATGAAGCCAAAGATACCGTAGAGCACCCGTAGCTGTGTCCCACAGGTGCACCGTGTCATCTCTTGAATGAGAAACCAAGAGGCTGCCATCATTGGAGAAAAGCACTTTCTCGACTGTGCTTTTTTGGGTATCCAGAGTCTGCAACAAAGTACCCGTCATAGTATCCCAAAGTTGCACCATTTTATAGCCGGAGTTGCACGCTAGCAGGCGGCTGTTCGGGGAAAATACGACTTCAAAGGTCATGTCTGAGCAGACATCGAGAGTCTGGCGAAGAGCACCTGTCCAGGAATCCCAAAGCCGTATTGGTTTATAATCATTGCTTGTTGCTAAGAGCTGCCTGTCAGGAGAGAGGACCACTCTGGTTGGCTGGTGGCTCTCTCTCGAATTGGCGTGAAGGGTTTCCAATATATTACCTGCTACAGTCTTCAATAGCTCCAATACCTCCAGTGAGCTAGAGGCTAAGACTCGATGATAATCACAGGAATGGAAACATCCATTCGAAATCCCATAGCCCTCAAAGCTATACTGTAAGGCACCTGTTGCATTGTCCCAGCGCTGGACTTTACCGCCACGCGTAGAAACAAGGTGTCGGCCATCGGAAGAAAAGCTTACCAGGTTGTCAAGTGGAGTACTTGTTTCATGGTCACACAAAGTCCTTAACACGGTGCCCGCTGAGACATTCCATAGCCGCACCATTCCATTTTGAGAGCCGGATGCCAGCAGGCGGCCATTCGGGGAAAACATCACTGAGCAAACTGTGTCCCTATGGCCCTTGAGAGTGTGCCGTGGAGTTCCCGTTGCTGTATCCCAAAGCCTCACTGTTTGATCCCGAGATCCAGATGCCAGTAGCTGGCCGTTCGGGCAAAAGGCAACTGATGAAACCAACCGTGAATGGCCCTTGAGTGTCTGGTGAAGAACGCCTGTCCCAGTATCCCATAATTTGATGGTATTGGGTAAAGAGATACAAACCATCAGCCGGCTGTCATGCGAAAAAGCCATTTGATCAAAGCAAGTAATATCCCCCGAAAAAGACCACACAGGCGACCCTGTCGTAGTATCCCACAGCCCAGCAGTATGGTCATAAAAGCCACAGGCTAAATATCGGCTGTCAAGAGAGAAGGAAACCCACTCAATGTGCATAATTTCGGTTCTGATGGTGTGAAGTAGGGATTCTGATGCTGCGTCCCAGAGCCCGATGGTGTAATCGAACCATCCGGACACCAACAGCCGGCTATCGGGGGAAATTGTCATCCAATCGACCCGATCTGAGAGCTTTTCGGGGCCCTTTCGTACGTTGCATACACTGTTGTCCCATAGTTTCAATGTGTTGTCTCTGGAGCCGGATGCAAGTAATCGGTTATTTGGAGAGTAGGCAACTGACATGACCGAGTTCATGTGACCCTCGAAGACTTGCAACAGGCTTCCCCAATGACGAACCATTCGATCTGAAGATCCGGATGCCAGAAGACGCCCATCAGAAGAAAATGCCACCGAATTCACTGGCTCTGTATGATCCTCAATACATAGCTCCATAGCCCCGGTCGCAATATTCCACAGTCGGATTGTTCTATCATCAGAGCCAGACGCCAGTAATTGGCCATCAGGAGAGATAGCAACCGAGCGAATGGAGCTTTTATGGCCCTCGAAGCTTTGGGAAAGAAGGCCTGTCATAGGGTCCCAAACTCTTGTGATCCTGTCAGAAGAGCCAGAGGCTAGCATCTGTCCGTCGGGGGAGAAGGCAACCGAGTAAATCAAGGATGTGTGGCCTCTGATGACCCGTAAAAAATGGCCAGAAACAGCCTCGTAGATTCGGATTGTCTCATCATAAGACCCAGAAGCCAGAAGCCCGCCATCCAAAGAGAAAGCCACTGAGCTGACCGAGCTCGTATGGCCTTTGAGAGTCTGCCGTAAGGATCCTGCCGCAGTGTCCCAAACATGCACCATTCTATCGTCAGAGCCCGAAACGAGCAGTTGTCCGTCCGAGGAGAAGGCCGTCGAGTTAACCGGGCCCTTGTGGGCTTCAAGAATGTGTTGTAGTGCCCCCGTACTGCTGTCCCAAATCCGAACTGTGTGGTCACTGGAGGCGGAGGCGAGTAATCGGCCATCGGAAGAGAAAACCACCGAATTGATCGAACGTGTATGGCCTTCGAGAGTTTGCAATTCCGCGCTCCAGTTCTCTTTGACCTTTGGTAACCGTTGTAACGAAGCAGGAAACTCATGCTCGAAGCAACTGCGAATGATCGTAGCTTGAGGTACAAATAACAGTCCTGCGGAGTAGACTTGGAGCGGTGCATCCTCAATTATTTGGCGATTTTTCAACAAAAACCGTGTCCCGTCATACAGGAACTCTCGCATTCCAGAATGATGCTCGTTCTTCCGATATTCATGTATTAGTATAGGTCGGTAAGATCTTCCTGAAAACTCACTGGTATAGCTGTCTGGAGAAGATCCAGCAACCCCACCAATTCCGATGCAAGACCCATCAGACTCATTGCTTCCACCCAATATAGAAAATATTTCTGAAGAAAAGCTAGGCCATCTTCTATGACATGATCCAAGTTTATGCATTGTGTCATATGATGCGACCAATAGCGACAAGCATACTGCAACTCTGTGGGGAGATATTGCTGGATTGTTTGGCGATCAAATTCTGCGCGGCTCGACCCTTCACTTGCAAGGCGACAGATATTCCTCCGTAGCTGTTGGCATGTCTGAAAACATTTTGTTGTCAGCACATGGTGCATAGCTTTCTCATCCACCCAAAATGGAGACTTCTTGCGAGTTTCGGGATGAAGTAAGTAGTCCCGAAATGATAGGTGAAAAAGTCGGATTGGTATAGACTTGTCATTTGGGATAGCCAAAACCGAGTGAAGTGATTCTAGCCTGAGATATACAAGCCTCTCAGGGAGACCTATAAGTCTTGACAGTGAGGTAACTGAAAGTGGGCTTTTGAGAGTGACAATCGCACCAACTATTTGGCGAAACTCGTGAACCAGTCGATCTTTCTGTTCCTCATCTTGCCCATAGAGGAGTCGACGAAGCACAGGAAGATATGTTCCATCTAGCTTGGATCCATGATTTCGATGTGTCAGGATCTCGGCGAGACTGTCCAATGGATCCCAATAAGGATCTTCAAGAATCCGGCATATCGTGGCGGCAAAGATGAACAACGGAACAGACAGGAGCACCAACTTCCGGAAGTCCGTGATTCCAGGCCAGTCAATAGCAAGGATATGTTTTTGTTCGTCTCTGATCACCGAGAGTCTGTGATTAAGGTATAAAGCAATATCATGCTCGATCACATCTTCGGAGATTTCGTGGAGGATAAAGTGCTCGTAACGATGCCATTCAAGCCGTTCAAATCCTAGTCGAATTGGTAATTCCGGCCTGCTGGTTAGGAAAACTCGCGGTTTTACGAGTGTTACCTCCTGTAGCTGGGACAAAAGCTGCAGAACCAGCCGAATATCTTTCTCCGAATCACATTCATCTAATGCATCAATCACTATCACCACAGTGTGTATTGAAGAAGAAGATGGTGGATGATGTGATCTTTTGGAGTTCACAAATGGCCGAAGAATCAATTTGAGGAACTGTTCTCTCATTCCCTTCATTGCAATAGATGGGTCGTCTTGAACCGCCTGCTGAATGGCGGGTTTCAACCACTTACAGCTGGTTGCCAACTGTCTTGCGATAGTTGAAAACAGTTTCATCGAATTTCCTCGGTCATTCTCGCCCCTTTTGAAGAAAAAGCTCGCACCCAGCGTCTCATTTTCACTGCAGAACTTTGCGACTGTTCGAGAGATAGTTGACTTTCCTGTGCCTGCCATTCCGTTCAGCCAATATATGCACCTGCTCTCTGGCGAGAACGCCCATTCTTTTATTTGATCGAGTAAATCGATCCTTGTGCCGAGAAGGCATTCCTGCTCATGCTGATCTGCTGAGGAGTCAAACATAGCCCCGTAAACAACAGGCAACCTATCACTAGGGTCTATATAAGAGTGAGTAAGTACGATCGATCTTGAAGCAAGGCTCATAGATTACCTGATAGAAGTTGAAATTCGTTCGTAATGGAACCATAATTGATTCCTGTCTGTGATCCATAATTTGGACCATCAAATGCTACTTTTTGTGCCATTTTGATGTGGCTGCGGGAGTAGAGGTTTGGTGTTGATCAAGAAGCATACGGCGAAGATAGCCTCAAAACGGTCAACCGCGATACAACAGCCCTCGAGGTACCGTGCAAAGCAAGGCAAGCGAAGTCATCATTCTCTAGCCCCAGCATGCATCCCTCAATCGTCAACTCAGCCCCGCCATCATGTGACATCGTATTCGTATATACCCCTGTTCTGTTGATACCAGTTAGCGCTTTGGCTGCAAGCCATGTGTCCCATACAATCTAATCATCTAGGCCTCATATAAGAGGCGGAAGTTGTTGGGCGGTGCTCCTGCTATTACGTCGAGGAATTGAAGTGGACAAATCGATCGGATAAGTCCGACCGAAGGATCGTGGAGATGGTCTGAATTGATTAATCAGCTCTGTTGATGTAAAGGAGCCATTCAGGTCAATTGATGGCCGTGGGATATTGGCGAACCTGCAAGTTTGGGTCGGCGATGAACATTGGGACAAGATGTTGAAACAAAATTCAAAGCACCCTTTTCGCTAGGCACTGAAAAATATGATACAGAATTGACGAGGTTCAGGTGTGACATCTTCCACATATCCTCCTCATGGCGGAGAACTAGATATCCGTTGCGTGTCGTGCAGATACGACCTCAAAACACAGGGTGGGACAAATTTTGCCAATCTATCGAAGATAAAGTTGTCCCTCTATAAATGAAAAACACCAAAGTTCAGAAGCCGAAGACCCCAAGTCAATTGTAAAAAGGTCTAACCAGGGCAGGTCGAGGTCGGGATCAAGGAATCTGCCACCCCAGCTATGAAGATATTCGCGAGGAATCTCTTTATCCCAGTCTGGCATGGGGATAACAAGACTCCGCGCACCAAAGTATGACTGGAAATCCACATCGACATCGCCTTCTGGGGTCGGGCCTCCATAAAAGGCGAAAAGCAAAACCGATTTACCCAATTTCTCGGTGATGCGCGAGCACTTTCCGCCGATTTTGCGACCATCGGAGATGCCCCGGAATAACGTCGTTAACGTCTGGATGTTGGTCTTAAGAACTGGCTCGGTCAACTCTTGACTTAGTTTGTGGGATGCAGGCAAAGCGTAGAGCATCGTCAATGCAGCCATGAAAAGTGAGTGTATTGCCCCAATGCTGTATCTGATACGGTTTTGCGCGTACAGAGAGCTGTAAGAGGTGATCAATCCAATGGCAGACTGGATGCAGATCCGAAGGTCGTCGAAGGATGGCATCGGTGCAGCGCGAGATGGACGATATAGAGAAATAACGGCATGGTGGAAAGCAATTTGGAACCACTCGGTTGATTGGTATGTTGAAACGGCGCCGATGTAGCGTGGTGCACTGATGAGCCATTGGTTCAGGTCGAGGCAATAGCCTTTGCGGGTGGCTTCCAGCTCCATGGAGCCCAGTGGGCCAGATCGAATGAAAAGGAAAGTTTTCCAGACTGCGGAATTTATGAGTTGCAGCTTGATGGTATGATTGAATGTAGAGGTGTCCATGAGCTGAGGGAGTGCGAGTTCGTCTAGCTCTGGAACGTCAAAGGAATCTGTCAATTGTTCATCGCTTAACCGAAGGGGTAGCGGGATAGTTATGTCGGACTCTTGTATCAGAATGGGTCTCCCCGTGTTCATTGCCGTCCTACAGTGAGTCACGTAGGCACTCCAGAAGACTCGTTTGGACATTTCGGCGCGAAGAAGGGTTTGGCCTGAGATGCTTTCTTTTCTGTGAAGATTCATATGTACGGCCGCATTTAGAGCGAGCTCAGAAGTGAAGCATATTCTGAAGGGTTCCGGCTCAATATCATCATACATGCAGTGAAGTACAGAGCACTGCACCCACACGAAATTTTCCATGGTGGTACGCGGGGCGAGGACGTATAGCTTGGCGCGTCTGGAAAATTGCTCATGGCGTTGCAGACCCCATCTTTGAGTCCATGCCTTGTCTTTGGCCGCAATGGCACACACAATGTTGACGAGGAACTTCGAGGTCTCTGTTGTGGGCGAGCCCGCTAGGAACGGCGTCAAATTTTCCCTCACAAAGCTTGGTCGATGAAGCACTGGTAGATACGCCCAAGTCCGATCAAAGAAAATATTGACTAGGCTGATGTATGTGGCTTCGTCTGGCTCAGTGAAGCTTGGCTGGAGAATCCTATGCGAAGGATGGTGGTCCAAGTTGGCTTGTGGATTTTGCGGGACCCTCATGTCGGAAGGGGCATTGTGTGAGCTGGTGGCGGGAGTCGACTGTGCCGGGCTCTCGGCCTTTGCTACTCCCTGATCCGGTGCTTAAACTATTTCACGATTACTCAATATCGCAGCATACTGTTGCTCCACGGTTTGCAGCCTTGAGTGAAGCGAACCGCGTTCGTGAGATTGGGCTTGCCGAGTCGAAGGAACACAGGCAGTCCTCCCGGCAGAACATAATACACATGGAATTCGACCATCACACTGAATATGAATTGTTAGACATGTGAGGTTCTGGTGAGCCAGGAAAGCGATTACCTTCTGTTTTAGACGTCGGCATCTGTCACAGGCCGGGGCACGCGTCAAATCCCGGCGATGCCGACGAGGAGTTGACACCGGGCTCAAAGACCGGTCACTCATTTGCAGTTATTCTTGGGAAAGGTATAAAGCAGTCCTGCAGGAACAGGGTCTAAGCTTAAGGGGGAATAGATTGGGGAGTGCTGGGCAGGTGTGGGCGCCCAGCGGTGCGCCCGAGCGCCAGATCCCGCTGGCAAATCATTGTCTCCACGCCCGGTGCGCCGAACTTCCAGGGGCAGCAACCTCCGACTACGCCCAAGTCTCTGAGGGGATTCTTATTTCAAACAGAATCTGCGGATGATGTTTGTGGTGGGATATCTGGAGCTGAACAAACTGTTTTCACGTCGTCTTTCATGCTCCCTTTGGGTACAAATGTGCATCCCGAGCTGTTGTCCATCTGGGCACTAAGATGGATGTGCTGCTTATTTGTATTTCTCAATCCAAGCAGCTAGAATTGAGGCATGCAGAATCATTTGACATTGAATTTCCTATCAGTTCCAAGATTGTATTTCGAAATTTACTAGGTACTAGATGCCGCTAGACTATTTCAAACTGGTGGTTGAGATCCACTTGTGATTCCACTCAAGCTTTGACGACAGCGAAGTTATTCTATTTCTAAGGCTTTACTATACAGCCCTAGGGAGGTAGTTAATAAATCACCACCTGGGCATAACTTTCATTTGTTGATACAATAGCAGATCATTGGTACCAAGTACGCCGGACTTTGTGGGTGTAAATCTTTGTTGCAAGCCATGATGAGACTTGAACATTGAGGGGATATATAGTGCACACTGAAGTAACCTTGCCAATGGGAATGGAACAAAGGTTACTAATTTTGCTCAATTCCACCTTGGATTTAACATTCCTCGGTGACTAGAACTTCCAAATTCGTGGAAATGCCATTACTGATGTATCTCATGGCTGTCAAAGTTCTGTGCTTCCAAGGGTAGGTACAAGTTGGAACATCTTCGGTGTGTTTTTGCTTGGGAAGTTCTTTCTTGCCCAGGTGTGAATAGTATTGTCTCTTTCCTTGATAAAACATCATACCCAGGTGCAAAGAAAGTCAGCGTCTACTGAAATGTGCTGGGTTCTCACCCTTCCTTGGCCTGGGTAACAGAGTTAAGGCCCAGTGGTCTATCATTGAACTATCATTGAATTGCCTCTGCCCAAGGTGGAGATCGGGGAACTTGGGAGCCAACCTCTGGTAGCTTTGGAGCATCTTTCCATGGTAATAATTTCGGGATTTCACTACATTCATAATTCTACCAGTGCTGTTCATGCTAAGTCCCACATCCTGATCGTGGTATACCAAACAAAGCCAGTGGGGTTCATTCAATGCGATGGCTTTCTCGCCCATTGACAAGGTTTGCTTCATAAATTGACCGTAGCGCAAAGATTTGGGGTAGGTTCATCGGCAGTAGAGTCTTTGAACTTGATATTATATCAGGATGTGAGAAGTTGAAGTATGAAAATGGTAGTTTTGCGCAAAATGGATGAGTCAGCATGGTCCGAGCGCGGGCTTCATCCCTAGTGTTGACCAAAAGTTTTGGATCTGCGCCAGCTTTGGGTCAATACGCCTTTCATCCCTCTTTCTCACCACACACGGAATTTGGCCATGGAGTACCACGCTGTCCCCCCTGAGGAGCGCGCCAGAGATGAGAAGGGAAACCTGCTCCCTTGGGGATACGTTTACAAAGAGTAGGTCCATTGTCGCTAGCTTCCTCCAGTTCATGCTGACCCCTCCCAGTGAAGCTCGCAATCCTCGACGACCAGCAGAGGAGTCAGGCCCCTTTGGCAAAAGAAGAAACGCTCGATACGATAACGCCCGCTCACGAACACGAACTGGAACACCAGCCAAGCGAGAAAACCCCAATGTCGCCGAGTTCGGGCGACTCTTCTCAATGCAACAGCAGGATGACGAGAAGACACACGGACTGCCCAAGTCAACATCATCGTCCAGCCTCGATAACCCACGCAAGCAGAAGGAGCTCGTCGCGACGGAGTGCATACTCTACGGATACCGAGACAAGGACCACGAGTGGAAGGTCATTGATAAGTACGAGCGCATTTCACAGGGCATGATCTGCGAGGATTACCCTCGAACCGACCCCAACGCCGCAAGCCACTACACGCAACTCTTGAGCGGCGGCGACGTCGTGATCCGCAACCTGTCCGCCGACGCGAACCGCAAGTCCAAGCGCTACGCCGGTGGTTTCCACTGGATCAAAGTCACCTACGATTCCACAGAGGCCGCAGATCGCGCGCGCTTCTTTTCGCCGCAGGTCATCGATGGCCACGATGTCTACTGCGAGCTGTATCACGGCCACGGCCCGGCCGAGGATGCTCCTATCCCTGCCAACTCCACGAACACACGGCCCCAGCGCGCCTCGCGCACTCTCACTTCCTCACACTCCACTGCGTTCCTGTCCAGCGCCACCAGGGACCAGGATCGCATGACCCTGCCTCGGTCCTTCGCCATGAACAATCTCTCCAGCGTCCCCGACATGGCAGAAGACGAAGGCCAATCCAACGACTCCTCCACCATCGATGAAGCGACCACCACATCCACCGCAACATCCGCAACTGCAACCGCCACACCATCCCTCCAGCAAGACTCGTTCACCTCCTCGTCAACGTGGACATCTGGCGCCCATACCGACCAAGGCGCCGTGCACCGCCGTCCTAGCTCCATGAACGACGAGGCATCCCGCGCTGCGCCCGACAGCGAATTCATGACGCACATTCCTACATTGCGTCGGACCAAGCTGCGCCCTCTCGCCGAGGCCCTCCCTCCACAACCCACAATGACCGAGCGGGTCTTGCGCTCGATCCCTATTCTCAGCTGGTTCACGGGCGATATCGTTGGGGAGGGACCGATACTTACCGAAGACGGACTATTCGACTGGGAGACATCGAGCATGTACTGGAGATTCTGGTACACGTTCGACTGCCTCCTGCATACAGACATGTGTGGATTGAAGGAGGAGAACTGAGGCAGTATTTACGGGTTTAGAATAGCGTCAGTCCCGAATGGAATGTACGATAGGCCAGGAGCGTGTGGGAAGAAAGTGAAGAAAGACAGAAGTCAAGTCATGCTAGAACACGAGAACGCTCATAGGTTCAAATGCGCAATTGCATATACCACAGTTCAACAAAAAAATCAAACTCTCCTGAGCTGCAATTTCATTGATCATGGAACGAATTTTTAAATATTTATTCCTTGGACTCGAAGTTCTCGCCCTCGACGAGATCGGGGATATCATCCTCCTCGTCATCCTTCTTATCACCCTGCTGCTTCTGCATGTTCTGGTAGCTCTCGGCGAGCTTGCGGAGGGAAGCCAGGCTGTCGGGGCCGAGCTGGTTGAGGATGTTGGGAACGAGCTCAGTGAGCTCCTTCTCCTCGCCGTTACCGTAGAGAGCGAAGGTGTTGGAGGGGGCGGCGGCGTGAACTGCACGAATTAGCATTTCCCCCTGGTATTCGAATTGACACCGGTCGGCTCTCGTTACTCACCACGGGGGTTGGCGAAGTGGATGACGTTGCCGTCCTCCTTGAACATGTTGACCTCCTCAATGCCCTGGAGGGGCTGGACGTTCAGCTTCTTAAGGGCGGCCTGGAGCTTCTTGTCGTCGGCACCGGAGTTGCGGACAACCTTCTTGACCTTACGGCGGGGAGTACCCTTGCCACTGAGAAAAGTCAGTACATATCGATAAAGAGGGGTCGGCCCATTGCGGATGCGTCGAAATGTGAGCGAGTTGCGATCGCGATCGCAATCAAGCAATATGAATCGAAGCGAGACCGAACGAGAAGTAAAATACGTACCCTGCAGAAACCAGTTAGTTGAAAATTCAAGCAGGAGATGGGGGGAGATTATCACGGAGCTACCAAATCTCAAATACCAGCCCACGTCAAATGCAACAGCCCAATCCCACGCATTTGAAGGTTCGATATTTGATCTCTGATAGCTCCGAATCCAATATTCCAATTCACATACCAATGCGGGCATTGGCCGACATGGCCTGGAGCTTAGCCAACTTTGCCTGATCCATGATGAAGGTGGGAAGTGCTGTGCGTGGGTTAGCCGGAGGGAACGAGGGAGTCGAAAATAGCGAAGAATTGCAAGTCCGTGGAACGAGAGGATCTTCGGCAGTCGATTTCGGAGTGGAATAGCAGCGTACCGGGTTAAAAGTGGTTTGTGGTGGGAGATGGAGAGGGAAGATCGTGAAGTGGGAATGATGATGCACGAGAGTTTTGTGTGGGGGTTTCAAAATCGGTTCGCTAATAGTGATTCTGGGCTTAGGATGATATCTCTACATTTACAACACTCCATGCTCTCTACGGGATTGATTCTCTACGCTCTGAACTACTTTCTGACTGTGAGGATATTTCCATTCTGCGGATTCCAGAGTTTGTGGGATGATGCTCGGCTAAACCCTAATCGGGACGAGTTGACGTCTACCCGTCCACGCCTGGAACAGCTACAGCTATAACAGCCATAACAACTATAACAGACAGAATCATATGTGCAAAAGGGAATGCTTTTCCTATGCTTCCATCTCCTGCTGCTTCTTCTCCCATTTACTAAAATACTTCTTCCACGGATGCTTCTCTTGAAATCCAAGCATAGACTTGATCTTCGCATTCGAGAACGGCGCCTCAAACTCCTCCAAATCCCGCGTGATGGGAATATGCGGAAACTGCGAACTCAGAAACTCCCGTGTCGGACTCAGATTCGTAATATGATCATTGGTGGCGTTGAAGACCTGGAACCCCAGCCCATCGGTCCGCACCGCCGCCTCACACATACTCCCCAAGTCCCGCGCATCGATATACGACCACCCATGGACTTTCCACAGCAACGGTTCGTGAACATAGCTGTAGAAGATCTCCCCGTCGTACTCCTCAGGCTCGATGACGCGACCGATGCGGAGACTGTAGATATCCGCATCGAAGCGGGAAGCGAAGCCGCGGGCGATACGCTCGTTGCAGAGTTTCGCGATCGCGTAGGTATCGGTCGGATTAACGTCCAGATCTTCATGGATCGGGAATGAAGGGAAATTGGCATCGCCCTGTGCGAAGGAGACGCCGTAGACGGTCACGCTGGACGCGAGGATGATCTTGCGGATCCCCAGTTTACAGGCTGCTTCGATCACGTTGTAGGTGCCCTGGGTGTTGGAGCGGAAGGTCTCGTTGTCCGGGACGAGCATGTTGCGCGCGTAGCCGGCCAAGTGGACGACGGCGTCTGGGCGCGGCGGGAGGCCCTCCGGGAAGGGTTCGCGGAGGGACCATTGACCGGACAGGGCGTTGAAGACTTGGCCGCTGTCGGCGAGGTCAGTTTTCAGAGTGTAGACTTCGGGGTGGTCCATGGGGCTGAGGTCGAGGTTGAGGATGATATGGCCGCACTTGAGGAGCTCGGAGATCACGAATTGGCCGGCTTTGCCGGAGCCACCGGTGACAACGATGCGACCCATTTCTTTTCTCTTGGAGGATGTCTTGGGGACATTGAGATGGAGGGGGCATGGTTCTGCCGGACTGCTGGCGTTGGGGCAAGATGACCGGAATCGAAATCATCATGATGCCATTTGCCTCCGTCGCCCGGCGTTGAATGCGACCAGGGCTGGGGCGAAGAGGTGAACTGAATCAACAGAATATGAGTTGATACACTCTGCATGTCATATACCATACATGGGACTGATTTCAAGTCTCAATTAGCACCTAGCGAGCTCCCGCGATCTGTCTGTCAGTCCACTCCCACAGCTGTTTCGCAACTTCCGACTTCTGCACAAAGGCAGTACCGCCACTGCGGTATCCAACAGGGGTATAGTAGGCTCCATTCTCGAGGTGATCTTTAGGCACTCCAGCTGCCCAGAGAGAGTTGAGCGCACCGCTCACAACACTTCGGAAAAACAGAGATCCCATAGTAGTCACACCATAGTTCATTATTGAGCCCATCTCCTTAGTGTGTTCATAGAGGCCGCTGTTAACAGCACCAGGGTGAACAGCCACAGAGGTAATATCCGGGTAACGGCGTGCAAGCTCCGCAGCAAATAGAATATTCGCGGACTTGGACGCGCCGTAACGAGTCCAGGTACTCGCTTTCAGCAAGGAATCAGTAGACGTCATCTCCTCGAACGAGGAAGGACCAACGGCGTGGGCTACCGAGGCAACCGTCACCACACGAACATCTGGCTCCTCCTCCTTGGCGCGTTGCATATCGACCGTTTTTAGTAGTGTCGGCAGCAGCAGCTTGGTGAACAGGAAGTGACCAATATGGTTAGTTCCGAGCTGGATCTCGAATCCCTCCGCTGTGCACACGGGCGGGTTCCCCATGGTCCCCGCATTGAGGATCAAGAGATCCAACCGATCGCTATCCGTCTGGAAACTGTGTGCGGCATCCCGGATAGATTTAAAGGAAGAGAGGTCGAGAGGAAGGAAGCGAATGTCGGCGGAGGGGAGCTGGGACTGCAAGGAGGCGATTGATTCGCGCGCCTTGCTCTCTGTGCGGGCGGCCATGTAGATGCGCGAGGGGCGGTGTTTGGTGAGTTGGAGGATGGTTTCTTTGCCGATGCCGGTATTGCCTGGAACTGTTAGTGATGCTTCAAGTGTTGGGATCGAATGACCTACCTCCTGTCACCAGGACGACTCTGTCTTGTAAGCTGCGGATGTCGCGCTCTGGTTGGAATGAGGCCCCCAGGGCGCCAAAGGTGAGTTCATTTAGAGTCGGACCCAAGCTTGAGAGCGCTTCACGGGGATGGCGCAAGCCGTAGGTTGCGAAACCACGGACGGCTGCAATGTCGCGAAAATCCATGGCTGGTCAGGTTGGATGAGGTTGGAGGGGAGGGAGGTTGGCCGAGGCCGAGTGCAACCACCATGGAGAAACATCATGAATGGCAACACCACTCTAGTGGTGAAGCACCTTGGACGAAAGTCAAGGTGAAGCTGCAACAAAGCATAAAAAGTATTAATTTGTATTTTTTGGACCTGAGAGATTTCCAATCGGCCCAGGGTTCCTGTTGTAAGAAGTACTATACTGCAAGATCTCTAGTTACATACCCCAAAGTGCAAAATTTATACCCAAAGATCTCGGGACTCGACTCGACTTGACCTATAAGCGATATCTTCCACAATGTGAGGTACAGAAATCCTGCAGTGTGGCTGCTCCAGCTGACGCCAAGATGGAGAGTCCATTGGCCGAACTACTGCATTGGACGTGTTTCCCGATCTTCATCCTCTTCACTTTCCAAGTCAACATCCAGACAGTCATTCAACGTTCCAGCCATGCATTTCCTCTGTCTCCACGGTGCGGGTACAAACCGCGATGTAAGTGACAAGCCGAGCAGCCTTCGTGGCACCAGCTAAACAAGACAGATTCTCGAACTTCAAACTGGAGGACTATGCGGCAAGCTGGAGGAGAGTGGCCACAAATTCACCTACGTGAACGGTAGCCAGACCGCGAAAGTGGAAGATGGTGTGTAAATAGAGTCCTATATCGGAGCGCATCTGACCCCGCCAGAACTCGAGGGCCTCGTAGACGGCCCCTTTTACAATCACTATACCCGCGGGGCATCGCCAGGAGCCACTGTCCTAGAAGCCTTCGACCACACCAGGCGCATCATCGCCGCTCAAAAGGCTACTGGGAATCCCTTTGACGGCGTGCTGGGCTTCTCTCAGGGTGCCGCGCTGGCGGCATCAATGATCATTCACCACAGCAGGACCCGTCCCGCGGAGCCACCGCTGTTCCGGGTCGCGGTGTTTATTTGCGGAGCGACACCCTGGGATCCTACGGGATTGCAGCATCTGGAGCGCAAGGACGCTCATCTAATTCGCATCCCGACGGCGAACATTGTCGGCAAGTTGGACCCGCTGTACCCGGAGAGCATGAAGCTTGCCGATCTCTGTGAACCGTCTAAGATGTCGTTCCACGATCATGGTATGAAGCATATGGTGGCGTTTGATGTGAAGAATACCGAGGAGATGGCTCGGGTGATCAATGAGGCTGTTGCCAAGGCCTGAGGCTGGGAATAGACCCAAGTACATAAGTTTAAAAAGATAGAAGTATATTGGTATCATTGGAATTGCAAATATTAATTTTGCACAGCCCTGGAGCCGTCAATCCGACTTCTTTGTGTGTTTGGGGCTGTAGTATCTAGACCAGGCCGTTGCAATGAGGAAGATCACGAGGCCGAGAACCCAGTATCCCCATTGCCCCATCGGTTCGTCGCCAAGTCATAGGCCAGCGGTAGCGTTGGCCGCAAGAGACTTCTCGATGAACTTCTCCAAATCGTCAATCTCCTTAGGATCGGCCGAGTGGCCAAGATCACTACAAACAAGTTAGTAACCAATCAAGTCAGATACTTAGACTCCATGGAAGACATACTCGTATTTGTTGAACGTCACATCCTCCAATCCAAGCTCCTTGACCAGGTCCGCGGACTTCTGGCCGTATGTGAAGCGCACGACCTCATCGTCCTCTCCGTGAGCAAGGAAGAAGGGCGTCTTCTTGTTCGCCCACTCCTCGGGCAGGTAGTTCTTGATACGGTCGCTCAGCAGCAGGTAGCAAGAGAGGCCGAAGACACCACCGAGCTTCTCCTTGCTCGTCAATCCGGTGAACACGGACATCGCACCGCCCTGAGAGAATCCACCGAGGATGATGCGCGATGCCTTGATGCCCTTGTCCATCTCCTCCTTGATAAGCTTGTCAAAATACTCGCGCGAGCGGAGGATACCAGGCTCATCTTGTGTGCGGACGTTTTCCTCGAAGTCAAGCTGTGGACGTTAGTTCGGATCGAATCGTGCTGGGTGGGATGCTTACGTCGCGGCCGAGCTTGGCAATGTCGTACCATCCAGGCATGCTCATGCCAAAGTTCTGGGTATGTTAGCAGCGGCTTCATATGCAGATGGGCCCGCACTTACGACTGTGATGGGGATTGAGGGCGCATTGGGGAAGATGAAGGCCACTTCTTCGAACTTGCCGCGACGGCGCCAGTTCTGGGCGAGGGCCATCCTGATGTGATTTTAACATTGGCTTCATTGCTTTCGGCTTTTGGTCATGACGTACCATCCCTGTCCACTGTGGTCAAAAATCGTTAGTTGGTGTTATCATCATCGGGGGGTTGAGCTCACCTGTCTCCCAATCCGTGCGCCATAATGACGGTAGCGGTGTGCTTCTTGAGCGCTGGAACAACGAAGGGACGAGCCATATTGAATGATATGTGTGAGGAATAATCAAAGATGGGAGGAATCGAGTCGAGAATCTGTTGATTTCCCCTCGATTCTGCCGTCGCTCTTATCGCTCACCGCCCGATAACGTATGGATTAAACATTACAACTGATGGGATCTATAGTCTACACTAACAGCTCATGAGACCTCAGCCAGAGCAAACAGGTCTTGTTCGACTGCCTCGACAACCTCGTGGATGAGATTCGGCTCCACAACACCCTCCTGCCATGTAACCGACAGCACCAAGCACCCGTCACCACCAGTGGCGGCCGAGAATTCAACAGCATTACCCATGACACTGGCCGACTGCGAGAACACCAAGCCGTGAATAGCAGGCTTATCTGAGCTCATCTGTGGAGGAATGAAACCGATATTCGACACCTCGAAGCTGGTCTCACGGTCCTTGCCAATTTTGGACAAACACAGTTCCTGCTGATAGTCATCGACAAACTGTAGCAGATTGATACTGGCGTCCTTGCCCTTCATCTTTATCACAGACTCAATTGTCTTTCGAGACCGGCGAGCTTCATCCCAAAGGGCCGAGACGGTGTCTCGGCGGTATGTTTCCTCGAATCCCTGCACCCACACGCCGATCATGTCGTCGGTAATCTCCGGCAGCCAACGGCGGCAGGAAAGTGCACCCGTGCAGACCAGCCGGGTAAACGAATCCGGAATGCTAGCAAACAGGGCGCGAGCGACGACTGTCTGCAGCAGAGCCGTCACGGTAGTCTTCTGGGCTCGGCAGAGGTCTCTCACGGCCGAGACCAGCAGTTTCGAAAATGGAACTAATCGTACACGAGTCTGCGTGGGGGCCATGATTATCGAACCAGACCATAAGCCTGGAGGGCGGCGGGAGTAGATCTTCGCTTGGAAGAGTTTCTTCCCGAGATACAGGAAAGAAAGAGACATCGAGGAGATGCGTTCGATATTGGGCAAGAGTGGCGTCGAAGGCGATTCAATGACTGATTTGGTTTTCTCCGAGTCACCTGCTGAACCCAGTGCCCGTAGGAACGTTTGATGGAATGCCTTGCCGGAAGTTCCGTCCCCAATTGCGTGGTGGAACACGAAGACCACGGTAAATTGGCATTCGTCCTCTACATCCAACAGAAGGCGGAGTCTCCAGAATGCATCGGGTGCTTTGAAAGGCGTGTTGTGCTCTGTTGCCAAGAGAGTCTGCAGATCGAGATCCGGAGCGGGCTCGCCATTAGCTTCCGTTGCCAGCAGCCCGGGTTTACGATCTTGAAACGAGACAATTCGATCAAGATCAAGCTGCGGCAAGCGTAAAAAGTACGGCTCCTGGGTGTGATCGTCTGCTACGATGGCGGATAGAGCCGGATGTTCAGCGATTGCCGCCTCGCAGGCTTGGTAGACATAGTCTTTCACTGGGAGCACATATGAGTCTGGTAAATGGTATGTTGCTGCTACAGCCACGTTCACGTAGAATCCCACTTGGTGGCGGGATGTTGAATATTGTTCCAGTCGACCTGGCGTTGTTAGCTACGGTCCGGAACGGTTTCCCGGGTGTCTTGATGTCTTGACAGGGGCCAGCTCACCAACGGGACGTAGTGCCTCGAATTCATCCATCAATGTCAATGTTGCGGCTCCAGAGTAGCCTTTTGAAGAATATTATGAACATGTATGAAATTGCTAAGTTCCAAGTTGGATCGGTAGGTCAGACCGTTATCATGGTTGCCTTCAGGCGAATCTACCCGCACACGTGACGCTTTTTACAACAACATGGACGTTCCAAGTTCAGGGCGAGAGAAAGCTGGATGTATATGTGACTATATTCATGGATGTAATGGATTTTCCCTGGCGAACGGGGCTTTCCTCTTTGGGCCCGATTTGGCAACAGCGCTGAGACTGAGGCTCTCAGAGATACCAGCACGAGCTTAGAGTTAATAATAAGCTTAGATCAACCACGTGCATGATAAACACTACTATATCCATGGATAAATTCCAAGGTTCTTATTGAATGTGACTGATTATTTAGTGATAATCTATATCTAACTCGTAATTTGAATCGTTTACATTATCGTAACACCGTGGACCTTTGATGCATATTTGTTTGGAGGTGATCTAGGCGCGCCTCTCTCCCGCATCGGACCCCACCCCGACAACCCATCACCAAGCATGAATACCCAGTCCCCAGCGCGGGCTCGTGTGGCCTGCGAGACATGTCGCAAGCGGAAACGCAAGGTGTGCTTTCTAGCATGTTACACTGGACACCACATGACCAACGAATTTAGTGCGACGCCGAACAACCTCGCTGCGCTGGATGTGTCGCCAAAAAGTTAGATTGCCATTATGACTTCAAACGGCCCACAAGGTCTGGCATCACCGCTCCCATCCCATCCCCAGTCCGAAAGATGCCGGCCACTAAATCTGATCTAGGCAAAAGCGCGGCCAGGGCTACATTGCAGGCCTCGAGGGCCAGATCGAGCTTCTAAAGCAAGAAGTGTACCGCTTAGGGGGCTCTCAACCGAATGCCCAGTCAAAAGCAAGGGAAGACTCTTCCGTGAATCGAAGAGCACCGGGGGAGGAAGAAACTCCATACCACGAAAAAGCCATTCCTGATCCCTTGGCTTCTTCACTAGAACGGCCTTGCCCCTTGGAAGACATGAGTGCCCTCATGTGGCATATGCAGCTTGATGACACGGGTAAGAAAGCATTCATAGGACCATCAGGGAACTTCTGCTTCCCCGTGGATCCCCCAAAGCCCGATACAGGAGATGGGGCATCCCCCTCGTCGAGTCTGCAGAGCCGAGAAACCTCACCCGACGAAAACCCGCGCTTTCGTGACGAGGAGCAGATCACCAGCCATCTTCTCGATATTTTCCAGCAGGATATCAACCCAATCCACTTCTTCGTGGACCATGACACCCTTGTCGATATCAGACGCGAAAATTTGAAACCAGAATTGACTCTCGTCAAGTACGCGGCCATTGCAGCGGCGTCTCTTCTCGCAGATGATGAAGGAAGTAAAGTATTTGGAAATGAAACAGCATCGGCGGTCGACACAGTTCTCTTATCGGCATGCCGGGAATTTCCAGGCATGTGGGCTGTTCAAGCCCTTTCGATTATGTGTTGGCGCGAACTGGGTCTTGAGCACCATAATATGGCCTGGATGTACAACTGTATGTGCGCTCTTGATATATAGACAAGGCCGGTGAGCTTTGCCTCAGGTGTGACTTTTGACTGATCTTGAACAGCAATGTGTGCCAGTATGGCGCTGCATCTTGGTTTACCAGTCAGCTCCCTGAAGATTCTAGATGATGAGAACGAACATGAGAACTCTACAAACTCCGATTATGACCGCGCACATCTGACCGCCGCTTGGTCATCGCTTTTGATCGATAGGTACGTTCTTGTGATGTTATATTCTCCTCGTGGATGCCGTGGTCGAGGTCTAATTTTGAACGAGTAGAATCGCAACGTCTCTTCTAGGACGCAACTGCATACTACCATGGCAACGAGTCCGAGCAGTCTCATATCTCGATGCCATCAACACCCCACCGACATTAGAAGAAGTTGCATTCGATTACCATTGCCGGTTATGGTTTATACATGACCAGTGCATGGACCAGATGTATGAGCCACCTTCCCTTTGCAACAAAGAAGCCATCGAACCCCTAACTGTGATACAGATATTCATTTCAATTCCATGAGCTCGAGGAGGCAGAAAAATACAGACTAATTCTCAATGCGCGCGATCAGCTCTTGAAGTTCTACCGCAATCTCGACACGAGGCTCTGCATGGGCTCCGTGGATCCAAGTCCGCCGGTCATTATTCTCCACATGTCGTATAACATGTCACAGATGCTCATCCATCGCCCCTATCTCAAACATTCTGCGCAGAGCAGCGCCTTTCAATTGTCTGTTCGAACGATGTGGACTGCCGCAACTGCTATGGTGAGCCTCATTCGCCAATATGAACGAGTCGGACAATTGGAGAAGGCTCCCCCGTTTGTCGTCCACAGTATTATGACTGCCGCGGTCACGCATCTGTTGAATGCAACTTCATCACAGAGTGCCCTGCGAAACCAGTCGATCAGTCGATTTCGTGTTTGCTTTGACGCGTTGGTCACGATGCGGAAACGGTGGCCAAAGGCTGCAAGATCCTTGTCGCTGTTGCAGGGATTGGCGAAGAGGTGGGGTATTCTTCTCGCTCTACCCCTACATGGGTTTCCAGAAGTCACTGCTTCGGACCGTATATCTTCAACTCCCCTGGCGGACTTATCCTATGAAGAAATACCTCCCCCTAACCCCACGGAACCTGCTGACTATCCTGCATTTGACGATCCCTTTTACGGGCTTTCATGGGCCGAAGTCGATCCAAGCACCTTTGTTTCTAATGGCATGGATGGTATTGAGATGCCTCTTTCCGCTGATCCCTGGTCGACGGCTTTCTCGGAACACGAAGACATCTGATGTTCTTGTTCAGCACACCAGCCTACTACGTCTGCTCTTTCTCTTTGAATGTTCCCATTATTTATATCAACTTCGATCGTTCGCTGCTGCCCGAA
This sequence comes from Penicillium bialowiezense, assembly GCA_026122735.1. Classification (NCBI taxonomy): domain Eukaryota; kingdom Fungi; phylum Ascomycota; class Eurotiomycetes; order Eurotiales; family Aspergillaceae; genus Penicillium; species Penicillium bialowiezense. The sequence goes on along the minus strand of JAKZFB010000006.1, from coordinate 1,993,908 downwards.
AGGTTTATCACGGGTCCTGGCGGTTGTGAACTCTCGATCTCCCTCCTGTCTTTTCCCCACGTTCGTTTCCAGTGCAGCTTGATGGAGTCGAGGGCAAAGCCATGCTGTCAATAATTCAATAATCATGTTTGTCGATGCCTCAGCCGAGTTGATCGTTATCCTCTAGTATCCGATAACGGCGGAAACTTGAACTCCGCGGCGGAAGTCGCATCTCCGCCGTGATAGCGGAGATTCATCTCGGGTCTTCCGCCGGGTTGGGCGAACGATCTCCCTCCATTTGTAATTTGTTTTGGTCAAGAGGGGTTTCCCCCTGAGATCGTCTCACATAAGTAGTCCAATACGACATTCTAATATTCGGAGCCCACTTTCACATCCTTTGCTTCTCCATTTGCACCTTTCCCCATACCCCACAATGCCCCCGTCCCAACCATCAGAATCCCGAGTGCGCGTGGCAGTTACACAGGCCGAGCCTGTCTGGCTCAACCTCGACGCCACGGTCGAGAAGACCTGCAAGTTGATACGAGAAGCTGCAGCGAACGGTGCGCAACTGGTGACTTTCCCCGAGTGTTGGATTCCAGGGTATCCTGCGTGGATCTGGTACGTGCGATAACCTCTGGGAGACAACGATCTGATACTGCTGGCGATCGGAAACTAATCGAAAACACCAAATACAACAGGGCGCGCTCAGTGGACGTGGAACTGTCAATGCGATACATTCAAAACTCATTAAAGGTGGATTCACCACAGATGACCAAGATCCAAGAATGCACCGCAGCGAACAATATCAGCGTTGTCCTCGGATTCTCCGAAAATATCAATCACTCCCTGTACATATCCCAGGCCATAATTGGTCCGGATGGGAAGATCCTCACACTGCGAAAGAAGATCAAAGCAACACACATGGAAAGAACAATTTTTGGCGATTCGCTTGGAGACTGTCTGTATAGCGTGGTCGATACCCCGGTCGCGCGCGTCGGAGCTTTGTCTTGCTGGGAGCATATCCAACCACTCCTCAAGTACCACACCTACTCGCAGAGGGAGCAGATCCACGTTGCCGCCTGGCCACCGGTGTTCCACGATGACGGAACTGCGCTGTATTCCATGACAAAAGAAGGTATATTCTCTCATCGCATCGTGTTCGGGGTCGCCTTTAGCAAGGATGTCGAGTGTGCTAACGTTTCATGGCCTCCAGGTACCGAAACTCTTTCAAAGACCTACGCAATGGAGTCCCAGTCATTTGTCCTTTGTACGACGGCCGTTATCACTCAGTCTGGAATTGATGCCATGGGCACCCAGACCGGTGCGGTGATGAACACACCTGGTGGTGGCTTCTCGACAGTATACGGCCCCGATGGCCGCCAATTGACCGACCTCATCCCCAGCACGGAGGAGGGTATTGTATATGCAGATCTAGATTTCAATGAGATTTACAAATCTCGCGCCTTTGTTGATCTGTGCGGGCACTACAGCCGGCCGGATCTTCTCTGGCTGGGGGTCAACAGTGGTGTCAAAACTCACGTCCGGGATCAAGGCACGGGGACTCGACAACCGTCCATCACAGACGCTGAACTAAATTCTGACACAAATTCGACGGACTGAACCGTCCTGGTACGACTATTTTGGTATATTTATAAACTTTTCATATGTTACATTTGTTACGCCCAGAGCCATACATCTCCTCACCAAGTCTAGCTATACTACAACCATGGATCGCTCGCCTGAGGTTACTGATTGAAAAACCACTTTGTTTAGGTCAATGTGATTTTCAAAGCTTCCCTTTACCTTTCCTTAAACCTTGGAATACCTTCCAAGGTTAATAGTTGAGAATCGGTTTTAACCTACATTTCATGGCTTTCGATTTATTTTAATGGAATACTACATGAACAAATAGAATTATGGGACTAGAATTGTAGCTCAAGGTCAAATTGCAGTGCACGTGGGTGATTAGGATATCCATATAACTGAAAAGATTGCACGTCTACTAAAAGAGAGAAAGAAAGGAAAAGAAAATGACGACCGAAGCTCTCTTCCTTCTGACTAGCCCCGCTTGCCCAGTAGGTTGTGTTCCTCCGACCACGCTCGAATCCTCTTGCCAAAGACGTAAAGCGGGAGGGTTGTCAACATCACTCCAACTGTGACGGCACCGAAGGTGGAGAAAAATACCAAAGGACCAGTTCTGGTGAGATAATCATTGAACACAAATGTCAATCCAAAAGCAAAGGCGCTTTTTATGACCTGAAGGATACGAATCAGTATCGGGAGCAGGACCAAAACGGAGAAGATCACGTACCATGGCAACTCCAAAGGCATCGCCTGCCTTCTCAGCGCACACATCGTTAGTGTAAGCAACAATGCCAGTGCAGCCGAAGCCAACAGCAAAATTCAAAATGGCCATAATCACACCACACACGACAGGGGAGGTTCCATGTTGAATAGCTGCTCCGAGGCCAAAGGTACCAACCGCCATTGCGACGATGGCCAACGGCATGACGAAGAGCCGAAATTCCGGCTCATATACACCATTGTTGCGCTTGGACAGGGCCTTGCCAGAAAAATCGCAAAGCCACCCGCCGGCAGCCGTTCCGAGAGCAGATCCAATGAACGGAGCCACACCGGTGAGGGTGCCGACAGCGACGGTGCTCATGTTGAATGGAGGATCAGTGAAGATCTGAGACGCCACTGACCCAAGCAGGATGGTCCATGTGAAAACCACCGCCCACATTACACATTCCCACAAGACGATTGGATGAGGTAGGATTGCGAGGGGCTTTACACAGGCCACGAGCAAGTTATGCGGGACTGGAGGCCTCAATGAGCCATCTCCCAAAATGAACACGACCAAGGAACTGGAAGCCGAGCGTGATAGGTCCATTTCCTGATCCGTCACGGCAACCATTTCTCCCTTCTCTTTCTCAGAGTCGAAGGCAAGCGACGTTGGCTCTGTCGTGAGAGCCTCGCGGTGGAAAGAAGTCTCCGGGAAGAAAAGCAGTACGGCAACGAGAAGAAGCCCGCACAAGATCACCTCGAGCCAGTAGCTCCATCGCCATGAGAGGCTCGAGATCACGTATCCACTAATCACAGGCGTGAGGTTGACGGAGGCAATGATTCCGAAATTCCACATTCCGACACGAAGCCCTCGCTCGTGTAAGAAGAATATGTCATTGATGGAATTGGTGCCAGCGAGAGCGAAGAAACCACCCATACCGAGGCCTATTCGACACAAAGCGGAATTAGTTACATGTTTACACACCAACAATCAGAGAGAGGAATACTGATCACCGACCTTGAAAGACGCGAGAGGCAATGAGCGAGTTATACGATTTGGATGCAGCAGCCCAGCAGCAGCAAACCAGCAAAAGGATGACTGTGAATAGGTAGACGATGCGTTTTCCATACACCGAAGAAAAAGCAGAGCAAAGATAGGCACTGACGCCCAGAGCCATGACAAGACTGCCGTTCAGGAGAGTAACACTGGTCAAGCTTACATCAAGATCATCAGCGACGACAGAAAATCCAGGGACAAGAACTGGCCCTAAAGAGCCGGTGACGCAAGAACCAAAGATGATGGTCGCGAAGAGCATTTCCTTTCTGACCCGAGACCAATTCAGAGGATCCAGGGGTGACCTCAAAGGTTGAGGGATGAGCACCAGATCGTTGCTGCCCGTGGTTGTTATAGTTTGCAATGTACATGTTGAAGTTGGTTGAAAGCCGTTGAACGGCTCGAGGATTCCAAATGTCATTTTTCTGAATCTGCCGAGATCAAGTTCAGCGTCGAGGCTTTATTCCACGAGGATCAGAACACTGAGACTGGATTTTCTATACAATACATACTATCTAGGGCTTCCAGTGCTGCCCGCTTGGAGGCGTAAAGGCTATCAAGGCGGCGCCAAACGTTCCGCCGCTAACCCACTCTCTTATCATCCACGGTCTCCCAGGGCCGCCACCTTGTAAATTCCGTGCGATATCTATAGATGAGTCTTATCGTGTGCGGACTGTGGATTACCACTGGACGATGAACAGCGAAATATGATCGTCGAGTGTGTTGTTAATCTTCACGCATCCTATCAGACAGACTTCGAGGGCTATTCACCCCAGCAGTGAGGTCATCAATCCATGCAACAATATTCGGAGCAAGAAACTCATTCTCACAAAGTTGAATTGCAAGTTCAAAGTCTCTCTCCGGCTGGCTCTTGTTGTAAACATCCACCCATGCAGGTTCGAGAATTTCCATCCTTTTGATCAACACACCACGGAGAAGAGTGGTCTCGTATTGCCACAGGTGCTCCCAGTAGAGATCGCAACGTTCTCCATCTTCGGGCTCCCCGCTTTTGGGTTGATATTCCTCTGGATTAGGCTTTAGATCTCGTAAGGGCCAATGTAAAAATGCAGGGTAGTCACAAGCGATCCATAAAGGAAGTGCGGAAACACATTCCCAGTCTAGAACGGCAGTAAGACCTCCACTTTCATCGACGAGAATATTTTGACCAGAGAGATCGTCGTGAACTATTATTGAGGGCTCTGAGTCATGTCCAGTTGGTGGAAAGACGAACGGAAGTAGACCCTGAAGTTGTCGGATGATTTTCAGTGTTTTTGTTGCATCCTCGAAATCAGCTTCATCGTCGCTGTCGAGCTCGCTAGCTGGCAAACCGTCTAGCTTAGATTGCCACTCTTTCTCACTAAGAGACAGACGCGAAATAATCCAGTCTCTGCTAGAACCAAATGGGCCTCGGTGAACATCTCGAAGGAGATTAAACCCCCAAAAGAAGTGCATAGAAACATTCTACCTACTTCTGGTAATATCTCATGTGGATCCTCAGCACAGGAGAGAGGAGAATCATCAGGATATGTTGATTCATGCTTAGACGACGTCGAGTTGGCCAACATGGAATCTCCGGCAAGCGGATCTCCGGCAGTCGAGATCGCTGCACTTGTAGATAAAGCTGTTTTAGCCAATATGGGATCACCAAGACTGGATTGTGTATGATAAATGTTGCCAATGCCTTGCAGTTGGTTCTGGAACAGGCAGGCAAAGTGAGCCGCAAAATCTTCGACCAACCCTTTTTTCGCAGAAAATGGGAGAGAACGCCATCTCTCCTTCAGAGGATTTCCTGGCATTTTGGTCATAGCGATCCATTCAAATCCAATAGGACTTTCGCGTGAAGGTTGACAAGTAATAACCCTGGGAACGGGAATACTTGTAGTACGCGATATCCACTCCAATGTTGTCACTTCGCTCGTGATTTTGTAGTATGGATCGACGGGTAACGAGATGCGTATAATAAAAGTCTCATCGTTGTCTATGGTCACGTCGTAGAGTTTGTTGAGGGCACCCTGGGCGAGGAAGGTCACCTGGACCAACTTGCTTGGTGGGTGTAACAACTTTATCGTTTGCTCGATGGCCCCAAGGTCAGGCTCTACGGTCCACTTGGGTTCAAGGCAGAATGTCTTTTGAACTCACGCAACGCCCTGAACCTGCGTTTCTCCTGGTTCCATTTGGGTGGTGGTGAAGGGGGTCTCTGACTGCGGTTTCCGCTTGGTGATATTTGTCGGACTATGAGTGGTGGTTTGATCGATATTAGGCCCGACGAGGTACCTCTCTGCCCAGGCGACAGGTGTCAAGCGGTGACCAGGGGGAATATATGGATTTGCTGACATGAGATCCCTGTCATCTTATCCAGACCCCGGTTGGGATAACAAAGGTATGGACTGCGTAAACCTCCGGAATCTCTTATGCGGCATAGTCGTATTGAAATCCATAATCGCCAGTGGCCAAGCGAGCCATTTCTGAATCGAAGGTAGAGAGTTGCAAGTTGTAACTTTTTGGCCTTCGCGCAGGAGATGAGTGTGGCCGTATTATAAAACAATTCCAAACGGCTGATCCGTTAAAATACGCTGCAAACCCCCGCGATCCGCAAAGACACTGGTAATGATACATGTAAACAATACACATGAAAAATAAAATTTGATGCGAAATCACCGCCGTCCCGTACAACAGGACTATGGCGGGGGAATTCAAGGAGCTTCCCATCGAACCACATGGGATAATCTGGCAAGATAATTTCATCGATGCCGAGCATGAAGAAAAACTCATCTTCATCTTCCTCAACGAGCTAGAATGGCCCGATCGCAATGGCCGTCTGTCACTCCACTACGGCTACACCTTCGACTACAAAACATTTGACATAGACCCTGAGATCCCATACAAGGAATTTCCCGCTTGGTTGCAGCCTCTCATCCCAACCACGGAGAACCGTCCCCCAGACCAAGTCTGCCTGCAGTACTATCCTCCAGGAGCGGGCATCCCACCTCATGTAGACGCACACAAGCCATATGATCAGCTTTATGCGCTGTCACTCGGTGCACCGGCCATGATGGTCTTCCGACAGGGTGATGTGCGCCTTGAGGTTGATTTAACCCCGCGAAGCATGATGCAGATGAGCGGAGACTCAAGATTGCATTGGACGCATGGTATTAGGAAGCGCAAGAATGACACTCTCCCTGATGGCACAGTGAGGCCCCGCGAAAAGCGATGGAGTATCACATATCGCTGGCTCAGGAATGGGGATTGTGAATGTGGAAATTTGGACTTGTGTGATACTGCGCAATTACGGAACGGAGTCGAAAAGGAGAAAAGATCGCTGAAAGCGTTGGCGGAACAGGCTGCGGCACAGGCTGCGGAGGAAGCTTCTACGACATAGCCATCTGGACCCCTTTGGTTTTCTACGAGCCTACCCTGGAAACTCAAGAACGGTCTGGTCCGGCTCTACACGCTCATTGCCGGTCCGTTCATCTGTACATAACATTGAAACGGTGCTAAGAATTTATACCCAAATCTATAACCAACCTCGACGCACCACATTACTCATGGGCCAAGATCTCAAATTTTCCGAGCTTCCAAGGTTGGAACTCTCGAAGCCGCGAAAGGAAACCCTCATCTGGTGTCGTCGTAAATTGGTTCCAATCGAGCGCTGGTTGTTTTGAACAATCGAGGAAGCCCCGTCTCTTCAAATGAGATCGAGTTCTGCGCCATGTCGGCTGCGGCTTTACCAGAAAGATATGCAACCGGCATACCATGGCCATTGAATCCAGCAGCGATGAACTGCCCAGGCTTTCCAGGCACACTTCCAACATGGGGTAGTGAGTCTGCGCTATAAGCCATAACTAGAGAGAGTGAAACGAAGATATCAGCTCAAAAGTCATTCCATCTGGGCCCCGGCTTATACATACCTCCACTCCAAACCTGTTTTGCTTCGGCCCCGCTATCCTCCCAGCCAAGGAATGTCCGTTGCATATACCCCTTGAGGAAATCCACGCCCGCATCAATCAGTTTGCCGTCATCCGGGTTGTTGTGCCACTGTGTTTCATCATCCTTGAAAGTATGCGATGCTCCGCCGACAATAAGCGAGCCGTCTTTGCGTGAAATTTGATAAATGTATGCACCAGGACCAAGTCGGATAGCATAGGTCCCAGGAAGATGACGATACGGCGCACCAGGCGCAGCTTCAATATGGGTGCAAATACCTTTGCATGGAACAATGGCCTTTGCGTACTGCGGTGCTAACGCGCTGGTGAACGCGTTGGTAGCGAATATGATCTTCCGGGCGTGAATGACTCCGCGGCTTGTTGTGACGGGCCATAAGCCATCTGCAGATGGCGATTCGCCGACCTCAGAAACTAAAGTGTGTGTTTGCAGATTGAGCCCGTGAGAGATGGCGATCCGGACAAGCTGCGCGATGAGCTTATAAGGCCAGAGATGTCCAGTGGAAAAGCTGAAGCCTCCCTTTGCACCGCGAACGTGGGCTGTCTTGACGTGGATATAATCAGTAGGATGACCGACCGAGCCATGCGAATGTTAACATACTTCTTCCGTATCGGATTGGGTCATGTATTCGACGTCATTCATGAAGTCCAACCCCTCGTTGACTAGGAAGTCATAGAAGATCTTCGCTCTCCTCAGCTGCTCTTCATCGAAATACATATCATAAGAGCGAGTGAAAGTGAGTTCACAATCGATGCTCTCTTTACGAACAAGTTCATCTATCAGCTTGAGGTGGGACATTTCAAATCTCACGATCTCCGCCGCAGCCTCAAGTCCATAACGCTCAGTGAACAATGCAGTTGCGGAGTAAATTTCAGGTCTCAAATGTCCGCCTAGATGCATGGAAAATCGAGGGTGAGTTTCATTCCATCTTCTGTTATCAGATTGTGGCGTGCTATGGCGGGGTCACTTACCGTTGCGCCCGGTAGCACCAGAGCAAAGACCTCGAGCCTCCACGAGGGTCACCCGAGGAGGGGGATCTTGCTTGTTCTCTACAAGAAGGCGATACGCAGCTGAAGCGCCGACATAGCCACCTCCTATGATCAAAATATCGGTTTCAGTGGGGAATGGGGTGCTCTGGTGGTCATCGAGGGGATCAAGCTCGGTGCGCCAAAATGGCACGGTAGATCCCTGTTCGGGCTGAGGGAATGGCTTTTCAACCTGAGGAGATGACATGGTAAATACTGGCGAGATTAGGGATTTTGGTGGTGTGTATGGTTGAGAAGAGATTCAAAGAGGGGAAGGCGTCTTATACCCACTTTATCTACGATCCGTTGACATCGGAGTCCGGCCAGGCACACCATATCAGAACATCGGGCACCTAGGGTTTAGTTCTGCGGAGTATTCATGTTCATGTTCATTTCCGTTATAGGCCATTGCCTCAAGATGAACGAAAACATCTCAATCTAACCTTAGAAGCTACTTAGCTACTGATCCCACCAATTTCTCCCTGGAGCGTATTCCCACAGACCAAGTCGACCTGATCTCATCCAAGTACTAAATCCACATCTTCAAGATCATGCTGCTCCCACCCTTCCTTTGTGACAAACCCAACTCCCCTCCGATACGCCACCCCTTCTTCCCACTCCACCCAAAGTACTCCGTAAAACTCTTTATATGGAATGAAGTTGCTCGCACGGTCTTTCAGCCCCGGGTACATGCGTCGAGAAATCGCCACAAGCTCAATTATGATCTTTGAAATAGGGTCAGCTGTCGATATCGATATCCTTCCTCTGAGAGATGGGGTGCCTTGAGGTGAGGGATGTTTGAACCTGTCAAGCTCGTCGACATTTGGGAGTTGAAGGGAACCACAAGGTTGGTTGTAGCTATCGAGAATCTTTAAATGCGAGTCCATTCCCGACTCGAATCTCCCGTCATAGATGTCATGACGTCCGGGAGTCTCGACTTTGAACCAACCCCGCTGGGTCTTGCATGAGATGAACTGATGCTGATTGGCATCAGGCGTCTTGGGACTCTCGCCACGAGTGGTGATAGGAATCGGACGCCAGTAGTAACGCCCAGGAAACTGGATGTGCTGATACACATATTTTCCAGATACTCCCCAGGGAATGGACACATGTTTGTCGGCTCCCGCGTGCTTCGAATGATCAAAGCTCTCTGCCACCCATCCCTCTGGCAGTGGCTTTGATTGATCTTCGCTTGAATGGAACGTAAACCAACTGGATTCGATAACTTGCTTTGTTTCTGCCCTTGGTTCGTCGTGGCTATACCACTGGGTGATAGGGATCGTAACCCATTTCGGCTCACCGATGTATATTGGATATGAGGCATCTTCGGTACCAAAAACTCGGAAGTTTTCCTCATATTCTAGTAGCTTTAATGATTTCTCTCTCCACCCAACCCAAGACCAGGAGGGAAGCTGGGAGTGTGGGAGAGAAAAGTGCGTTTGGGCTGAATGATGCCTTCGTTGAAGACCGATGTTCCGTTTTCTTTTGAACAGAAAATACTCGAAACTGCAATTCCATAACAATCCCGCCTCAAAACAGACCCTCGGAATACCGAACAGGAGCCCACCCTGGAATGGAGGACTGAGCTTTTGAAGGAGACCCATGATCCCAGGAAGAGCATCTTCGGGGTACGTCAAGTCCCGGTCATTATACTCGCAGATAACTGTGGCCAACTCTTGAAAATCTGGTAAGCCACTAATGAGGTTTGGGACTTGGCTAAGAGTGGAAGTTTCCTCATCTGGACGTGAATTCACCTCAGGCCGATCTTCATGCCAGGACGCACTGTTGCAACTCCAGTGGATTTGCTTTTTCCCAAAGATAAGACGGCGCCTGGCAAGGAAGTATTCCTGAAAGGTCCAGCCACGGCGGGAGTACGCTGATGAGTAAACACCACCCTGGGATGAGAGGTCTGGTAGATCTTGGACGACAACACCCGCACCATTACGCAACGTGAAACACGTATCCAAGTCTCGAGATTCTGAACGGCCTTCGAGACCACGTAGTCCTTCCATGGCATCTCCATCCGTCGCGATGATCACGAGCTTTGCCGCCGCGTATATCGAGCCCATGTGTTGAAGTTGATGCGCCAGATGAGACCTATCCGTATTATCAATGCAGAGTATGTCGGTCCAGAGGTATCTTTCCCCCATCTCTCGAATAACGTGAACAGCATCCCTGATGATCGGGATCTGCCATACCGGGAGTTTGGACAAGCTACCGGGCTCCATCAGCTCATCCCACCTGTCCGGCTGCGGCTTGTTGACAGGATCCAAGGTCCCCCATCGATAGCTCATAGCGATATAATTGGTAACACCTTGACCCCGGACCAAAGCCTGTAGCTCGATATCGACAAGCCAGTCAGGTTGGACTGCGGGACCGGACCACAGATCGCTACAGCGTGCGCCATGCTCGACAAGGCACCGGTTCATCCAACCGTTGACCAATTTCAGATCAACCCAGAGGGGGTTAAGTGTCGTTTCGAATTGCTGCTGGACAATCAACGGAGACTTTCGAATCATTATCGCATGAGTCTGTTCACGGCGATGTTTGATGTCTATAATGGAAAACATTGGGGGGGTGTCCTTGTCACGATGGAATTCCAACCCCATTTTTTGGAAGGCCCTGCGTAACCCAGGCCCATGGGGCTCTTCATCATAGCGTTGAAGTGCTTTATTCCATAACCACTCGAGCAGGGGATCATGGAATTCGCAGGGTGGAATGTCCAGTACGCGACCATCCATAATTGCTTCAAAGGTCAACTCCGGCTCGTTGAACATTCGTTTGATGTCATCGCATACATGACAATTACCCTCGACCACCTCGCAAAGATTGGAGGATTCATCAGATGTAGACATGGTGCATATGATAGGTAGGCTTTTGAACGAGATGCTCGCTATGATGGAATTGTGCGCCGGCTATGCGAGATGGGCCGTGAGTAAAACGAAGGAAGTTTTAATTTCAGCCTGAAATGGCCCAACCCCCTCTTCTCACTTGCATATGGCGGCGGGTACAAATGTAGTGGGGGAATATGGCCCCCCTACTATTGCAGCCCGAGCTCCATAACTGATGCTCTTCTATGATTGATATCATTCCAAGGTTTTTGTGTCATCAGCGTTTGCTTTAGCATTATAGCTAAGATTCTCTCTTATGCCGGTCATGAAATTTGCCATCTATGAGTTTGCTATGTACAGGTACCTCATTGAAATCGAGAATGAGAGGTCTGCGGTTCTAGTGCTGTAGATGGAACCACTTGAAAGATCGTCCCTCACGATTGCTGGCCCTGAGACACCAGTTGCTTCTGAACTTCGAACGCGTCAAGGACATAAGAGCACATAGACTGTGCCTTTGTGGATTGCCTGGCCAAATATTGCGACTCATTCAATCGTGCCTTGACGATTTCCTTCCGTGTTTTGGAATGAATCGCCGAATGCAAGCTCTTTGCTAGCCCCTGGCCTGGGTAAGCTACTAAGCCAAGAGCGCCTGTGTAAATTCATGTCAGTACATGCTAGGAATCAGAAGAGCTGAGCTAGGTGACAAACCTGATGCGGCCTTCGTGCCCATGCCAATTGGACCCTTGACAAAGCCCTTGATGGCACCTCTAATACCATCTTTCTGGCTTCCCTCGTAAGGTTGTCTGAAAATATCAGTGAGGCCGTTAGAGAATCCATTAGCGAAGTTATCGCTTGCAGCCGCGACCCCAGATTTGAAATCTTTGATATCATCGTATCGCTTGACATCCTCGCCATATAGTCGTGGGACTGCCCGTAGCCCTTCGTTAACCGCACCGGGTATATCGACTAACACGCCTTTGTAGTAGTATGCAATAATCCTACCCACGCTTTTGGCAGAGCCACCCACGGCATTACCAGCGACTCTCCAGTCTTCATCTTGCATGCTTGAACCGGATCGTCGCGATGAAGCTTCAGAGGGACGTCTTTCGCCGGAGGATTCGCCGTTTGTGGATTCAATGACCACTAGTTCGGGTTCGCTCTGTTGACGGGCTCGACTGAACTCCTTATACGGGCGGATCACGACGTCGCTTGATGCTGTAAGAATGTCCTTGTACATCCCTAGCAAGGAAGAGGTGCCGCCTGTGACGGGATCCCATCTTCGCGTCTGGATAAAGATGGGGTTGCTTTCATATCTGTCAATCGAAAAATGTCAGCTTGGCTGGAGCTCATTGGCATAATTTCTGTATCAATCACACACGATTTGAGTTCATTTGCGTCAATTAGCGAGTTCTCAATCAATATCCCTGCGGCGATCTTTGACATGTTCATGGTATTTTTCGAGTCTTGCTTCAGCCTCCAAACCGCAGGTTCAGAGTCCATAAATTGGCATTTCATATCAGCGAGCGGTAGGTTTCGATGAAACGATGCAACCGCCGCAGAGACGCCAGCTTCTTCGCTCATTTGACGAGCAAGATCCCCGGCCGCTGACAGCGTGTCAGGGTGTAAGCAAAAGCGAATAGCTTCTGCTAGGTTCTCGGCGTTCAAAGATCGATGGGGAATCGGCATCGGTCCAATGCCACGAGAAGCAACCATGTTGCCCCAGAAAAGCTGGCTGCATGATATCAGTGGGAAGTGACAAGCATAAAACTGGGAGCAACCTACTCTCCAAAGAATGGAACTACAAGGGAGGGTCGACCAAATCGAAGCCCGCATGCTGTAGTTCCGGCTCCTCCATGATGCACGACTGCTGAGACTTTCTGGAACAACCATTCGTGTGGGCAATCTCCAAGATAAAAGATCTGGTCGGATGATTCCGCTTCGCCGAGATTGCTCCATCCACGGGAGATAATCGCTCGGCCTCCCCAGGCTTTCACTGCATTAACGAGAGTAGCAGTCATTGCTGGAGGGTCCTCAATGACAATACTACCAAATCCAATATATACAGGCGGAGGCCCATTCTTCAGGAATGCATCAAGGTCCGCAGGGGGGTTGAAGTCAGGGGAAGATCGGAAGAAGAAACCACAAACATCGAGGTGACCGGGCCAGTCTGCTGGCTTGGGCATCAATGTAGGTGACCAACAATATGTGAACGGTACCTTTAATGTCTCTGCTAGGCGAGGCCCTTCCGTAGCGGATATTTGCTCTAGGTCAATAGACCTTCTCCAGTCATTGATCACGCCACCTAGTCTTAAGCAGGGTTAGCACAATTCACAAACGGAAATTTCGTTGATTATACCCTTGCCAAGTGAGCCACTCGACGATGCCATAGGACAAGTAATTAGCCATCTTAGGCTCTGTGGTAGAGTATTTGAGGTTTGCCAGTGGATGTGGGAAGGACCTCGTGCTGGTCCATGGCATGGTGAACATCAAGTGTAATGGAATACCAAGTGCCTGAGCACAATGTATATGCGCAAAACTTGGCGGGTTCGCAATGATGGCATCAGCAACAAAGGGTGTTTTTGTCACGGAGTCATCCTCAATACAAGACTTCCAACACCCTTGCAATATTTCGGCCACCATCAGCTGTTTGCGTTTAATATCACCATCCTTGACGGACTGCATTTGTGGAATCAAGCCTGGATTCTTCACCATATAAGCCATCAGCTCTGAAGGGTCACCACCGATAGAGTAGAACTCCAAGCCCGAGTCTCGAACAAATGACTCAAACACGCCGTGTGTAGCAAGTCGGACACGGTGACCATGGCGCTGTAGCTCATTGCCTAGTGCAACGAAAGGTTGAACGTCACCCCTGCTGCCAACAACCTGAATGACGATGTTGAGCTCAAGGTTACAACGCGTCTCGACAGACGGCTCTTCTGGTGCCTCGAGCTTCTCCTCCGAGTGCAAAAATGGGATCAGTTTTGACACTTCTCTACCGACTTTGGAATCCAGGTCGATTTCGATGCGGCCATCATCTTTTCGAAGTTAATACATTGCGCAAATTCACATGGCCCCAAAAGAACCCAAGTCAAGATAGACCTTTCACTTTCGTTCCATCATTGATGGAGTATTCGCCAGCCATCCCAGAACTGCGGCCTTGCTGTGCTTCCATGGTGAGTGCTCTGGTGAAGCTCTATGACATCACAGGGCGGGACGGGTTGCGGATGGATGAATATGTCGATAGTCAAAGCCCTGTGGTAGTCATGTATATTGAGATCAAGGCGGGTAAAATCTTCTGGAGCTCAACAAATGTGATATTTGAAGCTCCCAAACAAACGAGACCATGGTAGCTTCGTCATTTCGCCGGGGCATTATGGGTCCGACGATTGTTTCACGTGATCTTCAACCAATCAAAGGCCACAGAGTTGGAGGGGCTGTGACGGTGGCTGATGACGCAGGGCGCACGGGGGTTTGCACTGTTTGCACTTTATGCGACAAAGGCACATTACTTCAGCAACATTCGTCGTAACTGGAGAGGGCTCATTCGACCTCAATGAGCATGCAGAGCCACTTTAGGCCTGTTGTCAGCTGCCTCTCAGGACAAGAGCCTGCTTGTCGGAGAAAACACTCGCCATACCCATTGCGAGGCAGTCAACCAACCGGCATATACATCGACACAATTTAACCAACAGAGCTTTCTTTGTCAAGATTTCATCCGTCCTCTCTCTGCTACCTGACATCTATATGTTACTTTCAATAAAATCTAAACCTACGAATTTGAAAGGGCGCTCAAAATCGCAGATTCGGTGTGTGGGTCTCGGGAAGGTTTGGCTACTGCCGCAAGTGGATCTAAATGAACCCGTCATCCGGCTTTATTCCCGATGTCCATAATCTCCGACGCTCATGAAATCATCTTTCCAAGCAAAGTTTGACCGACAGGCGTATACAGAACGGTGTATAGTTTTTTACTCACTATTCTCAATTGGTTCGGAATCTCTTGGCACAGCTCGTTTGTTCAAACCCTACGCGCTCCATCGGCCACCACCTGGGCATCACTTTACAATTTCAAACAGAATAACTCTCTACGAACGTAGCATATTCTTCCTTTTAATATCAACAGCTTTCGCCTGCAGCCTCTTTATGAGTATTGTTTCTTGACATAATGACTATTCATGCCGCCCGACATCTGTTCCCGAAAGGATATATTTGGTATTATAGGCTGTTTTGCAAGCCACGCGCGACACCTGGGCAACCGACATAGAATGTTCATCGTCACCAAGCTTTTTACTTCATGACATGATTTTTCACAGACGGTATACCAACTTCTCCATGCTGACTGGCCTCAAATGCGTCTTTCCCTCCGAATCTAATCCGGCCCTAGATGCTAGCGGCGAGTTTCGAAGGACAGGGAAGCCATCAGAAATGATGTTTTCCATGCCGCCAGGCATGACACGAGCTGGAGCTGATTGTAGAATACTCAAACCAGAGGTACATTCTTGGCCAATGTATCTGAAGAAAGCAGCGGCGAAGCTTCTAGCCTCCGCATTAGCGGGTAGGGTTACACCTGTAAAGCGTCAAATTAATTTCAAGGCCAAGCAAGGGAAAAAGGTGATATTACCGTGATAACCGATTTCAACACCGAGACCCTCCCAAACTGGGCCAATGAATGGCTTAATTTTTAAAGCAGCCATGTCAAATCCGCCAGTGGCTGGGGTCCGATATGCAGCAAATTTACCTAGAGGAGTCAAGGTGCTTTCAACCATTGCCACTGTTGGGCCAACGGATGCTGCGTCAATGGCGTACAACACGCCCCTTCCATCGGTCGCCTCACGGACCTTCTCCGGCCAGTTGGAAAGCTTGTAATCGACCAAGACGTCGTATTGATATGGCGCCGCCTTCAGTGTTGTATGCTTCGAAGTGCTGGCAGCTCCGATCAGTCTAACCCTTTTGCCTGCTGTCTTTTCTGCAGCGCGAACTAGTTGGGCCGCAAAGAGACCAACATTCGTTGTTGCGCCGTTGATCAAAACGTTCACGGGCTCCTCCGTATCTTCGAACCTCGAAGACCCATAGAACGGGCATGGAAAGCCCATGCGGTAGAATATACCTTGTGCGGCAGTGAGAGCACACATGCTAATGGTAGCGGCGTTTTCCAGCGGCACATTGTCAGGTACTCTCCAAGTCAGGTCATAATCGGCCACGACGAACTCGGCATAGGCACCGGGGCGGTCGTTGGAAGAGTTTGCTAAATTTTGTCAGTCGCTCAGTAGTGATCAAGGAAAAGACAGCATACCTCCTTGAACAAACCCTGCAACACGTGCGCCAATCTTCACTCGCGAATCTTCCAAACCTTTCAGATCTTCGCCAATGCTTTCCACAACTCCTGCAAAGTCGGTGCCCACGACACGCATATCTTGGAGGGCAATAGGGTGATCCACATTCATAACGTCTACCGTATTGAGCGCGACAGCCTCCACCTTGACGCGAATTTGCTTTGGCCCAGGGACCGGCACGGCGACATCCTCCACAGCCAGAGACTGACTGGGGGCTCTGTAAACCAGGGCCTTCATCATGGTGATAATATTCTTCGGTGCGATGACTGAATTTGGTTGAAATTTTTGATTCGGCCGCGGGTGAGATGAAAGTTGAAGGTCAAACCCCCAGACACCCATAGCAAGCTGGTCAGGGCTGCAGGCAAAGCGGGTGTTCCGTACATCATGCCAAACGCTTATGGGACCGATTTCTATGGCAACCCGGGCCTTATGAATGACATTCCAGCTCTAAAGTACATTCTTGCCAACGTGAAAGAAATCGAGGAAGTCGGCTCCAGCTGGATCGGTCTCACTCCGAACTTTTGGTATGAGTACAGCCTGGGTATCGGGCCCTCCACGTATGGGTTCGACTTTGCGAACAAGACCGCCACTTTCTTCAACGATGGGACCGCGAAGGTCAATACGACCACATGGCCTCAGACTGGACGTGCATTGGCCGCGTTGGTGAACCTCAAAAGGCTTCCGGAGGACCAAAACGACAGTTCCGTCACTTTGGCGCAATTTTGCAACCACCCGGTGTACATCTCGAGCTTCACACTGAATCAGCGAGAGATGCTCGATAGCATCAATCAGGTCATGGGTCAAACAGACGATGACTGGAAGATTCTCTATCAGCCGACTGCTGAACGATACGTGGAGGGGATGAAGGAGCTGGCAAGTGGCGATATAACAGGGTTTTTGAACGCCATGTACGCTCGCGTGTTTGACCCAGTCGGCAAGGGAACTTTCGAGACACACAATCAAGTTCTCGGACTACCCAAGGAGGACCTGGCTGAAGCTACATTGGCGGCACACCACTGGGCTGTTGGCAAGGCCAAACGTGAATAGTGTTGAGATTTGAGGCAGGTGGAGGCCAGGAACAAAACCGGGGTATCGGAGTTTGTTCCCAACCAGGATATTTAATACAAGTCATGCAATCAGAGAGGATTTAATGGGAAAAAAGCACCAATGAAAAGAGTGTGAAATAAGAGAGAACGGATTGATGATCTTCAGACATGATAATTCCATGGATCCCATGGGGCTTGCTTTGAATTGTTGTTGATATTAAATTGAAGTTTCTTCCTCCAACTATGCGGAATCAGGAAAGCGGCCCTGTCCATAACTGATCCCCCATCAGCAAATGTATTTCAGGAAATCAATGTCCCGCTCTAGAAATGACCATATCTCGTCATTCAAGACCATATTGACATAGACAGCACGCGGAAGATCCAATTCATCCCGAGTGCCTGTCATTCCTCTTTCCGACGCTGACTTCTCCTGAGTGGCAATAACCATTGCAAGACCATTTGTCAAATAAGACCCACTGAGAGGCGGAGTAACCAAAGAAGGAACGACAGGTCTACCACTGTCACGGACCTCAAAGTCAAAACCGAGATGTGTATGATCCCGAGTCCATTGAATGATAGCCAGACCTCCATGTTGAAAGTCATCCAGGAGCTTTACTCGACTGGGGTCGGTTTGCGCAGCAACCCATTCAAACTCCTGCTTGACCTGCGCCGGGTCGACTGAGCGAATGGCAGAATGAATGGTATCTGCAATGTACCAGAGAGGGCCTTCAATGAGGTCTTCGTGTGAAGGGTAAAGCGAAACGCAGTGGACAGCGTTGGCCAAGTAACGTGGAGGTAAATTGAGACGATCACGATCCCGCATATCCATTGTTGTGAAGAACTGGCGAAGGTCTTCACATCGATCATCGTCGGGCGAGATTCCGAGACCCTCAATCACCTGGATCTTTACCTTGTAGACGCGTTGGAGTAAGAAGGCTGAAAGGGCCTCGAAGGTGGAGACCCATGTGCCACTTGTGTGATCGGGGTTGGTTGCGGCTCGTTTGAACTCTGCGAGATCTTCACTGGAAAAGCGAAGGACACGGGCTGAAATCGGTGCATCAGTGGGTATTGCTGTTTGGATTTCGATGTTGTCCTCATCCTCCTCCGCGAGATAAAAGAATGATGGTTTGAAATTCAGAGCCTCACACGCGGCGCTCGGTGACAGCTCGCCATGAGTTCGAAAGTGAGAGCGGATCTCAGGTGGCGAGATCAGCGAGGGTGGGCAGGAATCGCGCAGTTGTCTGTAAATTTCAGCCAGATCGCGAACCACTTGAAAGAAGCCCTGGGCATCGCACACCTGATGATGGATCCGGATTCCAAGGCTCACACCTCCACAGGCAAATCGCGTGTGTTGAATCGCCAGAATGGCGTTGTGTGAGTACGATCCCATTGTTGCATGAAAGATTGGAAGGAGCGCCGCCCCATAGCAGGGGAGCTTTGGGGTGATTATGCGCCCTGAAAGACTTGATGTCGCGATCTTTCGGAGCGTCGTAGTGCAGCGGGCCTGCCAAAAGTCCACCCCACAGCCCAGGGACCCAATTTGCGCAGCATGGGTTTTTGGATGAAGCTGGAGTCGGCCTGTCAGATGTGGATAGTAGTCCAGCAGGTGAGACACTGCTTCCATCAGGCGATCCGAGACCAGGAAGTGATTGGTCGGCGTTGAAGTAGGCTTCCGGTAGATGAACACTCCTTCGATGGATACTTTTGGGGGAACTGAGTAGTCCATGGGACCCAAGTTGAAAGGAGACTCAAGTGAGGCCACTGTCGCCTCGGTGGCGCAGGTGAGAGTGTGCCGCGTTGTGATGAGGACTTGATCAGACGCCATGACTCCGATGTTTGGCAGAAGAGAAGATACTGATGGCAAAGCTCAGAGGTTGAGGCGTATGAAAATCAAGATGTATTTCTGGTCTGTCTTTCTTTCGTCGGGAAATCATGAGGTTGAAATAATTTGAGTGGGTTGAGCGCAACGCGCAACGGAGTTATCTGAGCGTCCCAATCTCCATCTCAACTCTCAACACAACACCTACGCGAGTGCCATCGTTCAGTCCGTTATAAAACACAAAAGGAACTGAGATCCTCAAACACTTGAAAAAACATTGAAAACAATTCTTGAAAGAAATACGGATAAATATGGAGTGACATTGGCGGCTTTGTGTGTCGAAACAAAGAAGCCGCAAACTCGCCTTAAAGCTAAAATCAAAGACCCCAACTAAACACTCAATCTCTCACGGTATGTTCGATCTCTGCTTTATGGCAAATTTCGCCTCCATACCCGATATCCCCTCAGTCAAATCCTTGACACGTTTCCTGGAGGGATCCATCATAAACAAATTGACCGGGGATAATTCCCCAAGGAGGATTGCAATTATCTAGATCCCGATTCCACCAATAACGCTTATCTGCGATAGACCTCGGAATTAGTTCTTGTATAAGACTAGAATCTGTACAAAGCGGAAAGGGTTAATATTCACGGTCGGCGCATTCACACCACACCCCACGGATCAGGCTGAGACAAGACGATTGTTAGAATCTATCAATGTTGATTGGAATTTGAAATAACCGGACCAATGACAGCCACTATCCCCATCAACGCTAGTGATAATATAAGTCGACCCAGGGGCGGCAGATACAAAAGCTGAGCCAAAGAGCCCGAGGAGTATGACTGAAAGCTTCATCTTGTTCTTAGTTGGTATAAAATCTCGACTCGTTGTCTGATGGTTTTGAGATAATAATATTAATAGATTCCCAACCAAGATTTGACAGTGGGAGTCCTGTGGCATTAAGTATGGACGTCGACTGAACTCGCACAAGCTGAGACAATGGGCATCTTGCACTTTGGCAATTGCACAGAGCGGATGGGGTTACATGATTCTCGGGCGTACTTTCTTCATGAGACGGAGCGATCAAACAGATACTCCGCAAGGGCAAAAAGATGCTCCTTGCAATATTCTTACCAAAATTTCCTTGGCTGATGCTCTGACGATCGTTGAAACAAACACTGGAGGTGTGATCAAAATAGCCGAGGTTCGCTGGCCAGTCAAATCATACGTGATTTTTAATTCTGGCGGTAGTAGCTTAAGGAACAAGAAAATCCAGAACATCAGCGCGATCAGGCACAGCCTATTTGATTCATAATGCTGCCCATCAACGTCTCGAACTTAAATTTGGTCGGAAACAAGTTGTACAAGGGCTGAGCCATCAAAAAAGTCCCATGCCTAGGTCTTGTTCAACCATTGTCGAAAGTTGTGATAGTTGTTATGGAGAGGGATCGATGGGTATCCTTTCTGCTGGAGCTTGAGAATCAAGCATATCCGTCAGCCCGCCTTCCTGTCAACATGGGATCAGGCAGCCTAAGGCTTTGAGTCTGTAGGCTGGACATTTTGCTGCCTCTCCTGCCTCTCCTGTCTCTCCCATGCTGGCAATGCCCACTTTACCATGTACTCAGACCTTAGCAGTTGGTCCGCCGTACGTCGTTCCCCCGGTTCAAATGTCATCATAGCTCTGAGCAAGTTCTCCAACGCACGTAATTCCCCACCTGCAACGTCCCATTCGCACGTCTCCTCTATTTCACCACGTCCCATATCCCAGAGGCGCTGGTGCAGACGCCTGAAGACGGGAGTACTGATACGGCGGAAGTCATCAATCCATGAGCCATCCTCCTTGAAGAATTCAGCGCGATTTTGCCAAGATTTCCACCATCTTTCGGGCGGTTGACCCAGTGTACTGATCATTTCAGCGACAATATCATCTCGGTCCCAGGCAAATGTTTCGAAGAGTGGACGCTCGCCCAACGCCTCGTACATGCTGACACCTAGGGTCCATATATCAGATGCGGTGGGTTGGGTGATGAGTTCATTGAAAAAGTCTTCTGGTGGAGAGTAGAGCACTGGGGTCTGGAGAGGTGGTGCGGGTGTCTCTGTCACTTTGAAGGACGTTCCGTAGTCCGAGATGATGATTTCTGGACTATCCAACTCGTTGGCAGCCACGTTCATAGCCATGGAATAGATGGCATGTGGGGGTGCGTTGGGTTCGCCAGACTTTCCGTCTACTCGCCGGACAGGAACCTCGTGGGGTTCGTCGAAGCGCTTGTATATCTCGGCTGTGCTTAGGCCGTCAAAGTTTGGTGAGCGCAGGAGAAAGTTGTTTAAATGGAGATCTGTCTACGATTAGTATGCGAAATCGGCAAACGGAGATTAACGACCTAATTATGCTCACCTCCGTGGCATATGCCGCTTTCGTGCAAGTAGGATACCCCCAAGAGTACTTGGGCGGCAATGGATCTAGCAGCGTCCGGTGGAAACATGAAATTTGTGCTGTTCTCCTTGGACTGAGCAATACTACCACCAGCGGGCTCTCCGACCAAGCAGCGATGATATCCATTTGGACCATGAAATGAAAAGTGGTCTAGTAGGGGTGCAATGAATCGCTTTCCTGGGTGAGCATTATCACCTTTCATCAGACATTGGAGAATGTCCCCCTCGGGGCTATCCAGCGATGCTTTCGCAGTCAATATCTTCAACGATACGTAACGCTGGCATTGGTGATCCCGGGCCAGCCAAATTGTTGAATATCCGCCAAAACCAAGCTTGTGAACGACGGTGTAGCGGTCATCAAAGAAGGTATCTCCGATCAGAGTTGGATGGTATCCACCGGGCACATAATGCTCGAGATCTTCAACATCTACCTCCGGATGGTATACATCTTCCACTCGTAGATCTGATGAGTCAGCCACGGTGTAAAGGCATCGAAAAGGGTGCAGAGGCGGAAAGGCTTTGAGACGATGACTGATGATATTTGGCGTGGATGAAAATTGACGTGGGAAGATAGTCTGAGTTCGTTGGCAAGCTTTCGTGAGCTTGTAGAATAGGCGAGGGATTCTCCAGCTAGGGTTCATGTTCATGTTTTTATTCTCGGGGGGCGTCGTCGCGTCGATCTATTGACGCGTGACTGGCAGTACGTAAAGGCGGCGTGGAGCCCCTTCACTGCATCCAAATAAGAGTAAACTAAAGGAGTTGATTATTTATTAGAATCTATCAGGCAGCTAGAAATAAGACTGGCACTGTAGTGGAGTGGGTTTTCCAAGTGGACAGAAGTAAAAAGAGAATGCAAGAACCCCACAATCACAGTCTCGGGGCGCATTACAAAAAAGACTGCTACGCTTGCTATAGCTAGGGATCAAGGGACATAGTTGCCATAAAAATATACCCTGGAAGACTTCGCAGTGAGCATAGTGGGTATCTTCTGAAAGTAGCACTAATATATAAGAGATGAAAATGACTGCTGCATGTCAAAAAAGACTAATAGCTTCGATAGCAACGATCGGAATGAAGCAATGAAGATAGGGTTTATGGTATAGTCTTAAATTCATAGAGACCTCTGGAACATTGCAAGGGAGGAAATATTGATACCCGGAGTACGAAGAGTACGAAGAGAAGTTTTAAGCCTCAACTGGATACTGGGCTATGCCGACGTTTCTCGTAACCTCATTAATCCAGAAGCGGAGTGATGATGCGAGTTGAAAGACGCTAGGACGCATTGAACCAAGATCGTCGCTCCCACACCTCTTTGATCCGATCAAGACCAATCGCGCTCGCAATTGAGCGCTTAAGTAAGGATGAACTCGGGTTCAAGGCTGTGCCCCGTTGCCCGAGGCTGTGTTTTACTCTGTAGTATTCTCGTGATCTATACGCGGCTTCGAACTACTATTTAGACCCCCGAGGTCACGATAGGGACTGGGTTTCTCAGTATCTCACAATCAACCTTCGAGATACCAAGCGCTTCCCTGACGGAATTATTTTGCATTTGAGCGCGAGAGCTTGTCGAACGACACTCATCAACCTCGCCCAGGCAACACACTGACAAGTTGTTCAATATTGGCCGACATCCTTTCCAACATCCAAAGGTCAGTTATCACCCGTGGACGCAACCCCTGGAAACATTTCTTGTGCACTCCATTAACAAGTCAAAAGCTATTTGATCAAGAATCAGATCCCCCAAGATGTTCCTCGATCTATTCCGCTCCAAAGAGACAAGAATGAACAAGGCAGCTACCGCCCGAGTTATCAAGGAACAGCAAGAGAACCGCAAACGCCAGAAGAAAGCCGTCGCGGCGGCTAAGCCGACATACGTACCGTACTATACTTCTTCGACGCCTAGCTCGTCAACAACCCCTGGCACCAGCAACTCTTATGCTGGGGTGGGCAGTGGGTACTGCGATTCGGGATATGGGGGCAGTAGCCACCACCACTCGGGGGGTGGAGACGGCGGTGGCAGTCACTCTGGCGGTGGGTCCAGCAGTTGCGACTCGGGTGGTAGTAGCAGCAGTGACTCAAGTGGCAGTTCTGACTCTGGAGGTGGTGGAGGGTGTTAAATGCATATTTGGGCTAGTCTAATTCACTGCTCTATTGTGTCAACCATGGAAGCGTCGTCCGAGAAATATTTGGAAGAATAGATTTTGCTGTTTTGGATGCTTCCAACAATAATATGAAAGATGACCATTGAAAAGACTATTGTTCGAGAGCAAGAGGGAAATCAATATGAATGTATTGTGATGCGTGAAGAGAAGAGAAATTATGGAGCTGCGGACAGAGAGAAAAAGGGAAACCGAGAAGATGGCCACGTGCCTACGGGACTCTCTGGCACTTCCCATGGGCGAGTCTTTTTGGAAGAAGCGATGCATAATGACCAAAATGCCATGAAATGAGGGTCACACAGGGTCAAAATGTGCTAGAAACATTGCAATTGTTAGTAATCGCTAAGGTGGGCGCAGACCAAGGGTCATGCCCGGTTGGACGATCAGAATTAGTGAACCAGGCGGAGCGGCAATCATGTTGATATCACCAGGGTGTCCAGAGCGAAATATTTTCACCAAGAAGCCACATTCAGAAGAAGGACCAGAAATAAGAGATCAGAATAACACTGGAAGAGAGAAATGCCCGTTTCCACTGATACGCTGCGGAGAGCATATTAGAAGGGATGGCTGGTTCTTGCAAAGTTTGCGAAGGTTGAACTGACAGAAGTGCACTGGGAACTTTTGATAAAAAGAAACCAGGTTTTCAATGTATATGGTGGCATATCGGATGGCCATTCCAAGGGTTGTACTTTAGATACCAGGATCCAGAGAGAGATCAGCATACAGAACATTGTAATCGCAGTGAAAGGGATGAAAATTAATAAAAATGCTGTTTTTATGAGGTCTGAGCTCCCCAGGGAAGTGAGGCCTGAGGGGTGCTCCCAGTCAGAAATATAGCGAGAAAAAAAAGAAATGCCACGACGGCTGCATGATTCGAACATGCGCCTCCGAAGAGAATTGATTTCTAGTCAATCGCCTTAGACCACTCGGCCAAACCGCCTTGGTTGATGATGACTCATCAGATACTTGAATATTTGACCATTTGAACATTTGAACATTGACTCCTCTTAAATCTCAAATTTTAGAATGCTCTGTCTACATCGATTGTCATGGTATCAAATTACTGCTTAAGCGAGTTTTTGTCTAGTCTGTACTTTTACTCGAGATTATAGTAACGTCTTCCAATAACCTTGGAACACTACTAACTATTTCACTTTTGTGACGAGGTATATGCTAATAGCAAAAAAATGATGTCCCGATGATAGAAGACCAAGGTTGTGATGACAGAAAAGAAATGTTATGACCGTTTGACAAAGCTAAGCCATACGCAGACAAATATGAATTGGGGATTGACTTCCAAGGTTTGGTTATAGGTGGCATAGTCCAAGGGTATAACTTTCCCTCACCCGTGAATATTTTTACACTGCCACTAGCCGCTAGCCTTTTCGGAGTACCTGGGCAGTTCGAGGTCCCCGTGGACCTTTCTTTGCACGCGGGAAGAGCGGTGCTTTCTCCAGGTGTGCCGTGGGTTCCTTCCGCCTCAGTGCTGCAAATTGTGATTTGCGACTCTTGCCCATTTTTCTTCCTCGTTTCTTCCTCGTTTCTTTCTCACTTCTTCCTCTAACGTCTACCAGCCTAATCTCGCTTTCGGTATTCCTCGTCTCCATGTTACATTTTCTGCATACCCGCGGACGCGCAAGAGCGAGTGGCCAACTTTCTTCGCCAATGTGATGTCAATGATTTGATACGTGATCAAATTATCGCCGAGTTCGGGTATGCCTTTTTTGAGCTCAAGGATGTGAGGAGTGCACAATCAGAATGGCCCAACGGACCGGGAGTCCACATGCAGGTGTCAGAGAATCTTCGGCAGCCAAGGTTTCCCGCGGGAACCCCAGACGAGGTGTTGGCGGATCCAGTTTGATTGGGTCGCCTGAAGAGGCTATCCTGGAGGCCCTCGTCCGAAGAAACACCGGGTCAGGAAACGTTCGTCGCTCAGGTGGATCCCTTGCTGCGCAAGCGCCTTCTAGACCCCAGGGAGGGAATGCAAAGGATGCTTACCCCAAATAAAAGGGTACTTCGGGCTACCGCTCTCGTGGGCTTACGGACTCATCATAGTGGCCGGGCCGACGGTCATGGAAATCTCCAAGGGCCGATATTCATGGATGTGAGGAGGCCACTACTTTCCCGAAAAACCCTTGATCGTTCACCCAGACTGTGATCGATACACCTCCGTGACCTTTACGGAAGTCCGGCAATTCCTCCACAAATCCTTGTGACACTACTTCGTCCTGGCCAGCAGGATCAAGTTGAGGTGTGCCCGGTGCATGTTCCCTGTCTGCATAGGCCAAGTCTTACGTTGGCTCTTGCCAGTGATTAACCATTGTCAAAGCAAAGCTCCCACAATGTGATAGCGCGGCTAAACGATGCTACGTATGGGTTTGTCGCGCAGTTCAAGTGCTAGTGCCTAGCCTGTATTGTTTCAACTCAAATTCAAAACTCTAGTGTTCTCCATGCCTCTCGTTTGAAACGTTAAATCCAAAACACAAGATAGATGTAGCCTGATGATTATTTCTTGAACAGACCAAGTCTCATGAAGCAAAAAGAGCAGAGCGCAGTTGCTGGGTGCGGGCCTCGAGTCGACGCTAAGAGTGCCGAAGAAGCCCAAGTGCTAGAGTTCGCTTCAAGAGCCACCAATGGAGACTTTTTTTTGGGAAAGTAGGAGATTCGCGGGTACCATGGTCAACCCCGAGTAGAGACTGAAAGATGAGAGGTGAAAGTGGGCAATATTTCAGGCATTATCAGGCAGCGAGGCAGCAAGGCAGGATTCAGGCAGAAATGTGAAATCAGGCATTCATGGATCCCCTGGCATTCTCACTCTGCGATAACCCTCTTCAACACCATCCACCTCAACTACACGGAATCCCAGTAAATAATACAGCGGATATCCAAATCCAGAACGAGAGATTATGTACACTCCATCAATTGGGGGCTTTCGCAGTCGGAAGATACCGCAATCACCGGTCACATGGGCGGGGAGTCGCGCCTATCATGAGCATCATTGTTTCCGATCACCGCAGTGACAACCGCGATCAAATGCTCCAATAATTCCAAAGGAATAATCGTTGCTGTGATTCGTGCCCGCATTATCTATCTCCGTCCACCCCACTATGTCGCATTGGCAATCCACAAGTGGAGGACTTGATGAGAGGATTTCCTATCTTGGTGGCTTTTCTTTCCCTCGTGGGACTGTGCACTCGAAAGGCAGAGCCGAAACGATGATGATAGTCCACAATGGGCTCTAGAGCGAGAAGGCTATAAAATGTCAATTCCTCGCGCATTGTCCACGGTCGCGCTTTCCATTGGAGCTCCGTTCAAAACATCCAATGTTCGGTACTGCACTGACTTAGTTCTCTCTTCATCACACAGCCATGGCAAATGATTCGGAAACTGTAGGGATTTCCCACGTCGGAAATGTGGAGCACGAGATGCCTACCAAGGAGCCTGCTCCCACCGGCCCCGGTGATGTGATGTCCCTGGAAAACGTCGATCGGGCGTTGAGTGCGAAGATGCATTATGTCAATGATGTGAGCAATGAGCACAGAGTGACCACGCATGAAGATGTACACACTGCTAACACTCGCAGGCTATCGACGCAATTGGCTTCACAGGCTACCATACCAAACTATTCTTCCTCAATGGATTTGGGTAAGTACCTCTCTTCTGATCTTGAGATACAATCATCCTAACGATGCATCTTCAGATATGGTGTCGATTCGCTTCTACTCTTCTTGATGAGCATATCCGCGGAGCAGGTGGTAGCACAATACCCTCCAAAGTTCACAAGAGGCGCACAGCTTGGCTTCTACCTGGCACTGCTAGTCGGCGCACTGTTCTGGGGTAGTACGGCAGATGTTATCGGACGAAAATGGGCCTTCAATTTTTCATTGCTGATTAGTGCCATTTTTTCGATCGTCGCCGGTGCTGCTCCCAACTATCCCGTGTGGGCCGCATTCGTTGCACTGTCGGCTTTCGGGTCCGGTGGAAACCTCGTCCTGGATACAACTGTCTTCTTGGAATATTTACCCTCGAACAAACAGTGGCTTCTCACTCTTCTGGCGGGATGGTGGGGCGTGGGCCAGACTGTCGCCGGTCTGGTGGCCTGGGGCTTCATGGGTAAGCGCTGTCTGAGACTGGTACTGGAATATGGTACTGATGAGTGAAAAGCCAACTACAGCTGCCCTTCCGACGGTTCGGTCCCATGCACAAATGCGAACAATATGGGATGGAGATATTTATTCTACACTTGCGGTGCGCTCGTGTTCGTTCTCAGCGTCGCACGTGTTCTGGTCATTCGTTTCCACGAAACACCCAAGTTTCTGCTATGTCAAGGGAAAGACGAAGATGTCATCAAGACGCTTCGCAATCTGGCTGATAAATATGATCGACCATGCAACTTGACCTTGGAGCAGCTCCAAGCCTGCGGTCAAATCCAAAGTGCTCATGCAAATGACAAGGCGTCATTATCCGAGGTGTGGGTTCACATCAAGGGTCTATTCGCCACTCAACAGATGGCCCTTTCCACGTCGTTGGTCTGGCTGTCATGGGCTATGATAGGCTTAGGATATGCGCTCTACTACGTCTACTTGCCCGAATACCTCGCATCTCGCGATGCGTCTTCTGGTGAGTCGTCGAGCTATCTCACCTGGAGAAATTATGCCATCACCAACCTCTGTGCTGTTCCGGGCCCCATCATTGCCGGCTTCATGTGCGAGATGCCAATTTTCGGAAGAAAGAGAACAATGGCCTTCGGGGCATTTGCCACAAGTAAGCTCCTCACTCGCAGCGAAAGAGTGTCTCGACTAATCATGAACAGTGGCGTTCTTCTTCGGTTATACCTCCGTCCGTACAAGTGCCCAAAACCTGGGATTCTCCTGCGCGATCTCAGTCACGATCAACATCTACTATGCTACCTTGTACGCGTACACCGTCGAGATTCTACCTTCCGCTCATCGTGGAACTGGAAACGGTGTCGCTGTCGCACTCAACCGACTGATGGGGATGGTTTCTGCGCTAATCGGCGCCTTCACTTCCACCTCAAGCTCCGTGCCGATTTATGTCTGTGCCGCCTTGCTGGGTATGTGTGGTATCTTGGCCGTCTTTTTCCCGCTTGAGTCTCGTGGACGACGCAGTATTTAAACTGCATCAGCGATGGATGATATACTCTGCGCACTGAGAACCAGCTATTCCTTACTTGGGGCTTTCGAACTTTGGGTCGATGGGACTCCCACCAGTGCAACAGGTCGTGGAATCAACTTTATCATGTAGAAAACCACAAGTTTTATCTCGAGGCCTTCTCTAAGGTTTTCGCTCACGCTCCGCTTTTATTTACAGGCGAGAGAAGGCATATTATAGTGGGCGGGCGCTCATGATCTTCCAGGCGAGCTTGTTTAGGTATCCAATTTCTTTGGCCCTTTAGCTTCAACTATCCGGTCCTCTCGGGTTATCGTTCCAATCATCATACCTACAATTCCAAGAAATAACATTGGTCATTTTCAGAGATTCCCAATTTCCCAGATACCCGTGTAGGGACTTTGATGATCTTGAAACTGGAAGAATGGGTCATGCGTTAAATCCATCAAGGAAGCATCCGCACGGAGACCAGGTCCAGGCCACATCATTGTATCGGAAAGTGGCGGATATTGATCAATGAGCCCATCGGTTGGACCGTAACGAGATCGGTCCCAGCTGCTATGTGCTTTTTGCTCTACATCCTTCGCGGGTGATTTACCATCTGCGGCACTTGAGTATGGTGGTAACGCTTGGCCGCCATCAGATGTATCCACGGGCCTTGTTGAATGGTGGAAGATCTCGGTCTCGACGGTCTCCTTCTCCTCCATTGCCTCCTCTGAGGTCTGGAAGAAAGACGGGTCGAAGAGACCATCTCCCAAAGGAGCGGACGATGTTCGTGGTGAGTTGTGAAGTAGGATATCCCACATCAAAGAGGTGTTGATCGATAGGGTTCGGCGAGGGATACCTGAATCGCTCGAAGAGGGACTTGGCGCAAAAGCCGATTGGAGAATTCCTTCGAGCTTTCGGTGCTGTCTCACGACGTTAGAACTCCCGGTCGGCAATCTTGAATGTCACTTACAATAGCTTGGCACCTGGGCCATTTGGTAGCAAGTTGACCCAGAAAGGCCACGCAAACATCAACCTTGCTTTGCGCAGATTGTCTTATTGTTGGGTCGGCAGCACGGCAATAGTACAGCTGGATGGTTGCCGCGATGGCAACCAAATGCCCGAGAAAGGGGTCCGATACCTGGTAGTCCTTTTCTTGAATCAGGTCGATGAGGCGCGCAGTCCAGGTGGTGTGGATGAGTGCAAGCTCGGATGACGTTTTCCAAAAGGTGTTCGGAACAGCCAATTGTGAAGACTGCTGTGGTCTCCAGGAATATAGGAAAGGATGGTTCAGCACGCTGTGGATTGCATGGTATGTGAACTGGAGATACACCCACGGACTCCAGTATCCACGGTTCTGGTGCAAGTCATGTGTGGAGTGATCCATGAATCTCACAGAGTCCCAACGATGATATGTAGGGAATTTCGTTTCGATATTCATCAGTTGAGCTCCTATGACGGAATACCCAGATTGCAAGGACCAGGGGGGCGTTGGGTCTCCACTTGCGCAGTGAGAAACATAATGCTGAACTTCATTCCAAAGCGTTGATAACTGCACCATGTAGATCCAGATTCCTTCGATCTGTGTTGGACCCGCCATTTCTTGAGGAATCTGAGGGGGTACAATCCCCATTTCCCGCATGGAGTCCGTGTTGACACCCATATATTTCGGGTATTGAATATCCTGCAACATGTTCAACTGCACATTCCGTGGACCGTATTGCTGGTTCAGTAAATGAATACTCCAGAATAAACGTCGTCGTGTCTCTAACGCAGGTGTGTACTCTCCTTTGTGTGATTCAACATCAAGTCCTCCGCATCTGGAAAGACTCGTCACGAGGCCAATGTGTAGCCACGCCATTTTAGTATCATTCGCTAGAAGAATGGTTAGTTTGCATTTCGACGTAGGTCAATTGTAACTCACCAATGAAGTTTGCCAGTGCCAACAGGCACAGACTCTGTATCGTAGACAGCTGGACGTTCCCTTGCGCTATTTGAAGCATGATAAGCCCACGGGCGGACTCTGCATATTCACCACACATCCGCTGCACCCGACCGGTGAAAAATGGATTCTCCGAGTATCTCGAGGCCAATGCTAGTATACCGAATATGACTTCACGGGAGCATAGCTCGGGTTGAATAAAGTCGTCCTCGTCAAAAAGCCATAATGGCTGCTTGTGGCAATACTTTAGGTAAAGTCCCACACACTCATCCACAACATCCTGTGGTGGTAATGTGAATGGAATCATGCTCAGCTCATCATCCGGGGGCTCATCTGGAGCCATGTTCATTTCTGGAGAATCATCTTGAACAACCGCAGCTTGGGACGAGTTCTCGATACTGACGGGGCCACACGAAAACGATCTCGGAGTAGCAGACTGTTGCGTTGGACTGCCGAGATTAGCATTCCGTTTTGTTTGAGTATTCTACGCCTACTCACGCGGACTTTTCCATCATCATCTCCAGCTTCGCCTCAAGCTGTTGCAGTCGATCCTCCTGAACTCGGATCAGTCTTTCGATCTTCTTTCTCTCCGATAAGCAACTTTCTCACCAGAATTCGAGTTTCGGCCGGCCTTTCCAGCGAGTCGTGACCCCTGCTGTACTGACATGTCTGATTGAGTCGAGTACAAGTTGAACAAGCCGGCCGCTCGCCCGGGCAGCGTGTTTTCTTCCGCCTAGCAAGCGTAAGCTGATTGCCTCCACCCTGGTGCCGAATGATTCCTACCGACAATTCTCACATGCTTGGTGTGATCGTTTGCTGACGCGAGAATTCGCTACCGACATGACAGCTCTCTTGGAGAATTAAAGGTGGTCAACTCCAAGAATCCGTGGAGCGATATATAAACCGGCTAGACGTGCGGGGTACTCGTACAACAACCTTCAGGATCCACAGGAACGCAGGTGGAGTTCACCGGCATGTTACTGTCTATCTCCAGCCAATCCGAGTAGGAACAAATAAAATTAGATTGTAGCTTGTGGTTCCGATGGTTGGCGTTGTTGTTTGTGACCGGGGCTTAGTATCTGGACATCTACAGGGCTGAGCGGCCACAACAGGGTTCTAAGCTTGGAAATCCACCTGGGCATGGATCCAGGAAAAATGTTCAATTAAGTGCAAGAAACTCCAAAATACCATTGAATTGAAACCATTGAATTACCCGCGATCCCAGCCCGCATTAATTACCACTCTAGACTACCAGACCCTTCTCCGCACGAAAGCCCCGAACAAAACTCAATGTCCTCGGCCGTAGCCGAGCCTGCAGAACTTTGACGCGCGGGCCAAATTTCAGCCTTTTCGCGCTTCTCTTCGTCCCGATGAGTCATAAGTAAGCCCCGGACGGTATTTTGAAAGAAAAGCGGCGCGCTCTCAAGATCCGGATGCAGCTGTCCATTCACGAACACGCCAGAGTTGAGATTCCTCTGCGCAGCGTTGCAAAGATGCTTGTCCTCATCCAGGACCCGTTTGAAGAACGAGTCAATGTGTTCGAAATCCTTATCCGAGGCCTCCTTGTGACGGTATACCTCGTACTCCATAGAACACGTTCCTGCCGAGGTCGGGACACATCGCATCATATAGAAGAAATGGGGTCTGGTGAATTCATGTTAGTCCCAAGGGTTCGCCATGAAAGGAGTTCAATTGGAAACATACGAAACGGTCATACACGCATTTGGAAAGTAATACGTGCTGGCATTCTCAATATCCTCACCCACCTTATCTTCTTTGGGTCGCGAGAAGTGTTGGATGTGTCCAGGCTTTGAAACAGTGTAGTAATATGAAAGATCCGCCAGATTTGCTACATCGGGATGCGCAACAGTGCAATGATAGCATTCATTGTAGTTGTCCGCCAACGTTTTCCAATTGTAGTTGCCGGTCATATGCCAAGTGTGGTCGAATGTGTACTGGCTGAAGTCGAACTTCTGGAATCTTTCCTGTGTGTCGACACCCTTAAAGTCTTCTTCCCATGGAATCGGCGTCGGCGAGGAGTCAAGATTCACCCAGATAAATCCTAATGCGTCAACGTGGACGTGAACTGGGAACAGACTCTGCTCGCTCTTGTTGAAGCCAGGGACATCGTCGAACTTGGGTGCCTTGGCTAACTTGCCGTTGAGTCCGTAGGACCACCCATGGTATTTGCACGAGAGGATTTTGGCATTCCCGTCATCTTGAGACACCAGAGGGAATGCGCGATGGCGGCAGATGTTGTGAAATCCATTCAACTTACCTTCACGGTCAAGACAAAGGAAGAATGAAAATCCCGCCTCCTCGAACCGATGGAAGTCGCCCGGCTTCTCGAAGCGCAGTTTGTGGGTAATCAAGATCCATTTTTTTGAGAAAATAGCCCGACGCTCCAACTCATACATTTCCGGGGACCGATACCATGACGCCGGAAGTGCTTTGGGTGGCCCCTCGGGGGCTTTTGGAGCTCCGAGGATGTTTGGCTTGTAGCCAAAGAGAGATGAGATTGTGGAAGTCATTTGTGGGGTGTCAATGTGAACTTTGACTCTGTAATGGATTCAAACCGACGAATTTGTTCTTTTATCTGACCATGTTGAGAATAATGTCCGGTCACGCGACCCCGCAGAATGACGGAGGGATGAGATGCGACACTCAAAGCATGGCGGATGTGCCCGTCGGCGAATCCGCGGACTCTTAATTCTCAATAGTGATGGTCCGGGTCGATCAATTTGACTTCCAACTCTACTCCGCAGAGGAATATCCCATGCTTCGGAATCATCCCGGTCAGGTGAACGGGGAACCCCCGGGCCAATCACGTACACTTGATGTGTATGTACTTGCAGACTATGGTTAACGAATTTGCATTGATGATATCCATGACTTCGAGGGTTCTCTAATCAGTGCAATCTTGTACATCTGACCCCCACTCATCACAGCGCGTTATCTCATTCCGCTGATCGACGGTTATCGACAAGCCGACGGCCAACCACTACCAGCCATTCTGGGACCATGTCCTTGGGGTGCAACTCGAAAGGTGCACGCCACTGTGATATTGTACGGCCTCTAATCGACCGCAGCTCTGGCGGCTTCCGCCCACGATGACCATCCAAGCTCAAAACTACGAATCCGACCCAACACGGTGAGAAAATATACCCACGAGCCCAAAAAAGCCCACGGCCGAAATCGCCCGACGAACACCCATCCGCCAGGCAGCGGGACATTGCCAAAATTACAATTCCCGCCGAAGACGCTGGATCTCACAAGACCAAGGGGCAGTGATTCAGCCCTGTTGTACGGAGCAGGGAGCAGGGAGCAGTGGACTGGGCGCATCGGCCCGAGATGTAGGATTGAGAAATTGGTTACCATGGATGAGAGCCTCATGCTCGGAGTTCAGAAAGACCTCCCTCACCAGATGAGATACGGGGAAATCCATGAGCGCGCGAGGGACACTGAATTTCCAGAAGCCGAATGGGGCTTTACTAGACATGCCAATGGCCAAAAGCCCGACCAAGAGCAGCTAGGCAAGTTGGAGAAACGGGCACTGTCACAACGTCTTGGTGCACTGGCTTGGTGCGTATATGGTCGGAATGCCGGAAAGGGGGAATTCTCATGCCAAGGACTGAACTTGAGACCAGTTACTCCGTACAAGTGCCCTCGTGGTTGACAGCGACGGTCTTGGGACACCCAGGCACACTCCTCGTCTTCGTTTAACTATGGGCAATGCTCCTTGCATATCTCCAGTGTTTCCCTCCCCGCACGTTTCCGGGAGGGTGGACGAAAGAGGCGCATGTGGCGTTGAGTGTGCTTCTGTACACAATTCTGCAATCACCGCAGCTTCGCAGATTGACGCAAGTCTCCATCATTCAACAAAACCAATTCACTGAAACCGAACACCCTTGAGATGCTCGGTCAATCATAGGGCTGGGCGAATATGCAGATCGTCTTGTGCATCGCTATGACGAAGAATGACATAAACCCTCCACATGGAGGCTGGGGTCCACAAGTGTCAGGAGTCGGAGGAAAAGCAAAGAATGTTCGACGTCGAAAACGCATGGGCCAGGGGCAATGTTTCAAATCCGGCGATCCCTTGCGGCCAAGAATTATGACTAAAGCGCCGCATTAAGCAGTTATGACCACTTATGACAACTGCCCCAATGCTCCTCTCGATTGTCACATTGTGATAGTCAACTCCCATCGCCCCACTTGATTGCTCACTTTTTGTTCACCAATCACTCGAATTTCGTTGCCTGATCACCAGCCTTTGTCTCACTGGGATCGCGGGCTGTGCAGGAACCCGACCGCGCGTTGTTCTGCATAATCGGCGCGGCGGAGACTAAATTGAAATCTCCGTACCCCGTACGGAGTACAGGTGAAGCGTTTTTAAGTACAGTAGTTTCTGCGAAACATCCTGGAGACGCATACGCCTCGGCCAGTCCATTCGATCGCAATCGCCGGACAAGGAATCTTCAGGACTCCGTACAATAATCTTCCCGAGGTCCGAGTTGTCACCCCACAGAATGTCCGCTATCTTTTTCCTGCAGCGAATAGCCAAGTGAAATTCGGGCCGCATAGATCATGATTGGGTCCCTATTGGGATTCTATTGTGCCTGGAGAAAGAATGCTGGGGAGTTCCTGTCACATTTTTGAAACCGGCGATCATCTCCACTGCGGGAAGCCAGTCGTCACACGGTGCGTACCTGCATGTGATGGATCTTTCCAGGTACAATTCCAAGCTATGCAACAGGTTCCCTTTCACTAGGTGCATCCAGCCGTGCTCAAGCAGGTTGAATAAATAAGGGACCTGAGCGTCCTTGCGGGTGCCTGGAGCGGGCCAGGAGTTGAGCCACTGGTGCTTGCGTGGCCCCTGAGACACAAGTTCAACGCGATTGGGCGCTATGGATGCTAAGCATTCTACTAGCCACTAGGAGAGTCTCAATTGTCCACTCGCAACCCCAGTAGTGGGTCTGTAACGTCATACGGAATTGGTCTCAGGCTGCGAGTCACCCATGGTTGCCGATCGTGATCGACCCAATCATTATCTTCAATGTTCAAGTCTCGTCACAGGTTGCGTGCTTTCGTCCTTGTGTTTCCAGAAAAGGTGATCTATTCTTGGTCGCCAAGTCTGAAATTGACATCTGACAGGGATCTCGGGTTCCAAGGTTATATATAGGGCAGATCCGCCTCCTGGACCCTGGGTAGCCATATCTTTAGACATCATCTTGACCCATACTTTACTGCAATCCACATCTTCAAGTCTCCTCATTTTTTTCCAACCATATCAACATAATGCCTTCATCATTGGCTTCTAGCGAGCGCTCTGGCTCGGTCAAGTCGCACCACAGCCCCAAGACCTCATTGCAGAGCAAGGCCGACCCCAACATGGCTCTTTACGAGCAGGAACCCAGTATGTTACCCATCTTCTCCAGGGCTTCATCGCATCGCAGCCCCCGCAATCCGTGACAACTCAACTAACATTGATTAGCTGCTGTCAACCTTCAACCCGGGTCCCGAGACGTCTTTTCTCTGCGAAGCGTGCAGCACAAGGATCGGGACGGCAAGCTCATCAGTATGTTCATCCCATTCAAACCCTCCAGGGCTTCCCTGGCAGCATGTTCTAACTTGCTACTCACAGCTGATCCCGATCAATCCAACCCAACACGCAGCCGCTTCGAGCGACCGCTCGACACCATCCGATCATTTGATGCCGCAATCGATGCTCATCGCAAACAACAACGAATGTGAGGAGCTCGATGGGCAGCAACAGACAGCGAAGACACTACGAAGGAACGCATTTTTTACGTCTATCTAATTTGAGGACTGGGGAGTTATCGTGTATATCTATTATCCGTGGGCTTTTGGAGTCGGATGGAGGTTTCAATTTACATATCTCATTTTCTGAATTTTATTTCAACTTCGAATCGGACCTTAGATCTCACGCGAGTAGGTATGAAGGCGACTCCGAGGTACAGGGTCCAGTATTGTACTCGTCGATGTAAAAGGTAGCCCTGCAGCAACAATAGGGAAGCAACCACGTGTACCGATGGGAGCTCGAGATTAATGGACATATGATGGTTACATCTGTGAGCGAATCTATCTCACAGAGTCCGATCCATGGATCCTTATCTGAACACATGCGGACATTGGAAGAACGTAACAGACAGCCACCTGGGCGGGCGTTCGGGATTTCAGGTCTAAATAATGAAGCAACATAGTAAAGAGCCCGGTCGGAAAAGTGACAATGATAATTTTGGGATAATTCTGCCTAGACCCAGTCTTCCCTCAGCGAGCTCCGTAGATGGCCATGCGGGCTTGCCGAAGTCAAGACGGAGCAATCCGAGCCACGCCTAACCCCATGTGTGTTGGGACTCGGAAGGAACCGATCTGATTAACCTGTAGATCTGCACCCCCTACATGACAGAAAAATGACATTTGCACCTACGAATGTGAGGTTGGACGGTTTCGAAGGGCTTCGGCGTTTTATCAGCCGCCTTAAAACACCTCCCATCCAAGAGCGGTGGTACTAGCATCTGATTTTGAGCGCGAAGAAACTCGCAAGATCAAAGACTAAATAATCAAGCCTTTTCATACTCCACCGATCCCAGCCAAAATTTCAAATAGTACGGACTAAATCATTTTCCGCCGGGGGATCGGCTTTAAACCGTGCGGAGAAATCATCTCCGAGGCCGTTGGCCACTCCAGTTTTGTTTTGGTTGCCAACTGGACCTCAACTGCACTCAACTGGACCCTAACGAAAGCCCACTATAGGTTAGGAGTATGCTATTACTGATCTAGCACTAGCTTTGCCAGACTGGGCAGGTCTTCTTAGTTTGCAACACCCAAGAAAAGGACACGCACTGCCGGCACCCTAAAGAACAAGCCCCACTACCGCGTCAGCCTAGTGATATTTTGAAATTTTTTCTCACTCGGAACTGGAAAGATATCGTCAAGCCGACGGCTTTTGTCGGATGCCTATATTTACTTGGAAAGCATGCGTTGAATTGTCTTAGGTCGGCAAGTGAGACTTCATGGTAGATTTCACCAATTTCATGGTTGTTCTTTTTTGAGCAACAACACGAGACCCGTTAACCAGACGAATCGGACTTAGTCTGCGAAGGCTAAGATGCATTAAGTGGGTGGAGTCAGCTCACCCCTCGCCGTGATTTGCTCGGGCTGTATGAACCGATCCTTTTTTTATCGAAGCCCTAAGTTGTTGACGCGGTCCATCATCTCCGGTATGGCAAAATTGACATCCGGGCGCCAGTAGCTCAAACTTATTCTGCGACGGCCTCCAAGCGACCACTCCGAGGTGGATGCCAGCTGGGTCAGCTATACGCGTCCACTTGCATTTCAGGGGAGGTGGGCAAATCGGGTTGTCTGGGCAGCTCTGCAGGACTATTAATGGCAGCTGGACATGAAGCCACCATGGATCCCTCTCGACTTCGTCTTGTCTCCTCTTTCAGCGGCGTTCCAGACAGTCCATTCACTCGTTTTAATTATTCAACTTTTCCTTTGACCATTGACTCTTTCTTTTGATCTCTTTTCGATCACGATATCCAACTCTATACACTCGCTATACCTTTGCGGCCCTTGAGATCCGCAAAGCCTTCACCATGAAGTTCTCTCTGGTGGCACTAGCTACTCTGGTCGGCGCTGCTGTTGCCGACTTGGACCCCATTGTCATCAAGGTACTGTCTCCATCCGTCTCCCAGGAGAATGGAGTGCCTTGTACTAATGCCGTTTGACTAGGGATCCAAATTTTTCTACTCAAGCAATGATACCCAATTGTAAGCCACTCTCACCTGATAACCTTGCATGTCTCCATGGACTCACACTAACCGATGCAACAGCTACATGCGTGGTGTCGCTTACCAGCGTAGGTAAAACACATCTGTAGATCAAGCAACTCTACTAATTCCTCACAGAAACTGCCGACGGTGATGACTACACCGACCCTCTGGCAGATGCTACTGCCTGTGCTCGTGACGTTCCCATCATGAAGGAGCTGCGCACCAACGTCATCAGAACCTACGCCATCAACGCGTCTGCTGACCACTCGGCTTGTATGAAGTTGCTCTCTGAAGCCGGCATCTACTTGATCTCCGATCTTTCCGACCCCTCGCAATCCATCGATAGAAGTGACCCTTCCTGGGAGACCAGCTTGTATACCCGCTACACCAGTGTGATCGATGAGCTGTCCCAATACAACAACACCATCGGTTTCTTCGCCGGAAACGAGGTTTCCAACACCGTTGCCACCTCCGATGCCAGTGCCTTTGTCAAGGCTGCTGTCCGCGACATGAAGAAGTATATTAAGCAGAAGGGCTACCGCTCTATGGGTGTTGGATATGCCACCGCCGATGTATCGGCTATCCGCGAGAACATGGCCGACTACTTCGACTGCAACGAATCCGACGAGACCATCGACTTCTGGGGATACAACATCTATTCCTGGTGTGGTACCTCAAGCTACTCTGCCTCGGGATACAAGGATCGCACCGAAGAGTTCCGCAACTACTCTGTCCCCGTCTTCTTCGCTGAATACGGCTGCAACGATGTCACCCCTCGCAAGTTCACTGAGGTTCAGGCTCTGTATGGCGACACCATGGCTGAGGTCTGGTCCGGTGGAATCGTGTACATGTACTTCCAGGAAACCAACAACTACGGTAAGAAGCAAAAGGGGTATCAAATCGAGAAATCACTTACTGACATCACTCTTCAGGTCTTGTTTCTGTAGTCGACAGCACCAGTGTCAGCACCATGGCCGACTTCAAGTACTACTCCAGCGAAATCGCCAGCGTCAACCCCACCGGTACGAACAAGGCTTCCTACACACCCACCAACACCGCCCTCCAGAGCTGTCCTACCGTTGGCACCAAGTGGTCCGCCAAGGCCTCTCCTCTCCCTCCCAGTGCTGATGTCGACCTCTGCGAATGCATGTACGATGCCTCCGCATGTGTTGTCTCCGACTCGCTTGCCACCAGCAAGTACTCCAAGTTCTTCAGCACCGTTTGTGGTCTCACTGGCTGCGACGGCCTCAACGCCAATGCTACTACTGGTGAGTACGGTGCCTACAGCATGTGCACCACCAAGCAGAAGCTTGCTTTCGCTCTCAACAAGTACTACGTCGAGCAAGATCGCGCTGCCACCGCTTGCAACTTCGCCAGCTCCGCTACCACCAAGGCCACCACCGCCGCTACTGGTACTTGCTCTGCGCAGATGAAGGAGGCTGGTACTGCTGGCACCGGCACCGTCACTACTGAGGCAACCGCCACCGCCGGCTCTAGCTCCGGCTCTTCGGGCTCCACCTCGACCTCTTCCAGCGGCGCCGCTTCTGGTATTCACTCCAGCGCCTCCTTTGGCTCTTTCCAGATCGCTGCCTACGTGGCCACTGCACTCCTGGCGGGTGTTGGTATGATCGCTTTGTAACCATTTTAAATATCACATGGGGGCAGTTTTGAACACAATTTGGTTCTTCCTTTGCTTACCTTGGAGTTTGTTTTCTCTTTTTCTTTCTTTCTCAGATGCGGACCGATATACTCATAGATGGTGCGTGGTTATCATGTTCGTCTGTTGAAATCGACTTACATCATCGGCGCTTGGAAATTGTGTTGTACATAGTATGAGGCAGATCTTCCGTGAGTCAATTTTATTATTTAGAATTTCAGAGCGTTTCTCAGAATACTCAACCTT
Organism: Penicillium bialowiezense; assembly: GCA_026122735.1. Classification (NCBI taxonomy): domain Eukaryota; kingdom Fungi; phylum Ascomycota; class Eurotiomycetes; order Eurotiales; family Aspergillaceae; genus Penicillium; species Penicillium bialowiezense. Next base: position 1,953,244 of record JAKZFB010000006.1, on the reverse strand, counting down.
GGCTCAATTTATGCTTTAGTCTGGCATTTTGATCACATAGCCCGGGTTTCTTGCTGCTTCAATGATTTGACTATTCAGGAACCTTGCAAGCGAAACTCATGCCGCGACAATCGCCCTCTTCGTTAGTATAGCCGAGGACTCATCGAGCCTGTTCCAGTCATGGGCGTCTCGACACGCCTGTCGGCTGAGTTGAACTGCCCTTCTGGTCCGCTGCCTCATTTCTTGCTCATATCCTTCAATGGCGACACATGGGCTCACTGAATGGGTGTAAATTTGATCAATGGCCTCCATCAAACGAAAAGCGTCTAGGATTCCATGATTTGCCGCCTCGCCACGATCTTCAACAATCAGTATGAAATTTTCCACAACAGGACTGGTACACTTACACATGGTCATGGCATGGGCAGCGTCACCTGCTAGCGTCACCCGACCGCCGTGGTTGTTCCAATCCAGACACTCCCAATCAGCCAGCTTAATCTCTGTCACTGGAGTTCCATCGGGGATACGATCCACTGCCTGTTGCAGGAATGGTGCAAATCCACGCGCTCGTTGCTTCATATTTGACAAGCGACCATCGTCGGTTGTCGATACCTTGTCATCATTCCCTTTTTCAGGCCAGGACATACAGATCTGGGCCCGATATCGTTCGGCGATTGTGTTTGCTGTTCCGTTCACTTGTGGCGTTTCAAGCATAGAAAACCAAAAAAAGGCTCCCGTGCGTGGGTCGCATCCTTGGAACAGTAATGGATCCATGTCCCTTAGGGGTTTGATCTGCTCTGGAGTAAGGTCAACCGCCACCCCGGTGAAGTTGATCCCCAAAGGCACATTGTTGAAGGCGTCAGGTCGTAGGACTTGTCGCACCATGGAGCGGCTACCCTCGACCCCAACCACCAGCCTTCCCACAACACTCTTCCCACCTTCGAATAAAAGTTGAACTCGATCATCGTGTTCAGTTAAATTGAGTCCGACCACGCGGCATTCCCAATGGACATGTTCCTCAATTCCATGGAGCAATGCGCGGCGCATCTTCTCGCGATTCACACGCCACCGACGATTCGGTGGGATTTTGAATTTTGGTTCGCCTGTTTCAAGATTGATGAAGAGAAAGTTGCCGCTGTCGTGTCGCGCTACTTCTGGGTCGACTTGAACATCTTGGATGCGCGACAATGTGGCTTCGGGTAACATTTTGAACATGTATTCAAGGGCCCAGTGTAGGGTTATGGCCCAGCCCTGACCACGAGCTTCAGGGGTTGCATCGCGTTCGTAAATTTCGAAAGGTATGTTCTTTTGCTTCAATGCCTGACCGAGTGTTAGGCCGACAATGCCAGCACCCACGATTAGAACAGGCTCCATGATGTGTATATCCTAGGAACAAAATGCCGTCGGTGCCGCCCCTTTTGTGCAATAACAAAATTCACATCCTCTTCTGGATCAAGAGGTTCCCCATCCGACTCGTATCCGGTGCCCGTCGCATAGATAAAGTGCGGGGTCGATATTGATGACTTGTCGGACCGTCGGCAAATTGATCGCGACGGTCGAATCACGAAACGGTTCCACTAGCATTCATCCAATCGTTCAAATAGAGACAATTCAGACGCTATCTCTGAGATATCACGATTTCTGTGAAGTTCATCATGTCGCACGAAGCTCTCAACCCCATCCACCCCTCGGTGCTCCCTGAATTGGATCCCGTGTTTATTGAATTGTATAATCAACATGTCGCCAACACTCCGGGAGGTCCGATTGACCTTTCGATTTTGCGCACAAAATATTCCGTTCTTTATTCGTATGGAACGGGACCAGCACCGGACTGTGCTCGAATCTTTGACTCGGAAGTGCAAGGTCACAATGAAGATATGATACCTGTTCGTGTATACGAGCCTGCCACCCCGGGTCCGTGGCCAGTGCATATCGACTTCCACGGCGGAGGTAAGACTTCTTCCTGTGGATAACACGTTTGCAGCTAAAAAATACCAGGATGGGGTCTTGGCGACCTTGACACGGAATCACACATTTGCAAACACATCTGCGCTAAAGCAAACGTCTGCGTGATTGATGTGGACTACCGTCTTGTACCCGAGCACGCGTTTCCAATCGGCATTCAAGATTCCTTTGCTGCATTGCGATACATCCATTCCCAAGGTGCCCAGAAGTTCAATATTGACCCGACTCGAATCTCACTTGGAGGTGTGTCCGCAGGGGGCAACATCGCGTTGGTATGCGCACACCTAGCAAGAGATGCCAAAATCCCTCTCAAATTGGTAGCTGTGGGCACGCCTACAGTGGATGACATTTCAAAATACCAAAGTGCGTCTGAAGCGCCATGGCCTTCCATGCAAGCCATGGAGCATGCGCCTACTCTCAATTGGGCGCGTTTGAAATGGTTCGACAATCTCAAGTGGCAGAGCATTGCATCGGCTGGCCCGCAGCGCGATTCGCAAATCGCCGCAGTCAGTTGGTATGCAAACATCCTCAACGCGCCTGATTTCACCAACCTACCACGAACTGTGATCTACACTGCTGGGTGTGATCCACTGCGTGACGAGGGTGAGGCATATGCGAGAAAATTGATTTCTCACGGGAATGAAGTCATTCAAAAGCGATTTGCGGGGGTTCCCCATCCCTTCATGCATATGGATAAAGGTGAGATATCCGATCTGTCTTTGAAGCATGCGGTAGTGTAAACTCGGAAACTAACATTGTCACCAGATTTGTGGCAAGCGAAGGAGTTTATCGATTTGACGGCTGATCACATCCGCGTCAATTTGCTGGGATGAGGTTGCTTTTGATCATGGAAGTGCTGAAATTATATCTTTACTTGTTCTCCTTTGTCACTTCCGAAGTTCTCCTTCCGTATTCGTATTGGTGCAATTACCTGCCCAGGTGTTTTGGGTGGTTATTCGGCTGGGCTGGGCACTTCAAAGGAGACCAGTTGACGTTTCTTGGCATTAATCATCATAACCAACGGGTCATGTGACTTCCACATTTACGGAAATTTTTTCGAATTCGTCTGATTCCATGATTGCACGCCAAGACACTATCACTTGCATGTCGTGTTTGTATCCGAAAATGTCGTGCCCGTATCAAGACCTACTGCCTACATTCGGGGGCTGCACCACCGTGCGGGGTTGGCGGGATTTGTCAGGTTAACAAGACGTAATTTGGCATGCCGGAGTGTCTGAGACCTGACAAGTGGACGCAAATCAAGGCTTGAGACGTTGGAAGTGAAGCTGACACCATACCGTGATAGATAAAAAGGGCTTTGGCGTGCAGGGTAACTTCTCTTCTTTCTACCATGATGCCTTTGATCAAGATGGCAGAACAACCCCTATTTCCACTTGAATCCCTCCATGCGCCCCAGGGTGTTACTCACGTTTGTGCCGCTGGTGAAAGTCTGCCGCTGAGAGGCCAGTCCAAAGCAGTAGCGACATATATGAATGACAAGTCTGCGGGTCACATCGGTCGCAGTCGCCAGAACCGATATTTGGACGATGTTCGGAGCTTGATCTCCCAATCGTGGAGAGTTACCAATGCCGAAATTGGCTTTGCTCCAAGCGTGGCCGATGGTGTGTCGATGATCGTCGAGTCGTTGGATTGGAAGGAAAACGACAACATTTGCGTCCTGAAGGATGAGTTTCCCAGCTTAGTTGGTCCCTTTGCCTTGAGATTTCAGCGAAAGCAACAGCACCCGGAGCCAAACTCGGTGAGATGCCCGGAATTGCGATATTACAACAGCATGGACCTCCAAAAAACAGTCAATGCGCAAACACGTCTCATCGCTGTTAGTTACGTCTCTTATTACGATGGCAGCCGGGTCGATCTCGCTTTCTATCGACAGGTGGCTGACTCGGTTGGGGCCATTCTTCTTGTGGACTTTACCCAAGCCGCTGGTTACACGCCTATCGATGCCTCGATTGCAGATTTTGCGTTCTCTGCGTGCTATAAGTGGTTACTTGGGACAACGGGGGCTGCAATCGCATACTGGAACCATTCGAGAATGCCAAACTGGAGCCCGGTAACCGGAGGGTGGCATTCTCTGGCTCTAGGAGCGGTTCGACCACGATGGGAAAAGCTTTCTCTCGAAGCCCGGAAAGATGCCATGTGCTTTAGCCGGGGCAACCCTGCCCATCTCTCCATCTACATACTAAGAGAGGCTTTAGAGTTTCTCCGACAGTGGGATGCCGCGGAAATTGAGCAACATGTCCAAACCTTGACATCTGCACTGATTGAAAGACTGAAGTCAAGGGGAATATTTCCCTCCACGCCAACTGCTAAGGAGCGACACGGTGCTAGCGTAACTGTTAACTGTGAGCGAGATTCTGACATCGTCGATGAGATGACCAAAGCCGGTGTCTTTGCGTGGAATGGACAAGAAAGAGTCCGTTTCAGTTTCCATGGCTATAATTGCATGAAGGATGTCGATCGGATAATGGAGATATTTCCAGCTTCTTGGGCGCGGTTCAACCGGCCAACCTCTAAAATCTAGCAAGAGATAGTTTCGTCCAGTGCATCTTTGAAGTACTTTTTATCTCAATTTTTCACACATCAGCACCACTGAAACATTAAAGACTGTAGCCATTCTCGCCTAGTCATCTCAATTTATTTTGGAGGAACTCAATATCGCGTCTGCGACCAAACTCCGATGTTATCACACTATGTCATTTCTGTCTGCTGTATTTTCTAACTTGTCTCAAATGCTACAAGGAGCGACTGCGGCCGGTGGAGCAGTTGTTGCGGTGATCAGAGGACTAGAACTCCGTGAGGGGGGCCTACCCGACGGCGACGCAAGGCTGACCCGATGCCAGAAATTAACCAACGGAAGTCCGTCCCTTTATAAATTGAAGCGAGGCCCACGCCGGGGTGGGCGTTGTTTATCCATGGATGTCCTGGAGATAATCAAACAAGCATGATAATGTCTTCTCTTGAATCCGATTCATTGATTTTGGTGACAGGCGGCAATGGGTTTATCGCCGCCCACTGCATTGCGACTCTGCTGCGCGCGAAGTATCACGTTCGGGCTACTGTGAGATCCAAAGACAAGGCAGACGCTACCCGCGAGGCACTTTTACTGGCTGGAGTAGAAAATCTGACTCGATTGGAGTTCGCCGTTGTGCCAGACCCGACCAACTTGAAAGCATTTTCTTCGGCACTTGCAGGCTGTCATGCTGTCTTGCATTTGGCTTCAGCTTTTAATTACGATGCTGTCCCGGGAGAGTTCGAAGAGAAGTTGATGATTCCGGCGGTCAAGGGAACTCAAACTGTCTGTGAAGCTGCGAAAATCAACCCCGACATTCGACGGGTTGTGATCATGTCCAGTTTCGCTAGTGTGTACGATGCTAGCCTGGGTCCTCAACCAGGAGTGTCGTATACGGAGAAGGACTGGTGCCCACTGACCTATGATGATGGCGTGAATGCGACCGCAGTAGTGAGCGAATCACCCACAACTGCACCCCGAATGACGTTCTGACCAACTTTAGCCAATTGCATATCGCGCCTCAAAGGTTGTTGCCGAACGCGCTGCTTGGGACTATGTGCGCGACAACGACGTAAAATATCAACTGACCACCTTATGTCCTGGTATGGTCTTTGGTAGAATGATCCATCCTATCAAGTCTCTCGACCAGCTGAATGCTAGCAACCAAATCGTGTGGCAAGTTCTTAGTGCCGGAGTTGATGGAGAAGTGCCGCCCACCAAGGCACCTGGTATGTGTTATTGCATACTGAACTACGATGGAGCGCTAATAGTGGACAAGTGTGGATTGACGTCGAAGATCTAGCCGAGACGACCCTCCGAGCATTGACATCGTCCGCAACGGGGCATGAGCGATTTTTGGTCACCCAGGGGTCATACGATACGCAGCAGATCGCCGATACAATTCGCTGTAGACTTCCCGATCTCCAGCGTGTTCCGGTCGGAGAGCCTGGGAAAAGAATTGCCGAGACGCATTACTCTTGCGATTCATCCAAGGTGCAGCAAGTGCTGGGTGTGAGATTCCGCGCATTGGAAGATTCCATTGTCCCGTTAGCGGAACAGCTTTATGCTATGGAGAAACAGTAATCTTTCGATTTCATCATCATTCCCAATACAACGTTTGAGATTACAATTTTGTCGCTCTTTTGAAGTATGTAGCGCGGCTTTAGTCAAGGACTTGGTATGATAAAAAATGACAGCACGATTTAAGAATATGAACGGAAAGTTATGATCACCTGCAACTAGTGCCAAATATTCGGTCTGCTCCTGAAGCCAAAGGCGGACCAGGAACCTTGGAACAGTAAGGAAAAGCAGCACAAGAGCAAAGAACAAGAAACTTGAGACACATGCTTCATATCCAAAAAAAAAACGTTTCCAAGATTGAAACAAAAACCAATGAGAACCTCATCGCATTCCTTCTCTACTTGTACACAGAAAAGGCTATAGAAGATCCCAATTCTCAATCTGCCCTGTCGGCAATCAGCTTAGCTAGATGGTCCCTCATGTTGTAGCCGCAGACCTCTTCGATCGTCAACTTTCCTGGGCGATCGGCAGATGAACTCCAACCAATGCGCTCACTAAGATTCTCACGAGCTTTGAAACTGGCTTCTTGTACCCGTGTAGCTCTCTCCTTGCGCAATTTCTCGTAGATCTTGAGTCCTTCCATTGCACTATAGTCCTCACGGAAAGATCGATTGAAGACAAGCCCTAGAGCTCCAGCATCTTCAAAGGCCATGCAGGAGCCTTGAGATTGATCAGGCATCATAGGATGGGCTGATTCGTTGTCAGCTAGTGTCATGAATTGCGATTATGGTCATGGGAGGTACTTACCTGCATCTCCCAGAAGGCAAACCTTGCCTTTGACCCAGTATGGATACGGCTGGTGCTTATACACTTGTAAGATCTTGTCAGTACATAATCCGCGCTGGTTGGGGATTCCAGTCTCACATCTCCACATCTTGATATCTTCAGCATTCAGCATCAAAGTCTTCATCCTTGGATCCAAGTCTGGGAAAGTATCCACCAGTTCCTGAGGTGAAGCAGCAATGCTCCAACCATCGTCTCGAACATTGTTGTGCGAGGCTGGGTAGAAGCAGTAACAGCTCACAACATCTCCATTGCTGCAAGGAGACATCACTATCTTGTTGATGCCAAATCCACCCCAGAACTCGATAGCTTCGTTGGAGATGTAGTCGTCCAGTCCCAATTCACGAAGCTTGTCGGATCCGATGATGCATCTATAGCAACAGGAAGTAGACATCTCGAACTCTGGGTTTATGCCAATCATGTTCCGAGTGAGGGACTGCATCACTGTTAGTAAAGACAAGAGCCTGAAAATTCGAGGATGGCTTTTACCCGAATTCCATCTGCTGCGACAATTATATCCGCTGTACACTCTTCGCCGTTCTCAAACTTGATCGTCCCATTGTCTGAATTCACGTCGATCGCTTTGAAGTTGACCTTCAGCTCGCATTGCGGTCCCGCTCCAGCTTCTTCGAAAGCGGACTTGAGCAATTGTTTGTGAATGTCGATACGGTGGAAGTTGTTGTAGTCCTACGATGAGTCAATATGAGAGAAACCCAGAGCGACAACGGTGAGATTCACAGTGCCAAACTTAGACTTGTAGTCACCAAGTGGGTACCTGCTTTGCACTTCGCCATTGGACCAGTCGTGCATGATAAGTTGTTTCAAGATGACCTTTCATCAAGTTAGAAATATATCTCGGCTGATTTCATAATTTTTGTTTGTTTACAAACCGGCTTTGCTCCCTTCACGTCCACACCCCATTCCTCCAAGAAACGGGAGCCATTCGAAGCTGCACTGAGCGAGGCACCAACCTCACCGGCGAAGTCATATCTTTCATAGACTGTGACTGAATGACCTTGCCGACGCAAGGACACTGCGGCTGCAAGACCGCCAAGGCCAGCACCAATGATGGCGACTTGAAGAGGCGAGTCGGTTCGGGCGGGCATATTTACTTTGAGATTTTGACGCTGTGTTGGATAGATTCGCAAACCCAACACCAGTCAACCTATATATTTTCACTCATTTCAGAACCCAAATCTAGCTCGATTACCATGACGCCTCTATCTTCCATCGGCTTCTCCCTCGTATTGCCCGATAAGCGACGGGAAGAGCTTTATCTATCCGACGGCTGCATTTCTTGGCTTCTCCGCAGTTGATCATTTCCGCTTTGCGCTCCTCTTTGGGAACACTCAGTTGTCGGTTTACGCTTATCATGGGCGGGAACAAACTTTGGGCGTTGTAGAGATGATATCTCATTGCTGGGGGTTGATCTCGGCTCTTTGATAAAGCCGACGCGATGTCAACACATACCCAGTGAGGTCCTTTTTGCTTCATGTCTCATACCGAATCTGCCGCACCCACCGCAATGACCGAAGACAAGATGAAGACACCCGACAAGTCACCAATGGAGGACTTCGCCATGGGGACTGTCGATATGGATGACAAAAGGCTGCTACGCAAAGTTGACTGGCATCTCCTACCGATCATGTTCTTGACATATTTCCTGCAGATGATTGACAAAATATCGATTAATGTATGTCATGAGACTTTGATTTTTCCTGGAACTCGCTTAACATCACTGACTTCTTTAAGTATGCAAATGTGATGGGCCTTCAGGATGACTTACATATGAAGGGCAATGACTTCTCCTGGCTCGCAACATCATTCTTCATTGCATATGCAGTGGCGGAAATACCACAGGGTGCCCTTCTCCAGCGATTCTCCGTTACCAAAGTACTAGGTGTGAATATCCTATGCTGGGGAATCATCCTGTGCTGCTCTTCGGCGGCGAAGAACTTCTCTCACATGCTGGCTCTCCGGATTTTGCTAGGCTTAATGGAAGCCGTGATAGGTAAGCGTGGGCACTCGGAAATTGGATCAATCACTTTGCTAAGATAACACATAGCTCCCGCTCTTACGATTTACACGAGTATGTGGTACACCCGCGCGGAATCTACACCACGGTATGGACTCTGGTACTGTGGACTAGGAGTGGGACAAATTGTTGGGGCACTGGTATCTTTCGGGGCCCAACATGCGCCGACCAGCATGTCATTTGGCGGGTGGCGAATCATGTTTGTGGTTATCGGAGCAGTGAACGTCTTGGCTTCCATTCTTGTGATATTTTTACTACCCGACAACCCGGAGAAGGCAAAATTTCTTACTCAAGCAGAAAGAGAACGAATTGCACAGCGGCTGATCGACGACCAGTCTGGCGTTGGAGTCAAAGTATTCAGATGGCGCTCCGTCCTTGAAGCATTTGGGGATCTTCAGACATGGCTACTCGTTCTGCTGACCATTCTCATCACTATCCCAAGTGGTGTTATCACAACTTTCTCGGCGATCCTCATCAAAGGATTTGGATACAGCTCGAAAGAAAGTGCTTTGCTCAACATGCCTTCGGGGATCGTGAGCATCGTGGCTACAATGGTTTCAACGTTCGCTATTTCGAGAGGTTTCTCGCGTTGGCTAGCGATTGACCTACTATTGCTTCCGACACTGGTTGGCTCTTGTTTGATGTCTTTCCTCCCCTCGGAGAATCAGGCGGGCTGTCTGGCTGGAATATACTTGGTGAATACGGTATGTGTTCCCATCCCTTTGATTGTGCAAAATCACTGAATTTCAGAGACCGTTGCCCCGCTTGCATTGATTTATGCATGGACCGGAGCGAACTTCAAGGGATACACCATGAAGGTAAAGTCAATCTGCCAAGAAGCAACAAGGTTCCTCGGCTAACAACCCCAGGTATCTGGTGCTGGTATAGTGTCTGCCGGGTTCAGCATAGCGAACATCATTGGCCCCCAAACATTCCAAGCCAAAGATGCTCCACAGTAAGCCTTTTCAACAAAACTGGGCTCACGATACTACGTGATTGACTGACTTGTTTCATAGTTATATTCCGGCAAAGATTACCATTGTTGCTGTGAACGCGGCAGCGATCATAGTGTCGACTGCGTTGAGGATTATGTACGGAAGGCGCAATTCCGCAGCCGATCGCCTGGGAAAGCCAGCACGTAGTCTCATCGAGGCTCGTCTGGCCCACAAATCCCAAGTACAGGACGTTCACGACGACGAAAATTTCCGTTATGTATACTAAGAGTGATATTTTGAGCACAATGAGAAATCAATACAGATCCAGTCGTATATAGCATCAATCAATGCTTTGCCAAATTACCTGTTCAAGATTGGACTAGTCATAAAATTTATTCTCAAACTTGATCTCTGATCTGTGTTTGCCGGCCGCAACGAATGCTCAAGAGTTGACCAGTTGATGCTAACGCTTGTGGCTGCCTTATTTATCAGGCTACTAGAGAGAGCACAGACAGTCGTAGAGCGAGACGGTCTCCTTTCTCTTCCCCCTTGCTCTTCTCGTCCCCCGCAACCTTGGTGTACATTGCAATATCGTGCCTCCCTATTCTCTCGCGTTCGATCGCGCTCTCTATCTCTCAATATGATGTCAGCAGAAACGGGAATAGCGCCAACCTCGGACTATTTCCCCGCACTTTGGTATCGCAGCCACAGCATTGGCTTCCGCCGCGTCGGAAACGTCCGAAGACAAAGATCCCCCGTCGCTTCTTGCTTCCCCTACATCTGCCACACTACACCATGACCACTCGAGTCTGTGCTCACTGCTCCCGCATAGTCAGTATAGCGCTCGGAAGAGGAGAGCCTTGCTGATGATAATATCAGAAACAAAGATGCGACGGTGAAACACCATGTTCGCGCTGCAGACGTATGCATTGCCCTTCCGAACGTATTGAGTTGCTAACCATCTGGACACCTGCAGGTCTTGGCCATGTCTGCAAACCACGCACCCCAGAAAAACAGACATTGCCGGGCGGACCGAATATGCTACGACGGCCGCGTGCATCGCGGTCCCGCGGCGGCTGTTTGCCATGCAAGGCAAGGTAGGTCCGCGGACGCTGTGGCCCCTTGCACTGCATACTGATAAGGTTTCAGGAAAAAGAAATGTGACGAGTGCCATCCTCGTTGTAGTGACTGTCGTCGCCTGAATCTCTCTTGTCAATGGCCTGCGCTTACTGCTCAAAATGACGATGCATTGGAGCTCATCGAAAGTCCTTGTCATGTATCATCTCCCACTATTGCGGGGGACGACTATTCCATGGATGATCGCGATGCCGATCTCTCTACTCCGAGCCCCACAGCCCCCTTGACCGATGAAGAATTTATTGCCACGCTTTTCCCACATCCTTTGCCCAGGAAGCAGCTAGTGAACCCACTGGGTCGTTGCATTTTGAGTACAAATCCTCATCTGCATACGGAAGAAGATAGATCTCTCTTCAACCATTATGTGAATGTGGTTTCTAAGGCGCTGTGTCGCTCCGGTGATACAGAACGGAATCCGTTTCTCATCACTCTCTTACCCCTGGCAGCATCGTCGAGGGCTGTGACCAGTGTTATGTTAAGCTTGAGTGGATGCCATTGGAAAAGGGTCTACCCTACGATTTGGGGATGTGCTTTGAAACGACAGGGTCAAGGTAGACTGCTCACCCCCTTCTCCTGCTTACTTATCGCGCCACGCTGACAGGCCATCGCTAGCAATAACTCAAGTGAACGAGCTACTCGGGAGCTCTGATAGCAAATCAATTTTTGAGGCATGTGCCACCGTTCTTTTGCTTTGCTTGACAGAGTTGTTTGACGGTACATCTCGAGTTTGGAAATGGCACTTGAAAGCAGCTAGTGCGATATTAAAGTCACGAGCGGTTTCAGCTGTGGCCTCGAGCGAGTGGGGCTTTTGCATTAGTCTGTTCCACTATCTCGACTCGATGTCAACTATCTCCCGCTGCAAAGCACCGTTGTTGCAAGCCAATGAAAGCAGCACTGAATTGTTGCCACCACTGCGCCGAAACAGTTGGCCTGACCTCGGGCGCAGTGACTCGACCGATGCTATCTATGGAATCACACCTGCACTTTTGGATCTCTTGGGGATGGTTAACGTACTAGCCAACCACCGCAGCAGACGTGTTGACGAGCTTTCTGAAATCGGCTTCCGGGCGGCAGCGACGCATATCGAAGACCAAATTGATAAATGGAGGACTACATATGACCAAGAGGCTGACTCTTTTGATACTAAATCGGATGCCGATTATGCCGCTACTGCTTTCGAGTGGGCCATTCGACTCCGGCTCCATCAAATCGTCGAGGGATACGATATTTTGCATGAGTTCGTCGAGCGCTCGGTTACAAATATACTTGACAGCGTGCAGGAGGTACCTTATGCAAGCAGAGTCGAGGGATGCCTTCTTTTCCCATTGGTGATTGCAGGTTCAAGTAGTCTTCTTATCGAGCGGCGAATGGCTGTCAAAGAGCGATTGATGGTGATGGAGAACACTCTCGGATTCAGCCACATCCACCATGCACGTCAATTACTGGAAACTGTGTGGGAAGGAGGCACAGAAAATTCCAATCTGAACTGGGCTGCCTTGCGATATAGCCGGTTCCCCGGCGTCGTATTCATTTAGGACCGGTGATCGGCCAATCATTGCGCTCGCCTTTTAATATGTCACGCGATCCAGTTCCTGGGAGCTCCACTGGTCACAATCAACTTGGAATGCGAATGGCTCAAGGAGATGAACACGACTTTCTCAATCCTGGAAAATGTTTTGCTTGCCACCTGGTGTATTTTGGCCTTCATTGCATGACGCATTCAAAATGGAGGTGACTATACCCTACTTTTGACGTGCTTTAATGACGCTCAAGTCTTGCATTACGCCTCATCCAGCATTTCCTCCCCGGTACGCGTGGACTTGGGCAAAACTTCGTAAAATTCCAAAATCACGAAACAAAGAAACCAATTCACATCATTTTACTGGTAGCCGTTATAATGCCGGATAGGCATAAGTCCAACATTTCCCTGCAGGGAAAGTGGGGATGCCAGCCCCGGTGGCTCACGCGCGACCGTCGGAGTCCGGCTAGTTCTCCGGTGCGGTCAGATAGAGCAATCTCTATGTCCCAGGGAATCCACTCGGGGGCTTGCAAAACGTGGATTACGGGTACACAAATTCCGACGGTCGGCCCTGGACATCGAGTGACTTCCTTATCCCAATAATCCCTTTGGCCCGGAGAAGATATACAAATGAGCTGCCTGGAGACTGAACCTAATTAGGATATAACGCCGTCCTCTGGAGGGGCTAAATTGCCGAAGTGGCGTATGGAAATGAGACCGAAAGTGCATTGTCCAATTACGAGAGCCATTCCCGAGGTCGCTGAAGCTTATCTGAATCAAGCTTCGGGTCTCTTCGCCAGGAAGGCATTGGATTCCAAGTTTCGGTCCCCGAGTCAGCCAAATTCCATTCATGGATATGCACATTCCATGTACTCGTGTTGTCGCTACTTCACCCCGCCAATTGGCTCTCAACAATCCCACGATATGGGTAAATTGAACACATTCGCAATCGGACTCCTTGGAGACCGAACGATCAGACCCACGCTAATTTAATATAATCCGCTTGGGCCACGAGCCACTCGGCAAATATCGTCCAGTGAACGGTCGTTACATGTACGGCTCATGTAAAGCTCAATACCAAGACATTGGGCAAACGCCTCTATTGCTTGTTTTCACTTGGCAGCCACAGGGTCAAGTACTATTCAACAGGGAACAACGTCCGATTATACTGTATGTTACTGTTTACGACGTGAAGAGATTGGCGTATCTCAGGAGCATCACACCATTCAGCCATAGTCCTTGAGATGAGGGAATAAGCCCTCGGAGGCCGCCGGGATTATGGTGACATCCAGGAACATGTAACGAGGGCAGTTTACTAGGGGGTTAGTGGCCTGAGGAGTGTATCTATTCGCCGACCTCAATCTCATGTCCGTTTTTTCCTTCCCCACATTGTCTCACCCCGTCCGGAATACAAGTACGATGGGACTTGTCCACTGAGTCAGTTCATCTTCTTTCATCCACAGCTTTTGTGTTGCCGATCCAGCCTCTGCGATCATGTCTATGCTCCCGGGGCCTATGGCCGTGACAGCGCCCACGGAACAAATTCGTGAAACCATCTCATCCCCGGAGGATATCGACAAAATGGTCCACGCCAAGACCCACCCCGGTGTACTACAACGCCAATGGGGATTGGAAGCCCGCTTAGACCCCAGCGTCACCTTCGAAGAATTCACATATTGGGCCAAGATCGAGCGCGAGTTGGAAGACGAGGAATATCGCCGGTTCCGTGTCGTTGAATCCAGCGGTATTCTGGGACAAATCAAGGGATACTTCGGAAAGAATGCCTATGAGGATGATAAGATCATCAACTCGCGCGAACTGCAGAGTCAGGAAGAGGCATCCAAATGGAGCGAAAAGGAGTTGACGGTCGCTACCAACAAGGATGAGGGTGCCATCAAGTCGATTCCGCCATCCGATACCCATGATCTGGATGCCGAATGGCGCACCGCAGCTCGAGCCCTGAAGAACGCCAGTTGGGGTGCCATTTTCTACCTCATCACAACAGATATCCTGGGCTGGAGTCAGACTCCATACGTGTTTTCGAACACGGGCTACGGACTGGGCGTGGGCATCTTCCTCCTCATGGGCTTTGCTGCATTTGCCTCAGGAATGATGATCTGGAGAACTTTCCTCGCTCTTGATTCCTCCCGGTTCCCTGTGATGAGCTTCGGTGACCCATTCTTCCGTCTTTACGGTCCCAGGATGAGACACTTTATCAACTTCATGCAGTCCTTGCAGATGTTCTTGTCTGTTGCTGTCGTGCTACTGGGTAACACTGGTATCATCGCTCAGCTTGCTGGAAGTGCCAATCTATGCTTTATCGTTTGCGGTATCATCTCACTCGTTGTTGGCATGGCCAGTGGCTACATGCGATCTTTGAAGCATCTTGGCTGGTTCTGTAATTTCTCCGTGTGGATCAACATCGTCACCTTTGTCATTATGTGAGTATTCCAACCAAGAAATCCCATGCTCACGTGCGCTGACTAGTTTGAATAGTTGTGTCGCTGCCGCAAAGCACGGCCCGGATCCTGCTGCTGCTGTTCAAAACGGAGTCCTTAACAAGGCTTGGGCGACCGTGGCTACAATGGCTCCGGTCAAGACGTTTGTCGGCACCCCACCCGCCGAGTATCAGCCCACCGACACCAACCTTTTCGCCGCCCAGTTCAACGGTATCAACAGCATGGTTTGTGAGTTGAAGTCTAACCCGTCTACCTCTAGTCTAACTGATGCTGACTACTCTCACAAGATGCTTACTCCGGTGCGGTCATGTTTGTCGCTTTCCTTTCCGAGATGCGTCGTCCCATGGACTTCTGGAAAGGACTGCTTCTGGGTCAGACCTTCATCACCGTCGTCTACATTTTCTTCGGTGCTTTCGTAAGACCGGTCGAAATCTCTTGTCCCCTTTCACAGGCTGACTGCTTCTAGATCTACAATTACTATGGTCAATATGCCTATTCCAACGTCAACCAGTCTGTCAATCCCCAGAATCTACAAGTCGTTGGCAACGTCCTTTCTCTAATTACAGGATGGCTTGCTGTCTGTGAGTTTGATCCCTATCTACAGTGAGATCTCAGGTTCACTGGACTAATCCAACTAGTTTTGTACTTCAACGTCGGCATGAAGACCGTATACCTCGAGGTTGGCCAAGAGATCTTCAATCTGCCTCCAATTGCATCCAAGAAGGGCACGTTTATCTGGTGGGGACTCGGACCCATGTATTGGATCATTGCCTTTGTCGTCTCCATGTCGATTCCCCAATTCAGTGCCTTCACGAATTTCGTGGGCGGCCTGTTCAGTCTCAACTTCACATACTCTCTTTCGGGAGTTATGTATCTGGCATACAAGATCCAGGATGGTGCCAGGCTTCCTGGGGAGGGCTTTGACCCTGCCACTGGTGAGACCACACGACTCGACGGTGGAATAAAGAGGTGGGTGCGTGGATTTATCAAAACATGGTACCTGAGTATCCCTGTCCTCATTTACACCGGCTGTGGTCTTGCTACATCTGGTATGGGCACTTGGGCTGCTGTCTCTGCTTTGGAGTCGGCGTTTGGTCCTGGTGGTTCTGTGGTCACCTCTTGGACTTGTGTCAACCCTTATTACAACCCTTGAATGTCTGTTATTTTTGGTTTATCTCTATTATATATGAATTCATATTCGTCAAGAATTTCAAATTCCCTGCTCAGTGCATTGGCTTTTAGAATTGCCAACTTTGCGTGTGGAGTTAGTCGCGGGAAAGTCCTTACCCGGTGCCGGATTGTGGACACGAAGCAGTTAGAATTCAAAATCCATTCCAAACCCAATCAGGGATTTGTCTAAGCTTGATTTAGGTCGAAGGGTATGCCTGCCCTCAAATGATATACGATCTGATGGCTCCATGCTCCAGGGCTGCCTTAGAGCCGGGTCGTATTTTCAAGAGCTTAGTTGGAACCTTCGAACGTGTTAGGTTCTTGATATCTAGTCAAATCCGCTGGATCAATACATCAAGTTGCATAAATAGCTAGCTTGAAAACAGATGGCCCAAGGTTAAGTCATTTTCCCCGACGCCTTTCACATGTGTGCCCAAATTAAAAGGCTAATTTGGAGAGATTGATATTCAAATTGGACGAGTGTGGTTCCTAAACCTCACATTCGCCAGGAACTAGAAGTCAATTTTTGTATTAGGGTGACCTTGAATATACACTTCAATCACCAATGATGAGAAGGTTCTTGACTGCTTTCATGCCATGTCATGTGCCTTTGCACCCGAATTGAGTTCAATGGTATCTCATCCTCGGATCCGTCGTCCGCATGAGAGACCGAAAGTTGAACTTTGGTGCTGGAGAGAATCTCATTGTCCGGCCTCAGGGCCGAATTCCCCATTCCGTATCCTTCGGAGATCTTTGAGGCTGCACCTCTTGTGTCCCTTGTTCCAGCACTGCTTCCAAACCTGGAAGATAGCATTTTGAAGACCGGCCGGAGCGTTGGCATGCATGCTGAGATGATGCCAGACGATGTTTCGACGGTGCACCAGGTGCAAGCGTTACCCAGTGTCCAGGGAACATCTGCAGGGTCGAATTGGAAGAGCGTAGTAAAGCGGTAAATACTGGTGAATATAACACTATTCAATGAAATCGTTAGTTTCGCCAGTCGCACGTGAGGGAGATGAGGGATCGCACAAGCTTCCTAATAGGAACATTCCAATAACCGATAGACGATGCACAAGATTCGCGTGTAGGCCCCATACTGCACGCACAGGCAACGACAAGATCGCAATATCGGTCACAATGTTCGGCACTGCATTACCGATAAAGGAGCCCTTGAGGTTAATGCAGGTACCAGGAACTGTGGGGTTCCACGCTCGTGGGACTGGCGTGCACTGAAACACGCTAACAAAAATGATGGAGATGGCCCAGGATATAGAGATAACTCCGAGGGTGATGGATGCTAGGCGGAACCCCTTGGTCGGAAATATGCGTGCATACATGAGCAAGATCGAGATCTTGGTCAATGCGACCGCAGTAACGTATATGCATTCGAATGCTATTAGGAGCTGCTCATTGGTCAGCTTATTATCCTCTGTCTCTTTCCTGGTATTCTGGTTTTGCGATTTTGCGACCTACCTTCCCTATCATCATAACATCCTCGACTGGGAGGAGGATAGCGTGAATACCCATGCCGAAATGAATCACTGCCGACAGTCAGATTTTAGCGCAAAAAGGGTTGGAGCTAGATTCACATACATGCAAGCATCAGTCCAGTCAGTACGAACAGGAGCAACTGGACACAATTGTCAGTAATGTGTTGGGCCTGATAGAATTCTCACTGACCAAGGCTACCACAAGCATATAATCGTCGATACCAGGTCGTAGGCCCTTTTTCCAACGCGCAAAGAATCTGAAAGCCGTGAAAACAACCGCCAAAACTGCCATGGCAATTGTCGTGGCCCGGAAGGTCCGTTGATTGCTCTCATGTTCATCCGACGTAGACATGATTCTTTGCGACACGGCGAAGAAGGGGCTCACGGCATTTTTTGAACTGGACTTAGCGAATTTCCACCTTCAGTAAAGGAGGTTCGAATCCAGCGGAAAACCGCCCCCAAAATGAACGACAAAAGAATATCTGCTTTGGTCGGATCCATCCGAACGATCGTCCCGTCTTCTGAGATTGGGCTCCATAATAATCTTCCCCGAACAAATCAACGTGCAACACACATCAGGATTTGACCATAGGATTGTCTGTGATTCACCTAGTCCCCACCCCCAGTGCCATCCTGGTAACTTGACACCTCCTGTGTGGGTCCTGTGATTAGGCTTTAGCCTCAAAACGCTGCGCAGGATGCACTAGGTCGACCGCTACCGGACCACCAAGCCTCTAGCGTTGATTCTGGCTTCTTCCGTACGTATCGCTAAACTCCCAACGGCCTGTCACTCGACGGGTGTCACTTGAACTCCACAATTCCTCCGTGGCGAAACAAGCCTCTGACAGCCACTGAAATAGTAAATGAAAAACGGCAGGAAATCGACCCAATATGCACTAAATGATCATCCCACGTGGATTCTGAGATCGACGATCCGGACAAAGTCCGTGTCAAGCCCTCCATATCAGTCGCGCGCCACTTGTATGTGTAGTGTTGTTTTCCCGCCACCAGTTTGCCCCCTTTGCTTTCACTCATCCTACGCCCCTGACATACCTACCGCAAGTAACCAAAATGTCCTCCGATAAACCAGTCTTCGTGTTCGTGCCTGGCGCATGGCACACTCCTGAAACGTTCGATGCCGTGCGACAAAAGATGATCAGCCGCGGGCTGGCAAGTGAGGCGATCGCCTTGCCTTCCGTTGGCGGACCTCTTGACAAGGGCCTGCATGCAGACATCGAATATTCCAAAGTGATTCTCCGCGAGATGGCTGACGCCGGGCGCCAGATTGTGGTTGTGAACCACTCATACGGTGGAATGGTTGGGTCGGGTGCTGTGGAGGGACTTGGATTCAAGCAGCGAGCCGAAGCCGGTCTCCCCGGTGGTGTTATTATGGTTGTCTGGATGGCCGCGTTTGTGACCCCCAAAGGTCAAACAGTGCTCGATCAGTTGGGTGGAGATTGGCTTCCGTGGATGATAATTAAGGTTCGTGCCGTTTCACCTTAATTCTCCCCACGTGGCGGGATCAACACTGACATACTTTACCTTAGAACCCCGATGACGGATACTGCTGGTCTTCCAGTGCCGAGAAAATATTCTACCACGACATGTCACCAGAAGCGCAGCAACAGGCAATTTCCAAGCTTCAACCACAGCCGCAGAAGTCATTCAAGGAGCCTGCTGTGCACGAGCCGTGGCACGAGATGCCGAGCATGTTCTTGTTCTGCGATCAGGACCAAGCTCTCCCCTTGGTTGTGCAGGAGAATATGGCCAAGAACTTGGTCAACCCAGTGACCTACCATGTCGACGGATCCCACTCTGCATTCTTGAGTGTGCCAGAGCAGGTGATCGACGGGTTGGAGCTTGCTTTGAAAGAGGGTCAGAAGCAAAGTGGTATTCTGGCAGATTCGACCGGACTTTGTGTGATATAAATTAAGCAAGATTCGCTGGCTCCACAGCTTTCTTCAATGAGATACGTACCAAGCTTGAGAATCACGGAACCCATCCCCATAAGAGCGCATTGATTAAAATGGGGGGCGCTGGTCGCGGTTGACAACTGGACGGCCGCACAATCTTCTGAATCTGCTTCCTCTGTGGGGGGCATTGTATTAGTATGATATTCCATGATCTGAGAATTCAGTTTGAGAAACGTTGACCTTTCTTGTCATTTTGTAATGAGCAGAGTTCATCCAAAATCTACGGATATACCTACCCTTGAGTTTTCGAGTCGCTGGCCCAACGGCTGTGTAGTTCTGTGGGTGCCTTAGTTCCTCAGGGGGAGGGCAGGAAACACTCGCGCAGTGTTGGAAGGGGGATTGTCATTCGCTGCTTGCCAGTTTGCTTGTTCGTTGGTTATTCAGGAGGCAGTATGAGAAACAAACAGCAATGCTGCTTACTCTTGCTTTCTCTTGCTTCTCCATGAATGGAATCCTTTGTTTTTGGAATCTAGTTGTTAAATTTGTCTATAAAAGCAGGCTGGTTTAGACATGGAGGTAAATCTATCCTAACCTACGAGACTGTATTTTCCAATGCAACTGATTGGAGATTATCTGTGTTCGATGACGGCTAGATAGAGACTATTGTTTTTGGGTTTTGTGGTTCTGAGCTCTGGGATCTCAAGGACGGTTGCCCCTAAGACCAGGCAAAACGATGTAGAAAGTCGCCATTGTCAATGGAACTGTTGAAAGCAGTGCAAGCCCAACTCAGGTTGGGTGGCCAAGATGTGATCTTTGGACCAAGCACTTCAAAGGCATTGCCTACTTGCTGGACTTGCCGGAGCTCTGGGAGCTCTGGGAGTCCTGGCTGGGCGGGGTGTAGGTGGCCGTGCCGTTGGCGGAGTTGTGGTAAGTCGAGCCATTGGGGTTCGAGTAGTAGTAGGAACCATCCCTTAGAAACATGAACAAGTTAGCTCACTGGAGAAGGTCGGAGATTCACGAATCACCAAGGTCGTGAAATGGAAGTGTAAGGGTCTCACTCACTGGTTGGAGTAGTGGTACGAGTTCTGGTTTGGGGCTTCAGAACCGAAGTCACGGGTGCAGTAGTGGTTTCCCTTTGAGTCGATGTTAGTGTCTTGTGTGTGTGGTGGGGGTTGAGACTTACCTGGCTGTTGGTGCCCGAGTTCTTGTAGGAGTACTCGTTACCGTAGTTATCCTGGGGAGCCATGTTGAAGGTTTGAGGCAAGATTCAGAGAGTTGGTTGATGTTGAAGTGAGGTGATGAGGAGAGAAGAAGAGAGAGGGGTAGAAAGAGAAGGTGGGTGTATTTGTACCTGGGAAGGAACGCCTCTCCCAACTCTCCAAGCGATGGACCCTACATCTTCCTTTGTTCCACACTCCTTCTGCCTGAAAATATGTACAGCTCTAAGACCGTAATTTGCGGAATTTGTTTAGTTTCCACATCCCATATCGTGTGATCATGAGAGTTCCTATCACACAGGCGCCAACGAGTACTGCGAATGCCGACGTCTTCTCTTCGAAGTCGTTGACCACATTCATACCAAACAGCCCTGCCACAAAAGTCGATACCGCAAACCCAAGCATGCAAATCTCAAGCTGTGCTTCGAATATCATAATCTGATTGCGCCGTACATCCAAAATCGACTGAATGGTGTCGGTGGTGCGATTTACATCCCCCAACAGTGCGCTCGCGGATTCCGCGATTGCATCGGTGTTCTTATAGTATGCCTCCACGAGATACTCCACTCCTTGATGGTCCTCGATCGCATGTGGCTTGCCGGAACGATAGTCTGAAAGATACATGGTGGCCATATCTTGATCATTCCCAAGAAGCTCCTGCAGCGCCGATCGAACCTGTCGCGCGCGTTGCTCTATGCCCACCAGCCGTTTGCCGTGGTCCTGCAGCCCGCGCAGGACCGAATGCACAATGTCTTCTCGCGTCGAGTCACGGAGACTTTCTTCAACCTCGTCTCGGATCAACACATGCTCTGCTTCAAGGACGGCAATCACCGAGGCAAGCGCGGCGTCAACTACCCGCAGCTCAAACGGCAACTGTGGTAGGACACCGGTGCCAGAGCTACGTTGCAGCCTGTGGTATAAATCGTTCAAGAAAACATCTTGGATTTTGATATCGGTGTCTTCAATTGGCAAATTGAACAGAAGCACCTCGTCCGACCGCACGAGAAGACGTAGATTGAACATGCTAATAAAGATAGTGGACGGACGGACCATGATATGCGGGATACCTTCTGAAACGAGATCAACATTTCTGAGGTCCCGCCCGTCCATATCATACTGCTTAGATATCGCTGCCCTGGTGCCTTTCATGTCAGAGTGTTTGACGGAGCCATCGACGTTCAACAGCATGCACCGCAGTTCGGTAGCGTCGTTCATGCGGCTTCTGGATAAGGCAAGAGAGAGGTCAAACACTTTCTGGTTGAATGTTACTTCCTGGCTCATCTCTGTCTCGGACCTCACATGCAGGGACTTATTGGGGGCCGTTATGATGCTCCGTCTAGGGATGCTCTGCATGGGCTCCATGCGGAGAGCGCCGGATGGACCGACGAGGGGTCGATGGGATACGCCTCTGCATTTGTGAAGGCCATTGCTCATGAAATATGAGAATACAGCCCGGATCCCACGCTCGTGCATGTTGTCTATGATTGTCCCACGTCATTTGGGGATGTTGCGGTGACGCCAGGGATGTCCTAATCGGGTTAGTGTCATCAGCCCCTACCCGAGGTCTTGGCACTCCTGCATGTTCCTGCAGTTCATAAAAGCCTTGGTCAAACGTCAGACTAATAGCTTCAATGTCACTTGCTCAGTTAACATACAGACCTTCTGGGTTCAGGTTTATCTTTTGCGGGGCTCTGGATTGGAAATTCATACCCCATGCATCATGGCGATATTATTACCAAAATATATATCCAAACACCGGTTCACATAAGCATTATTGTCATACTTTAGGTCGAGATTATGACATTCGTGCCTCCCCAACTGGGCAAATTGCGAACTATTTTCGATATTTATACAGATGCAATCCATGGGTACCTACTGGGCAATACTGAAATCCGTAGAGAGATGCCCAGGTCCATGGTGACCAGGTGGTTTAGGGTATGCATTTTGGACCCGGGGAGCAACATGTTCTTTTGTTCCAAGGTTGGAAACATTCTATGAAATCTGTCCTTCAGTCCACTGGTACCACGGAGCACAATTTGGAAAATGATCAATTGCTAAGAGTCGCCTAACTGGATTCATTGATCAAAGCGTATGCACTCTTCTGTGTTTCCATAGGCCAAACAGACCTGGGGTGAACCGAATAGACTCAATCAGACCAGACCATCTAGCCTGTGAATAATGGCCTGCGCACCAGCAGGACCTAACGCTCCAGCATTCCAGCAATCTTCAATGATCCGACCAGCCCAGAGACCCCTGACATCTGGCAAGCGGTCTCTCGCGGGGAGAACGGCATACAAGGTATTTGCCGGATAGATGCCAACGCCCGAACTGTGTCCAGTAACGATGGAGTAGATAACGGAGCCGAGCTGGACCAAATCCGTCCACACGGAGCAATTGTGGCGATCCCTGAATTGCATCATATCACAACCTTCTGGAACGATAGTCGACACCCCGAAATCCGTGATCATGGCGTTCAGTGAGCCATCGAGGAGAATGTTGCGCAGAGCAATGTCGTTGTGAATCACGCGGCGTGAATGGATGTTTCGGAGACCAACGGCGAGCTGGCGAATCCAACGTCTCTGCAGTGGGATGTCGGAAGGACCTCGGTATTTGAGCGATGTACCCAGAGTACCTTGAGACATGTACTGAAGCTCGATAGTGTTTGCCCACATGCGGACACACGGAACGATCCCGGGGAGAGACTGGTTCGAGCCAGACTGCAAGTGTCTGTAGATGGCTTGCTCAGCTTGCATCTTGGCGCGGTTTCTGTAGATCACAGGACCAGTATCGAACGAGTGAACGATGGGCATTTTCACGGCAATATCGTAACGCCGGACGACGACTGCATAAGTCCCAATTGCGAGGATGGTGTTGGGGCGGACTCGGCGTCCTTGGTCGTCGAGGAGGAAATTCGTTGTATCCATGCCGACTGTTTGGTGACCGAGTGGTTGATGGTGGGAAGGCAGCTGACGGTTGTCACTACAGAATTTTGGTTAGTCAAGACAGAATGGATGAATGGAATACGTGATCGTTGTTTGATGAACATATTTGCCTGCTTGGCTAGGCTGGGACGCAATGGAAGGTAGGAACGTGGATCAAAAACGACAATCGTGTGGATTGCAACATTTGGAACGTTGGCCAGGGCCAGCTTGAGTCGATCGTGGCATGTACTTACCCTGCCTCCATCGTTAGAGCTCGCTACAGCACTTTCCCGGGAACGTGAATGCGTGCAACGGTCAAGTTGAACTGCGACGAAAAGTGCGGCGAGAAGGTCGACGCGAGAAGGTCGACGAGAAGAACGGCGTGTCGAAATCGATGGGGGCCATGCCTGAGGCGAAATTGACAACTGCATTTCCTTTTCGTTGCTCTCGTAATTTTGTGCTCTCGTAAGTTCGACGTTCGACTGACGGGTGTGGGCGCGAAGGCATTCGCACATGACTTTCAGTTGTCAACTGTGAAGTCGTGATCCAGAGAGGTGCAATAAATCCTCAGAGATCGTGAAAAAAAGATGTAGAACTAAACGCCGTGAGCTTAAGTCGACGAGAAAACATGTCGATTGGTCGAATTTATTAAAAACAAGTAGCGAGAAACCTCACGACATCCATGGATCTATGGATACGCTGGTGTCGTTGTCGGCTGGGTCACAAGCGTATAACAAACGTTGTACGGAGTATATGACAACGAAGTTGTAGCTTCCACGATGCGATTGGCAAAGTACTAGGGACATTTGAAAACATGACGCCTTACAGCTACTAGACAACGTTGCACGGCTTTAGTATGGACGCACGTATAGTGCAGTGTTGTCCATAGAAGCTTCCGGTCATTCTGGAAATAGTAATCATGAGAACCTTGGAACCGGCTGGCTATAATCAGCCAGTGGTTTGGTACGCCTCGGGAACGAAGGAACTATAAGCTATTTTGGTTATCGAACTGTAGTATGGTAATTCAGAGGAATATCCTCCGAAGAGAACCTTTTTGCTTGCAACACTGGCTCAGGCCCACATTGCTGAGGACCCTGGCAACGACCTCGAGAGGACCCTGAGAGCCAACAACTTCAACTGCTCAACTGCTCAGGTGGGTTTTGACTTTTCATGTCTCTTCCTACGCTGATACATCCACCATGCTTCCAGTCTCAGGGCTTCAAAAACACGACACTAACCAAACCCCGATGAGGGTGAAATTTGTGTGATACAGTTCGGCTGTGAAACGTTTCGATCCTACATGCTATCCCAAAGGGAGCGGGAGAAAATGCACAGAAATTGAATCAGGTGTATTCTATATCTACTTGCTTCCGCTAGTCTCGTTCATCACTCATTATGGTTCATCGCTGATTTAGTTGGTCAGGACATAACGGAAACGAGCGTCACCGTTGTCCATATCCAGGATAGCCTGGTTGGCATCCTTCATGGGACGCTCCTGGATCCAGGGCTTGACACCCTTCTCAGCAGCGAGGGCAAGCATCTCACGGATCTCACCGGGGCTACCGACGAGGGAACCGCCGAGCTTCAGACCCTTGACAATCAGAGCGAAGGCGGGGATCTCCAGGGCACCGTCCTCAGGGGCACCAAGCTGGATGAAGGTGCCGCGGAAGCGCAGCAGACCACAGTACTGGACAATGGGCATCTTGGAAGAAGAAGCAGTGGAGATGATCAGGTCGAGCGAGGAAGCGTGCTTGGTAGCCCAGTCCTCGTCCTCACCGGTGGCGATGAAGTCATCAGCACCGAGCTTCAAGGCATCCTCCTTCTTATCGGACTTGCGGGAGATGGCGACGACGCGGTCGGCACCGAGAGCCTTGGCGAAGAGGATAGCGAAGTGACCGAGACCACCGACACCGACGATACCGACGGACTTGCCGGGTCCACAGCCGTTCTGGCGCAGAGGGGAGTATGTGGTGATACCGCCGCAGAGCATGGGGGCGGCGTCGGCGGAGGAGATGGCGTCGGGGATCTTGATCACGAAGTGGGAGGGAGCACGGTTGTAGGTGGCGTAGCCACCGTACGACTTGCCGCCGTTGGCATAGGTGCCGTTGTAGGTACCGACCATACGGGTGCAGTGCTGCTCGAGACCGGCGGCACAGGCCTCACAGTTTCCATCGGCGTTCTGGCAGGCGGCGCTCTGGGCACCGACACCGACACGGTCACCGACCTTGATATCGCCCTCGGCCTTGGAACCGACGCGGACGGCGGTACCGACGAGCTCGTGGCCGACGCAGCAGGGGTAGTTGGAGGGTCCCTATGACGGTTAGCATGTTTTCATGCAGACCAATGTGATTGAGAGAGCTCACCCATCCACTGCGGAGAGTGTGCAGGTCAGAGCCACAGATACCACAGTGAGAGATCTTGATGTCAACATCAGTCTCCTCCCAGGGCTTGGGCTCAAACTCCTGCCAGACCATCTTTCCCTGGCCGGCTTCAGGGCCAAGGCCCATCCATCCTTCAAACTTGTAATCGGTGGAAGACATTGTATACTTTTGAGATGCAACAGTGACTGATGAGAGCACCCCTACACGACCGGACCCCGTTCTTTATACCCACCCGCGGAGTCTATGACGATCCCAGAAAATTCGAGCATTTTTGGATTTGTGATCTCATGCCACCATCGGGTTGGTCAAGATCAAGCAAAGGTCCACGATGAGGTCCACTTGACCCGTTGTGGGTTGTCATCGCGGTTTTAACTTATGTCCGGAGAAAGTGATTTCTTTGTCATCAGGCGCCAGCTGGCATACTGGGGTCATTGAACGGTGAGGGTTTGTGTTTCCATATAGGGCAGCAGAGGGAAATCTCAAGCCTATGCAGGTTCGTCATGCAGGGCTCTGCAAGATCTCCAGGGCTAAGCTGACTAGCTCAGAATTATGCTGACCGGAGTTAATCTACGCGCTTAACGCCTTTTTGTGCAGTTTGTCTCCGACGCGGGCCAATTTTGCCCGGTTTGCACTATTTGGTGTGTTTGCACTGTTTGGACCGAGGTACCATTACCCTTTTCGGACGGTGCTGCGTAAATCCACTTCACACCCAACAGGCTACCGGTAGTGCCGGAGAGACACAACGGTCGCAATTCAGAGACAAGGAACTCCCATTACCAGTGCACTAGCAGAAAGCTGTGATGCTCACAAAATATATTTGACCGTCCGTATTAATATTAGGTCTAAGCAATTCAAATCTCTTCACTGCTTCACTTCGGCTTCCTCATCAGTCGAGTCTGCCTTCTTCCGACGCCAATAGTACTGCAAACAGAGCGCGAGACACAGCGCCCACGCCACACCCGCAATAGCAGAACTTGCGGTGAGGCCATGCAAGTACCTGGGCGCGTCCGACGTGCGGAATGTTTGAGAACCGGCGATACCGGCACAGTTAGCGGCCATCACGACCAACGCCATTGCGACACTCCGTTCCTGCGGAGTACGGCAGTAGTACGACAGCCAACCGACATTGAGAATGTGCATACTGCAGTACGACACGTTTGCAACGGCGATAACTCCATATCGGTGCCAGAGCGAGGCATGGGGGTTACTTGTTCGAAGACAAACATAGGCAATCACATTCCAAGTGATGGCCAGGAGAACGAAGGGTCCGCGGTGTCGCGTTTTGTCACTGCAGACGGTTAGAACTCTGCATGTTGATCTCAGTCACGATTGGGGGACTTACGCAGCATATGACAAAATCAGCAACCAGACCATACTGCAGTACACCGGGACTGAAGTCAATGCATTAGCCTTGACTGCGTCAAAGCCCAGCGATTTGATCATGCTCGGGGTGTACTGTGTGATGCCCTGGAAGGCAGTCATGGAAACCAGCGTCACGAAAACGTGCTGGATAATACGCGGCTGTTTCAGGGTGTTCAAGATATCGCGACCCTTGATCTGGATGTGGCCGCGGGCCTTGCGGGGATCATCCAGCAGCACGCGATTGCGAATGATATGCGACTCGCGCTCGGTGAAGTAACTCCAGCGGCCGGCAGCAATCAAAGGACGACCGTCACCAGCAGAAGGGGGAACCAGCAGAGTGAAGATGATTCCAATGAACAGCGTGATCAACCCCTCGACTACAGAACTCGGTTAGAAACAGGCAAGCAAGCACGAACCATCAACAGAAACTCACCTAGGAAGATCCATCTCCATCCCTCCAAGCCATGGGTACCGTTCAATTTCAACAAACCCGCCGAGATCAGACTCGACGTGGCGGAAGCGAACATCTGACCATAGAAGAACAAGCTTGTTCGCAAGCTAGTCTCTTCCTTCTTATACCAGGTGGAAAGATAATATAAGGCACAGGGAATAAAGCCACCCTCGCAGAAACCCAGCAGAATTCTCGTCACCAAGTATCCAGCGTATGACTGCACGAACGCCTGGAAGGTCGCGACAAGTCCCCACGCGAATAGCTGTCCAGACAGCCACACACGAGGTCCGAGACGCTGCATGATGATGTTCGAAGGGATCTCTGAGAGCACGATACCCGCCGACAGCAGCTGGGAGCCAATGTTAATCTGGTTCGTGGTGATGTGGAGATCGTGCGTTATAGACGAAGTGAGCACGGCACTAATATTACCGCGATCCATCTGCAAGGCAAAGAAAGCGACCGCCAGGATTGGAAGCAAAATGAAGTCGACTCTAAACAGGCATATGAATTAGTATGATTCTTGATCAACGAATGGACAAACATACTTGCGGCGCACGGCAGACTCCTCCTCATCCCAATCCTTGATAATAACATCGTTCTCACTCGGCGGCGCAGACGTGACCTGGTCACTAGCCTGCTTTTCACTTATAATATTCTCCGACATCTTACTCATACAGACGGGAAGACCCGTGGAGTGAAGTTGAAATAGAAAAGAGGTGGAGAGCTAGCTTTCTATCACTTGCGGGCGACGAAGATCATACTTATAAGAAAAAGCACCGAAAAAAACAATTAGAAAAGTCAAACACGGCCCCATTACGGTGCCCTGCGTCGTACACGCGAAGCTCATCTAGATTGAGCCGATTGGCGATGCCAATGTTTTATCGTCGCGACACGGCGGGGAGGTATGGCGCAATCATGGGCCATTTTGACTACATTCCCCTTTTGCCGACGTTTACCCTGGTCACTGCCACTGCTTGTGATTGGTTCTTGAATATTGATTGTCCTGTCCTCGGGTTAACCGAAAGTCTATTGCCACGTTGTGTACGTGGAGTATACTCGTGTTCCTGTCTCCTCCGTATACTGGCATGAATCGGTGATTTCAACCCAGAGCTTCGCTTATTTTTGGAAGAACACTAATTTATGACGACTTCTGCTACAAATCTAACTTGGCACATTCCTTTTAATTGTTATTTTATTTACAAAGATAGCGAGACGCAAGCTCACTGCTCCCACTATACCCACACATCCCACGACACGCCGTAGCGACTCGTCAATGGAATCTGCGGCCCTTCTGCCTCGATGAGATATCCCGCATCGCACCAGTCAAAAGAAACCTGTGGCTGCGCCGCATAGAAACCATCATAGTCTGCGACCAGGGCATCTTGGAGTGAACTCACATTGTCCGCGGGTTGGAGGACGTCCCAAGGCTGAATGCAGGTCTTGCCCTGACAAGACTTGAGAACCATGAGCAGGGCATCAAGCCGGTTGATGGCTTGGGTGAGGCTGCGCCCGAGTATTTGCGGCTCATCGCTTTCCCTCGCCGCACTCGGATACAGGTTGTGGATCTGATAGGGGTCTGTCTGGAGGTCGTAAAGCTCGTGTTCGTTGTTGCACCAGACGGAATAGTACAGATTGTAGCCTTCGCCGAGCAGTCGGACAGACTTGTAGGTGTTGTTGGGGATCAGGGTTGAACCTTTCGGACCTGGAGGATGGTTAATTTCAAGCGCCGGAGAGATGAATGTAGGAGAGCCTACCAATGCCGCTGAATGCGCCCTCTGCAACCGCGGAGCCCCAATATTCCACCGTGACATGCTCGTGTCGCTCTGCCTCAAATTCCGGCGTGATCGGAATCGCCGTACCGTCAAAGTCCTCCCTCGCCGGAATGCCCGCTAAATGGAAGAGCGTCGGCGCCAGATCAATATGCGTAGTAACGGCATCCTGCACAAAGCCTTTAGGAATACCCGGCCCACGAATAAACAAAGGCACGCGAATATCCTCTTCAAACCCACAGGTCTTCCCAGGCGGCAAACGATGCTGACCAATATGGAAACCATTATCAGAAGTATAAATAATATAAGTATTGTCCATCTGACCGCTCTCTTCCAAACGCGTCACCAACGACTCCACCAGCTCATCGACGCCCTGCAGAGCGCGCAAACGCGAACGGTAGAAATGATCATTATACGCGACCACTGATTGGTTCTGCTTAGGCAGATCGTGAATCCAACCAGCCCCACTCGGCTACACACCCGTTAGCAGAGCTCATTAAATTTCATTTCGGGCCGCAGCTTACCTGGTCCGGATTGAAGTTCGCGTGGCGCGGCACCTGGACCCCCTCGAAGAGATGCTCGTGTCGCTTCAAGGGAATCGGTGATGACATGTAGACCTTGCCGGAGGCAATAGCGTCGGGATCGACGTTTGAATGCGGTGCGATCGGCGCGACGGTCAGGAAGAATGGCCTTTCGCCCTGCAGGGCGTCGTCCAGGAATCCCAGTGCTTTCCCGGTGATCACGTCGATGGTGTGTTCGCCCTCGTGGCTCACCGGGGCTTCCCGGTTGCGTTGATATGTGGAATTCAGATAAGAATAGGTATACGGATCCAACAGGAAATCTGAACCGTTGAAGCCGTTGATGTGCGGTGAGTGGTAATTATCCACGGTGTGGGCATTGAACATTTTGCCCGTGTAGTAGGTATCGTAGCCCGCCTCCTGGAGCCAAATGGGTAGGAAATCATCATTGAAGCCGCGCTCAACAAATTTGGGATATCCGCCGTAGGGCGGTTTCACGTCTGTGACATTGGTGTTGTGCGCCTGGCGACCGGTCCACAAGCTCACGCGCGAGGGACAGCATAGCGCAGTGGTGACGAAGTGGTTTTTGAAGAATGTCCCTTGGTCGCGGATGTGTTTTGTGATTTTCGGTGTGTAGCTGACAGAGTCCAGCTCCAGATCTTGATCATCGGTTATGACGAAGAGGATATTTGGTTGTGTTTTGCTGTGCTTGAGGACCGTTTGCACGGCGGATTGGAGGTTGATTTGGAGGTCGGAGAGGGCATCTGCGCTCGCAATGAGCGCGGTGGCCAGTGTGAGGAGCTTCATTGTAAGTGAACAAGAAGCTCTGTCTCAGGAGCTGTTGGCAGTGTCTATATCCGAGCTCGGCAAATCTGGAGAAAGTTCCAAGTGGAGCGATGATGCCATCGGTGGCTCCGATTGCGATGTGGGGCTCGATGCTTAAGTCGTTGACTTCCAAGGTTATTATGATGCTGTTAATGTGAGTATATCCAAGGAACAGACACGCAATGACACGTAGTACTCTGTACAGCGGACTGAACTCGCTTATGTCCGCTGTTTTTGCTTTTTCCCCAAAAAATAAACAGCCAGGAACAAAAGAGCCGACCGTGGGAAACTCGAGATTATCCGAGTGGATCGTATTGCGTGCTTAAGCCTCACAATGAGAACAACACGCCAACGCCAGTTTGGGCTAATCGAGGATATTTTCAACGGCGAGGCCAAGAAATCGAATTGCTCTCGAAGCGAGGTGATTGCATGAGACCCTGGAACTAGCGAAGGTGACTCGGCGCAAGGGGTGATCTGAACATTGCGCAACTCCCGTTCCCGCATTTAGTACGGGCATCCGATTCACGATGGTCGCAAATTCAAACGCAGCAGAGCCGATGGAGGAACCGATTGAACAGAGCGGACGCGATGAGGAACGTCCTCTGCTGGCACGGTCGGAGACCCCCAAGGTACAGCCGGTGGCCGGGGTCGCGACCATCATTGCCGTTCTACTGCTGGGTATGACAAGACTGATGAAATCAATTCGCAGCCTTCACTGACTTTCCGCGATAGGTGAATTCATCTCCAATGCAGATGGGACGCTGGTTATCGCAGCAGCCGGCCGCATCTCATCCGAGTTTAATCGCCTGCGCGACGCCAGTTGGCTGTCGACGGGGTACACATTGGGGCTGTGTGCCGCGCAACCGATGGTAAGTGATCTCTTGGATATCGTCAGCGGAGAATAATATCGCTGATACCCACCAAGTATGGTAAGCTGAGCGACATCTACGGTCGCAAGCCGCTGCTGCTGTTGTCTTATTTCCTGTTCGCGCTCGGCTGTATTATCAGGTAGGTGGAACATCTTGAAACCACTCGATCCAGATCTGACTGTGTCCAGTGGTGTGGCATCACAGATGAACATGGTGATCTTGGGTCGGGCGATCAGTGGCATGGGCGGTGCAGGGACCATGACTATCAGCTCGATCATCATCACGGACATTGTTCCCAAGCGCGAGGTGGCCAGTTGGCGCGCCTATGTCAATATCGCCATGACGCTGGGCCGTAGTCTGGGTGGACCGGTTGGAGGCTGGTTGAGCGATACGATCGGATGGAGATGGTAAGTACCATCGACCAAGCAAGCAAAACCCACCCTAACAAAATTCCAGGCTCTTCATCCTGCAAGCTCCATTTCTCGCCCTGGCCGCGGTGTTGGTGATTGTGAAACTCGAAGTCACCGAGCAGGTCGAGAAAGACAAGAAGCTCGCCAGAGTCGACTTCCTCGGAACAGGCCTGCTGGGATCCTCCATCGTAGCCCTAACCCTTCTCCTCGATCAAGGCGGCAAATCTTTCGCCTGGAGCTCGTGGTGGTCTGCACTCTTTGGAGGGGGCGGGGTTGCACTGTTAATCGCGTTCGTATTAGTGGAGGCGTACGTCGCACGCGAGCCAATCTTCAACCTTCGCATCTTGCGTCGCACGAATGTCTCAGCCGCGTACATTATCGGCGCACTCCAGATCACCGCCCAGCTCGGCATGCTATTCTCCGTCCCGTTGTATTTCCAAGTGACTCAGCGTGCCTCGACCACTGCCTCGGGGGGCCATATGATTCCAGCGGTGGTGGGAAACACCGTCGGTGGACTCATGGCTGGAATCTTCATCCGCCGAACTGGTCACTTTAAGATCTTGCTGGTCCTTGCCGGTCTGATTGCGGCTGTCTCGTACGGTCTGCTGTATCTGCGCTGGAATGGCGATACGGGATTCTGGGAATCCCTGTTCATTTTCCCCGGTGGGTTTGGCACAGGGGTGGCGTCTGCCTCGGCGTTCGTTGCTATGACGGCCATGCTGCCTGCCGAGGAGGTTGCAATGGCGACAGCTGGATTCATGCTTCTGGTTGGCTTTTCCATGACGGCTGGAGTGACCACTTCGAATACGGTTCTCGGAATCGAGTTCCAGAAGCAGTTGAAGGATAATCTTCATGGACCTGGAGCCGAGACTATCATTCAACGAGCTATGGCGGATACGGGCTACATTGCCAGCCTCACTGGGCATGTGCGGGAGGTGGTGGTTGCTTGCTATGTTTCCGGGTTGAAGCATACGTACCGTGAGTTGTGTGTGGGTTTCTCATCTAGCTTGTTGCTAATGATTTCACAGTTGTGTCCCTCGTTTGTTCCCTGTTGGCATCTTTTACCGGCTTGTTTATCGCAAATCATCAGATATAGGTCTGATCAAATAGTCCGGCTCATGAGACAATCAATCTCGGGAATTAGACTACGCATAAAGTTTCACATTGTACATAGAGAAGATAAACTTAAGTATACATTTTACTTCCCACCTTTTCAATGGTGGATATCCAAGGGTTAAACTGCGTTCATGATGTGTCGGAATTGCTTTTTTCAACAATGAGCTAACAAGGCAACCGGCAGGCTACATGCAATCATTCAGTGTGACTCCAGGGCTTCGTTCCGATACCAACTCGGAACAAAGGACATAAAATTACAAGACTACTTTATCAGGCAAAAGCCTTTCGTGTCACACCTCACCTACCGTTGATCGCTCAGTGACCGCTGGTACAAGCCTCTGAACCTTGGAAGTCGTTACGAAGATTCCCGCAAACTTCAATCCCTCAACTCGACGTGGATGGGTACCCCTGCAATGAAGGAACTGATTCTCTCGTTCTGAAGGCTGTTGAAACCATGCAATATAAGCCAGGATATACGAAGCAGTGTCGAGAAGTGATAATCTCGCAATGCTCCTTACATGTGCTCTCGTATTCGAGCCTCCCACAATGTCTTTTTGCTTGTGCTGAATTAGTCAAGAATTCGTATTCGAAGGGGAACTATTTTTACCCGCTATTGAAAAACTTCGATTATACGAACATAGTTCAAATCCTAGAAATGTGGTTGTACATGGTGGCCTATCTTTCGGTGACCTCCTCAATAGGTGAACCTCGGGGTCCTTCCTTGATGCATCCCTGCGTTGTAAGGCTGAGACATTACCCAATGCAGGAACGACATTGCGACGCTCGTAGTGAGTCAACGTAAGCCTTCAAAGCGAAGATTAGGAGATGGAGAGATTCGGTGTCATTTCAGGCGGCCGGGGAGGCTATAAAACAGGCCTTCGTCGCCATTGATCGAACATCTATCCTTCCGTCCATCCAACATTTTGAACAATTATACACCTCGAGAACCATGCGATTCACTGGAGCTATCGGCCTGGCGTTTGCCACATCTGCTGCCGGTACGCCCTCTATAGTAAATCACACACACCCCCATTGACATCCTCTAGCATTGACCATCACCGAGCCCGGCGGTCAAAACAAATGCGTGGACCTCACTAAGCCAATCCTCGTTAAGTGGGATATCGGGGGGTAACATCGCTATCGGACACGCAGATCTCAACCAGCATACTGACCAAGATTTAGGGACCCCGCTGTGAAGGAGTACATGTCGTTCGACCTTTGGAACTACATGAGTCTATACCCCCCTGTTGACGATCCGTTCCCTCTCGATGGGACAACCCTCTTGAAGGTGAAATCTTCGTTGCTCGAAACCTATTTGCCTTTCGTCTCTGCGGAAAAGGCCCAGAGCTACAGAAACAACACCAACAACGGGTAGGCACATGTTACGCCCCGGCACTATGTAACTGAGATGTTTGTTAACCTTTTTTGCAATATAGAAAGAACTTCCAGATCCGCGTGCCGGATCCCCAGACCTTCAGCAGCCCTTTCACCATCGCAGGCCCGAATGGAGGATGTTAGGAGGGTGAAGTTCTTTCTCCCTGGCGTATGCATGATCAGGCATCAAGTGATGCTGAGCCGTTTCAACTATTCAACATTTGAACGGGATAGTAGCCAAGAACAGAGGGGATATGTTGGCGAGTCTTCATGGATATTGGAACTAAGATAGCTTCGAACTGAGTTACCTTATTGAAAACAGAGATCTATCTCGACCTTGATCCGACCACTAGATCTTGATTGGGTAGTGCCGTGCTTGTAGCCTTGGGTTGGTCGACTTTTCTCGGTTTCTCCACGACCGCGGTTGACTCGCTGTTCGCCAAGGTGCGCCGCGGCATGTTCCCTTTCAGATATTCCTTGGCTAGCTGAGTAAACTGGTCGCGTTGCCCGTTTTGTGTGTGTGCCTTCGATTTTGCTCGGATCATTTGGCGATAATGCATTGGCGGTAGTTTGGAGTGAGGTGACAAGTGCGGCGAATTTCGAGTCACTGAGGCAGGTAGTATGCGTCCCGAAAGTTTGTCCCGACGTTCACTTATCGGCGCAAAAGTGAGAATGAACTGAAGGTTGCGGATAGGTTCTGGGGCCGGTTGGATTCTCAGAAAGTGATGTAGAAACATCCATGGATGTTTGTGATACCCACTTCAGACGACTGCCGAATCGTAGAGGATGAAGAAGAAGAAAGAGACCGATATGACTGAGACATTTGAGTACAGAAACCGAAGTAGCCATCTGTGATGGATATCTGGGGCTTTGATGATCGTCCTATTTGTTGTAACTCGGCTTGATGCCATTAGCTTCAGACTCCCATCGGGCATCCTCATTGAGCTTGACAACATACCAAGTTCTTTCCGATTTGAACGGCCATGATCATCTTCAACTGGTTGTCCGTTCCACTACAGAGCGTACTGCAAATCCCAAACCGTGAGTATGGCACCCAATAAAGCTTTGTGTGAAAGTGCTCTAGGCATCTCCGTGTATGATCGCGAGAATCATAGTTGTAGCGCTTGTTTTATAATCTCAGGACACTCCATTGCGATCGGAGATGACATAGATTGGAAATGGGCCGTTTCCTTCCTGGCAGTGAACACATGGGGCTCCGCAGGTGCGAGTGTCAGCCACGTAGACCAGCACTGCCTCGATGTGGCCTATTGGGGGAATTAGTAAAATTGCAAGGGTGAAGAGAAAATTTACGCAGACATGGCGTACACAGGAAGGTGAGGATAGAGAGGAAGAAGGAAGAGGAGAAGGAAGCAGGTATTTATACCCATTTCCAGCAATGTATGCAATGGTTTTGGTGGTTTTGGTGTCTTTTTTGGTGTCCTTTTTGGTGTCTATTCGAATGTACAAGCACCACGATAGGCAGCTCTTCCCGGTGCCCTTTCCACTATAAATACCTTCTCCCCTCTCACTTCTCTTCTTCTCTTCTCTTCTCCCCCACCTTTCCTCCAAATCCACAACCAGGCTGGGCCCAGCCTGGTATCTATTCAAGAGAAGGTTCCCAAACTCGTCCCCCGTTCTACTGGTGTAATTCACCAAGTCATCGTTCCTTACATTTTACTAACCTTTCCAACAGCCTATCGGGTAGAGGCCCCATTTCCTCCCCTCCCACCTGGCCGATGGGTCCGTTATGCCCAAGCCCTGCCATGGTCGGTGGCCCGGAGGGGCTTGAGAATTATGACATCGACTCTGTCTATTCTCCGGACAGCTGAACCCCGTCGTGACCTTACGCTTCGTCCCCACCAAATCTACACTTCTCAAGAGTTTGATCAGCTTCTCAATTCGGGCTCCCATCTTGTCGAGGCTTTATTGATCTACCTTACTGGAGTTGAAGCGGACAATGCCTTATGTCGTTTGTGCCTGGAAGGTCACGGTCCCTTCCCACTCTGTGTGTCGTCAGTTTCGAACGGAGTCAGACGATATTGTGCAAAATATGTCTGGAGCCGACACGAATGCTCCCTACACATTCGTGGTCGCCGCGATATCCATGACATGTACCGGGATCGAATCATTGATACCGATGGATGGGCTGCTTTTGAAGCTGTGATGGAGGAGATCGAAGGATTACAAGTTCAGGCCCAGGACCCAGCAGGAAATCAGAGCATTCTCCTCGCCACTCAGATTGCGACCTCCAACATGCGCCTGCAAGAAGTCTCACGCAGGCTCCGCCAGTTCATCAACAACCACCGCATGTGACCAAAGAATTCTTACTTTCATCCTCATCGTGTGCGCGGATTGAATATGCCTCTACATTGAGGTTAGGATCGTTTACTGAGAATTGAAGAATTTCCAAGTCGTATCGTGCCACATTGTTGAGCTGAAAATAGAGTAGGCCATTGTATTCAAGCATTCATTCCTCAGACCCCACCATTACTGCCATTCACAGGTGTAAAGCACAAGACCTAGGTGGTGGCTCTAGGGCTTGGCAACTTGAACATGCGTTTTGCAGTTCACACGAAACCCCCACAACCTGAGCTATCCGAGCTTCTATATTTTCCTTGCGATTATTACACTTGCTGAAGAACTTCCGCCCGTTTGGCTGATTGCGTTTATTGTTCTTACTAGTCAACTATAAGATTGGTTCTTATTAAGGAGCCAGTTTGCAGAGGGTATTAATAATTGTGCCTAGCTTCACCATTGGTTATACCCCCTCAGAAGGAGGCAGGTTTTTCCTAGATTTACGGCGAAAGCAAAAGCGAAAGCGAAAGCGAGAGTATCAATTCCAAGGCAATATAACAATAAAGGATCGTTCATAGAAGGCGCACCTATAACCCAATGCTGCAGCAAGAAACCACGAAGGACACCGAGCGATATCTGTCAGCAGCTCTATAGCAAAAAGGACGCAACTTCTGTCTCAGATGGTTCTCTTGCCGGGCCATTGTTCACGACCTGGAGACTGCGGTGGACTGTTTTCACGGGCTGGGGAGAGGGTAGGTCGCAGTGGCAAAAAGGGGCGAGTCCTCTTTTCCATCATGGCTTTCCTTTCTAGCTGTCGAGCCCAGGCTTGGTTCGCTCGCACGAATTCAGGAGGTGCTATGACTAGCCCAATTCTCCAATGGCTCGGCGCGTCGGTAACGTTCCTGTCGTTCTTTGGGTACATGGGTGGAGCGTAGAACGCGAATTCCTCACCTCCTAGCACAACGGTTTTGTTGACGACTAGCCAGGGGATACCGTGTGGGTTTCTGTGATATCGAGATCAACCCAGAGCGAACGTGTGCTATAAACGTATATGCAGGGTCATCTCAGGGTAGCATCGTCCAAACCTCAACTGGCAGGTTGAAAATCACGATGTAGGATCCTATCGAGGCCGCCTCAATTGTCACCCCGGCCTCGACAACATCCGGTGGGATGTTTTGGGTGAGCCACGCCTTCCATAACACAGGATCGTAAGGTATATCGGCACGTATCCTTGCTCTCATCATAACAACAGCCTCTGGGCGATTCTTCGTGCTCCGGCCTATCACTCTCAGCTTACTGAGGGGTGAGAAAGTGATACTTGGCTTGTCGCGATATGTTACGTGGATAGGACAGGCCCTGATTTGGCTCCTTTGTGCCTGGCGGAAGATGGTCGCATAGATTTGTGCCAAGGTTTGTGAGGCTCCGTCAAAGTCTTTCAAGGTATCGATCAATACCTGCGTAAACGACCACTGCAGGGAAGCAGTAGCAGTTCCATCCCAGCCGGAGGCAGCGATTAGCTCACCGCCATTGTCGTCACCCAAGGCTAACGATCCAGCGAAACAACGGTCGAAGATGAAACATGTATCTGCAACAAGATCCCTGATAGTGTCTCGAACCGCCCACCAATTCACACCCGGACCTTGAAGCATCCCGAGCGGGTCAACGCAGCCACTAGAACAGACCGGTTAGTATTTGACTTTCAAAATGAAGTTTATTGACTTACGCTAAACGCCAATTCTTTGCCTTTGAATCTGGACTGTCTGCGTGTCCTGAGTATACGACGATTCTCAGGATATCTTCCCCTTGGTGTCTTTCAAACCACTGGCCGAGACGAGTCACCAATTGGAACTGCAGACTGACAATCGGAATGATATAGCTCTCTACCTCGTAGTGGTAGATCTCACTGAACACCTCGAGCAACTGGGCCTCAAGTGGTGCCACGCCCATATCATCGTTTTCCCAATGGAAAGCCAGGACAAACACGTCGGTGTATCTTCTTTGACCGATCGCGTTTTTCACTGAGGAAGACAGGCCCGCAGCAAACATTTCAAGTGTTTTAGTTGGTGGAACTGCTTGGTATGCGGTACTTGGATGCGACGCCATACCGGTGAGACGTGAGACTTGTTGCGGGATGAGAAAAGAAAGCACGGCGTTTATGGCGAGCTGTGTATTCACGACTGGCAGATGGGAAAATTTGATTTGTATTGAGGAGCTGGTATTGGATACATGGCGTTGGAAGAAGAGTTGAGATCAGTTGACAGTGAAATGGAGGTGCAGAAAGGGGAGAATGAAAAGGAAGGGAGGCCACATAAGATTTGAAGTGTGAGCAAGCGGAGGGAAAATACGGTACACGCAAGGAACCTTCTGACCATCTGTGGAAGGAACCAGTAACACATTACATTCCCTCTCCTCTAATCTTCATAACCTTGGGAAGAAACCGCTCTGTTTTCCCGTCAACCCCGTTGCCTCGTGGGTGGAGGTATAGAGCTTGGCTATCTTTGGCTAAGAGAAGTGACTTCATCTTATTTTCCTTGCCAATTCGAAATGTCTCATTGCCCCATATTGCGTAGCGGATTGCTCTGCTTGCCTGACCAACGGCAGGTGTGGGCCAACCGAAGCGGATATACCCGGTCAGTTTATTGATCTGTCGCATCGGGCCCGTGATCTCTGGGTTTTTTATCCGGAAGAAAATGGCGTTGAAGGGCTTCCCAACTTTGAGGATAGTGGAAACGCCTGTTGCGGAGATCACCACGCCTTCCCAAACAGCTTTAGTTTCTTGCTCCGCGTACATTGGCGGCTTCAAAGATGCTGAAAGTGTATTGTCCGTTCCACCCTTGAGTTGCCGTGTCTTTGGTTGCCTCACTCTCACGGAGGATTCCTATCATCCGAATCGCTTCGTAATCCCTCTCATTAATGTAAAAGCCGAACGGAGAAGGAAGCCGAGAGAACGGATTCATCCCAGTCTCAAAACCACCATTCCCCATACCGAGCCCACCATTTTCACGATGCTGGTGGTGGTCCCAGATAGTGGTATTATTGACCGCAGGTATCCGTCACATGGGTTGGAATGTTCTTGCTTGCTCATTGTACACACAGCTGTAGTGCGTGTATGGCGCAATCTTTGGATGGGACATGGAAGTGAGCATCGCCCAGCTCTGTTCAAAGGTGTGCAATGGGATTCGCGTCACCACTTGGATCAGCATGATTTGCCTTTCAGGCCCATGAAGCGCTCCAGTACATTCATCTGGGGGCCTGAAAGCCATCTCGCAAACTCCGATCTTGGGAGATCGACTCCGACTTCCGCTTCAGGTGATTTGAACCTGGGCAGCCTATGATTGGTCCTAGTCAGAATCTTCGTTGTCGCTGCTGCTGTCAGTAGTGAACGGAACCGGGGGAGGAGGTTGGCTAGGCCCGACTCCATGGAAATGGCCGGAGGAGTGATGAACAGGTGGCGGTGGAAGGGTCAGGAAGGATAGCAGAGACGGGGCTTACTTGGAGTTCCTGAGCTGGTCTCAAGGAACTGAGTGGGGGAAAGTTGGGGGGAGAGGATGAAGAAGAAGGAGAAATGGGGGAAGAGAGAAGGTATTTATACCTATTTCTAGCAAGGCATATACATTTTCAATTTCCTTTTTTGGTGTCTTTTTTGGTGCCCTTTGATATATTTTATATAAGAAAAAGACAAAGACAGTGGCAGACGTCCATACTACTAAGCAGAGTCCAACGAGCCGAGCCGAGCCTCCAGGTACCTGTCAAGCTGGCAAAGCTTCTGATATTGAAGGTCCAAATAACTAAGAAACTGATGATGGGGAGAAGAAAGAAGAGGCCATGGAGCCAGCCAGCAACCACAAGATATAGTAAGTGAGCAAGTGATGCAAACGAAGCAAAGCAAAGCAAAGCAAAGCAAGCAAGGCAAGGCAAAGCAAAGCGTGGGGTAAGAAGCAAGCAAGCAACCTGCTGCATATGCACATGACAAAGCGAGAGATATCATGTGATGCTCGCATAACAATACCGTGATAACATCGATGATATCTCAGGCGTAAGCGCTCAGTCCTAGAATGCACCTCCAGCGGTGGATAATTCCAGCTGTTATAGGGAATGCCGCTCCGGGGTGATATACATAGAAGATAATTCCTGGCCAAGGTTGGGAATGGGGTATTTCAATGCCATTGCCAGTTTCATCCGCAGGGATAATTTTGGTAACAGGGATCCGGCTCCGAAAGGCCGGAGTGTCGGTTCCTGGGGACAGCTTTCTGCCTACTAGTCAAACCCACGTAGTAGATCATCAAGAGCTCCCCGCGCCTTCTTGATGTCAGGGGCTTCTTCTTCCCAGTATGTCAGAGCCTCAAGGGTCGGCGCCAGGTGACTGCGCAAGCCCTCTGGATGGATTGTCTGGCGGTCGAGGTTTCCACTCCGCGCCATTGCGATGAAAACCAACGAGGCCGTCACCAGCGCTCGCAGATCAAACCATATACCATGATGACGGTGACGGAGACACCGCGCCTGAAGAATCTTCATGCTGCAATTGAGACCAGACTCAACGAAGCCCTGGACGAGCCTGGATTCGTCATTTGTTAGCGATGCAGGCACTGGATCCCTGTTGAGACGGTGGACTGCGAAGAACAAAAACGGCTGGTAAAGCCAAAGGCGAATCTCCAGAAATCGATTGCTGAGAGCCCAGCTGAGTTCCAGTGATATTGATTCTCGAACATCTGCTGTAGATCCCTGCCTAGCGCTTCCAAGATTCGAGTCGGCTTCGTAGAATCGCATTGCCGGAGGAAGATTTTCTAGCCATGCGTCGATCTGTGACTCGAATTCGGAGGCTATGGAGATGAACGGCTTGATGTTGGACCATGTTGATGGCTCTTCGCGGTAGAAGGCGTTCAAGACTCGATTTCCAATCCGCCTCAGAGCCACTTCCGTAAGATAGTAGTACCAACTTTGTTGTTCATCGAACAGGTTCGTTATATGGTTATAGATCGCTCTTGGTGGCAGGTTAGATCTTTCTGTGTCCAGTGACCAAGGCACGGTTCCAGGGCTGGCTCCATCTGAGCTGGTATGTCCATTCTCTGGGTATTCATCTGGGAGGGTTGGGGGAGTGGGAAACAGCGCCGGATACTCGTATTCCGCGATTGCGGATTGCGGTAGCGGTAGCTCCACCCGGATCTCGACTTCTGATTTGAAACATGACCAATAGAGACTCTGTTCCAGGCGTCGAGCCACAGAAGCCCCTTGCTGTTCGACCTCATAGACAGATTTGTCCAGGCCATCGATCAACCTCAGACGTAGTCGGTAGAATGTGGAAGCCTGGTAGAAGTGGTTCCAGGCTGAAAGTGGTCGAAAGGTATACATCAAATAGACTATTCAGGTGGGAAAGATAGATTAGTAACGAACGACCATTGAAGTCCACATTTTCTCGGCACCTACCTCCAGCAAAGAAGTGGCATTGCGCGCCGATAACAGAGTATCGCAAAAGACCAATTCGTCTGCATGCAAGTGTGAAAAAGGCCTCGCCTTCACGCAGCTGAGCGGCAGAGCTCGTCTTAGAGTCACTATCATACTGCCCCGAGGGTTGATGAAATGGGCTAGCAATATTCGATCCCTGCGTGGAAACTGTGAATGGTTGTGAGATACACCCGAGAGCACAAGTAAGGAGAACGAGACATGATTGAGCATCCCACTGGAATCCAACTTCAGCAGCGTGACGTCCAGACCGGATAAGTGACTCCAGATCAAGGATCGGGTTCTTGGTGTGAACGTTCTGAATGAATCGGTCTACCAGGGTTGGGATCTGCTCATCGGGGGTGAATCGGACTCCATCCGGCACAGTCCATGCCTCGGCTGATCGGTCATCGAGTGCTCCGTGGGAGTACTGGAACAAGGTGGTGATCAAAGCGCTTTCGCGAAATTGACCTTGAAAGATGGGCCAAGTGAGCACCGTATCAGCACTGCACCGAGAGGCTGGAATCTGTAAGTAATCTTTCTGCCACTCAGCCGCTCTGACTGGAAAGCTCGGTG
This sequence comes from Penicillium bialowiezense, assembly GCA_026122735.1. Taxonomy (NCBI): domain Eukaryota; kingdom Fungi; phylum Ascomycota; class Eurotiomycetes; order Eurotiales; family Aspergillaceae; genus Penicillium; species Penicillium bialowiezense. Next base: position 1,910,225 of record JAKZFB010000006.1, on the reverse strand, counting down.
GTCTCGGATCACATTCCTTCTCCAGTGGAATACTTGGCCGGGAGTTTTCGTTTTCTGTGCCAGTCAATTTCCGTCTGTTCCACATGTGCAGAGTATGAGTATTACATACGATGGGAGGTGAGAAAGTGCTGGAGATTCTCAACGGTTTGTGTGAGAGTGTCTAAACGCTCTAAGACTTTCCCAAGCTCTCTGAAATGATTAATTATCGTCAGCACCATCAATACATTCGTGCCAGATTATACATACTGCTTGTTCCCATCATCCCCTCGGGTAGCATAAACACAATCGGTTCCATTGGAGGAGCAGAATCCGCAGGTTGGTTGGCTGTTGTCACAGCGAACCTTGCGCTTACGGCAGGTTTGACAAGCAGGCTTTCGAGGAACTGGGCCGGTTTTGATCCTCTTGCTGGTAGGGGGCTGCTCTTCCTCTTGCTGATCTTCTGATCTGGAAGAATGATAATCCAGTTCCGGGTGCATTCTGTCGAGTCAGATCCGCTCACCAGACAGATATAGGTGGCATCAAAGCAGGGAGTGATTACATTGGAGCCGGGATTGATATCAGTAGAGACAGTGGGAATGCAATGCCTGGAGTAAGTACACGCGAGATCCTTTGAGACTAGTGTGCTGGTCCCGCGAGTGAGAGAACGCAGCCCGAGGGCGGTCACTACAAAAGCGGAGAAATCTCAAAAGCCGGCAGAATGAAGTTAGGAGGGCATTTCTTCCGTACTCCGTCGAGAGAAACAGGACACGTATTTTACGTCATTACAGGGTCATACTTCATTTCCATTGGCTTATGTAGCTAACATGACAGTACATTACGAACTCATTCCCGAGGTCCCGACGTCATCCCGGCTGGGGGTTTTGTTTTTCCTTCGCTACTCCGAACTGTTAATCAACCTCAAACCAAACTCCAAAAAATACTAAGAGGTTCTCAAGAAGTACTCAAGAAGTACTCAAATTGTCGCCCTGTCCATGATGGCTCGGTACTCTTGTTGCCTCTGGCATTGATCCAAGAAAACCTCATATTTCGCCCTCAGGATCGCGTTCTCACGCTCATCGGTCGAAGGATAGAAGGCCTGTCCAGGTTGACTCATTTGATCTATGACATCCCAAAGGTCTGAAGTTTTACCCTCAGAATCAACACTGGCTGCTTTGACACCGAGCATTGCAGCACCGTGGCACACCGCCGCATGTATGTAGCGCGGAACAATAACAGGCATATCGCATGCCGAGGCAATCAAGTTGACCAGAATACTGTTCTGGCACTGCGACCCTGACATGAAGATGGACCGAATGTGGTGACCAGATCCATTCATCGTGTCCACAATCTGCTTGGTTTGGAGAGCGATGAATTCCAACGTGCCATAGTAATAGATGGCCAGAGCTTCAACCGAGACATCACTTGATAGTCCGACAATCGAACCTCTCATCTTGGAATCTGCCAGCGGAGAGCGGTTTCCGAACAAGTCTCCGTAAAAAAAGAAATGGCGCGCTAAGTCTGCGACACATGGTTTCTTCCGCTCAAGGACGAGCTCGTTAAGTCGCGTGTTCAGGAACTCGAAAATATTCGTTTCTCGACCCTTGGCGCTGGCTTGGGCTTTTTCGTATGCCGGGTGAGTCTCGAGAACATGCTTGAGTAGTTGGCCAGTGGCAGACTGGCCTCCTTCCGCCATCCAGCACTCAGGGAAGATGGTATCTCGGTACGGCCCCCAGACGCCAGGAACAAAAACGGGATCGGGGGACATGGCTATATGGCATGAGGAGGTCCCAGCCACGACAGCAAGTCGTGAGAAAACCTCCTTTCGCTCGTTTGATCCCTCAAGAACCGCGTCAGCGTGGACTTTGTGTGCCTTCTTGTCCATGTCGACTTTCGCGCCGACCGTGCCAATCCATCCGGCGTAAGCATCGATCACGCCGCTTCCAATTGCGGTCCCCGGGTTGAGGCCAAGTTCGCTCGCAGCCTTCTCACAGAGTGCTCCAGCAAACTCGCCTGCATGCAAATGGCGACCGTTCTTCACATATCGAGTCAGTCACCTATCCTTCAAATAATCGAGGGATGCATCCTGGTGCGAAGTTCAATCCACATACCTCTCCATTTACACCTCCAATCCGATCAAAGCCGCCCGCACCCAATTCATCCAGGCCGATATCCTGTAGGAAATCCTCCTGCCAACCCTTGACACTCCCATCAACTCCCTTCGGTATATATGCCTGCTTGCACACCATACTGGAGAAGCTTCTTGTATCTCCGCCGGTCGCGATATGGGTCAAAGCGTCAACAAGATCGAAGAACTTGCAGTCTGCAAAGGTATCCGCAGGCATGTTGTTTTTCAACCAGAGGATCTTGGGGATCTCCATCTCTAGTGACATCTTCCCACCCACGTAGCGTAGAACATTGTGTCCTGTGGCGTTGATAACTGCCGTCTCTTTCGTGGCGCGATGGTCCAGCCAAAGAATCACATTGCGATCGGTGTCGAAATCAGGACCGGTGACAGAAACTGGCTCATCGGTTGTGCGCGAGAAGAGTGATAAGGAGCAAGTCGCATCAAATCCAATTCCGTGGACGAGAGAAGGCGGGATTTGTTTGTTTTCGAGGGTGCGACGGACGACGAGACAGATGCACCGCCAGATATCAGAGGTCGATTGTTCCTAAGATAAACACTAATATCAGCTCACACTCTCAGATGATCGTCCACAACTGAATTGAGGCATTTGTAGTTTGCGAGGTCGCGGGATGTCACGCACATAGTATTCCTGCTCCGGTTGCCAAAGTCCAATGTTCTCGGAGGCTACATCAACAATCTCGCCATGATGATCGATAAGACAAGCGCGTGCACTGCCTGTTCCGACATCAATACCAATGTAGTATCCCTCTTTTGCTATAGCCATTTTGGACAATGTTCGCAACTGTGCTGGTCGGAGGGGTTTCGGGATTTTTGTCGAAATGTTAAACAGCCAACTTTTGTACAGTCACTCAACATGCTGGGGACATGTTGAAATACCCCTCTTGCTTCATACGAGCCATTGGGGGGATTGTTGCCACCGTGACCAAATCAGGCCAAATCGCAACGTGGTCATCAGTATCATCGGACGCTCGGCGTTTTCGCCGCTTTGCCCGTGCGCGTAAAAAACCCCACACGGAGATCTATGTACTAACGCGTCTTTTGTAAGAGACCCATCACATTTGCATTTTTCGATTGGTGGTTTGGTTTAATGAATATGCTCGGTGTAAGCACAGCAATTGACTGTTCAATAATGGCTGAAATTGGATCTGGCCTCCGCGGCGCGGCATATTGCTTTCGTTACGGCGAAATATATTGACGAAGTATCGGAAATCATGGAAAGATCCATGCGTCGCCACCTCAGAAATACCCAAGTCCTTCAATATGCTTTTGTTTGCCCCGTATGCAAATACAAAATTGAAAGCTAGTGAATGATGGGGAAGTTGAAGAAGAATTTTCTTTTTAATGGTGATTGCCCAGGCGACGACTATACTCCAAGGCTTGAACTAGAAGGATTTTTGAACCTTGGAAGCCCAATCCATGGATTTTTTCTAAGACCCCCAAAAATGTACATTTTGATTGAATTTATATTTCAATTACTCTTCAGGTCCTGCAATGAGAATTTTGATACCAGCTCCAGCCTTGACATCCTGGAAAGCCCGTTCCGCCTCCTCAAATTTCACAATATCCGTGATCAACTCCTGCGCCTTCACTTTCTGCGCAGCGAGAAGTTGAATCGCGAGCTTGTAGTCACCACTTGCATACCGGAAGCTGCCCTTGATCACTAGCTCCTTCGTGCATGCTGCAGTGATGGGGAAGTTGACTTCGTCGCGGCCCATGCCTCCTTGAACGTAGGTACCACCCGCGCGAAGAGCGTGGATTCCGGTATTTATGGATTCTTCTGCCCCCGACGCGTCGATCACAATATCACACCCATTGCTGAGACCATTATCCTCTTTCAAGCGTGTGGCGTTGTCCAAGGGTGAGCCTGCTCCTGGTAAAAATGTAGAAGTTGCTTCAAACCGCTTCGCAAAGTCTAGTCTGCCTTGTTGGATGTCGACGGCAACCACAGTGCTTGCGCCGAATGCCTTTGCTACTGCACAGCAGAGAAGACCCACCGGTCCAGCACCAAAGACAACGATCGATGAGCCAGGCGACACGCTCGCCTGGCGTACAAGATGCACCGCAACACTCAGCGGCTCCACAAGAGCACCCTGCTCCAGACTCAGACTGTCTGGTAGCTGGTAGCAAAGATCTTCCGGGAGGCGGTAGTACTGCGCCAGTGTGCCGTCATAAGGAGGAGTTGCCGCGAAAGCCATCTTCGGGCAAAGGTTGTAAGTGCCAACCTTGCATGCGTCGCATCGACGACACGGCTCGCCGGGCTCCATAGTCACCCGATCACCGACCTTTAAGGTCGTGACCTTGCTGCCTACTTGCTCGACAATGCCTGAAGACTCATGTCCAAGAACCATGGGCTGGTCAACCTTGAAGGGCCCGATTTGTCCACAGTTCCAATAGTGTACCTAATTGCACAAGGCCGGTGTTAGATTGTGTGGCATTGCAATCGTGAGTTACTAGGAAACTTACGTCGCTTCCGCAGATTCCTGTGAATTTCACCCTCACCAGCACGTCGTAAGGATCTTGCAATTGAGGCACTTCACGATCTTCAAACTTGAGTTTCTGGACGCCTTCGAGCACGAAAGAAAGATTCTGTTACATTTTAGCATGTTGTCGGATCAGAATGGAGTAAAGAAATCATCACCCACTTTCGTTCCCGTCATGTTGTATGTTATGCAGTGATATTGCTGTTATGGGAATCAGATGCTAGATGGTGGAAGTGAATAGATGTTCAGCAATCCAGTCTTAAATATCCTCCAAGAAGATGCCCGTAGTCGCCAATTGAGGTACACGGGGATTTCGGCGCTTTTGCCGCCTGTAGACCCGCTTGGTGGGTTGTTCCTCCAGCGCACGAGTCTTGTGGGCCGACCACCCCACACTTCGGCATGTGAATCCACTGGCTAGAGCAGCTCGCACGGCAAGCTTGCCTGGATGTTTCGGCCCAACGGTTCCAGGGATGCTCACGGGCTTCGGCAATCCTCGAAGAGCTATACCAGGAGTAAAAATGGGCTTGACGGCAATATTGAAATCCCACGAGACAGAAAGAGAGAGAAAGCGACCGGGAATGTGCCGATAAAGTAGATAATATTTAGTCATGTTTGCTAGACCGAGCTGAGCAATATTACTAGCTTCCTTCCTCAGTCGGTATGACTTCTTTTCTGGCCGTGCAATCGTTCATTCATCAGCCCGCATTACAGGCACTGTTTTGTCGACAGCAAAAGGTTGCGACCAGCGTTGGTCCGTGTATAATAGTCTCATTGATATGCCCCACTGCGAGATACAGTGGTCACTCATCACTCGAATTGAACTTCGTCGCCGAGTTCATCAACCACAGTTCGCTTTCCCCAGTCGCTCGACGGGATGTCGTCGCGCGGCGAGTGAAAGTCAAGGACCTAGAAACATGGATCAGCGACATGCTGACAGCAGATCTGTCGATACCACTTACCTCGATGTATGTGAGACCGGCACGTTGAACAGCTGCGACGCAGTGATTCCCCCCAAAACGGACTTGCCAAACGCCATTGAGGCCAGTGAGAAGATCCCTTTCGCAGACATCGTTTTGGATATTCCAGATCTTCAGCGCCGTGTCAGCTCCCGACACGACTTTTTCACCATCGTGCTGAAAGCAGGTAATCGCTCCAGTGTGAGAACTTAGTACGTTCCGACACTCGCCGGTCTCAGGATTCCAAATACGGACTGTTGCGTCTGCACTTGCCGACACAAGCAAGTCATCATTCAGTTCGAGCAGACCTATAAGTGAGGTGTGCCCCTCGAGATTGAACAACATCGCGCCGGTCTCGAGGGACCAGATCTTGACCGTTTGATCCATAGATCCACTTATACAACGGTTCCTCTTTTTATCCAAAGCGACGGAGTACACCTTGTATGTATGGCCTTCCAATCGATGCAGGCAAACCCCGCTTGAGATCTGCCAGACCCGTACAGTACAGTCGTAGCTGCCACTGACCACAATATCCCCATGTGCGGCCATTGATCTCACAGTGTGCTGGTGGCCCCTCAGAACGTGGACCAGGTATGGAGATTCCTCATCGGCCTGGGATGGACTTTGAAGTACTTCCTGGTCACCTGGTCGAGGAAGCTTCCACACCCGCATCGTGGAATCCCGAGAGCCTGAAACGATCAACGGCCAGTTGTGGACCCCGACCGGGATATTTGTATCCTCGTCCATCTGCGTCGGAGGTAAGATCTGCAAGTTTCTCACCGTCGAGGTGTGACCCTTGAAAACATGGGTACACTTGGCATTTTCAAGGTCCCATATTCGAAGGGTGCGATCAGTCGACCCAGACACCAGAGTGTTTCCATAGTATTGAAGCGCCCAAACGCCACCTCCGTGTCCTTCCAACTTGCAGCGAAGCGCGCCCGTCGCTGTGTCGTACACATGTATCTTGCCGCTATCGCTCCCTGTTACGATCTTGTCGTTATCAAATTGCAGGCAGGTGACGACATTTCGATCGTGGGCTCGGAAGGCCAGGTGTCTCGGGTTTTTATTAGCCCACATCCTGATGGCGGTTCAGTCCAGCTGACGGTGCTTCGCAAGGTCGATGGTTGAAAGGGACGATGACGGGGGAGAACTGCGAGATCCACTTTTGAAGATCCTGGACAAACATTGGTCACCCCACATGACTGTGCGGCGATTCTCAGCCCCTTTCCCGATCGGGTATCCGTACGAGGGGAGGGGGGGGGGCAAGTCGCTCACGATCCCAGGGTGAACCATCTCGCCGTCCTCGCACAACTGCGATGTGGCGAGTGAGTCCCAGAACGACTTCTCGCACAAGTCAGCCATTTTCTCGAGCCCATTTTGACCCCTCGTTGTTGATCTCAGCGTGGATCGGCACAGCCCCGTTTGCCTGCCACGCTAGCGTCAGCCAATCATCGCGTGTGGTTCCAGGCTTGGTTCAAGGTAAACAAAGAACAGCGATTAATAAAAAGTCGTGTGTACATTCGAACCCAAGGGAACGAAAGGAATAAATAGATAATTAGCGGAAAACTCGTTTTCTCCGAAGCTAGGCAGAGCACCAAAATTACTGGGAAGGACCCTGCTAAGGTCCGACAACTGCCAAAAGTCTACCATTCTTCCAAGGTTTCTGTCAGGCAGTATTGAAAGAAAGAACCTTGGAATGATTGTAAGGTCAAAGTACTCAAGTTCAAATATTTGGGCAACTCTACTTGAAGTATAATACCAGAAGTAGTTCATATAAATCCAAAATTGACCGACGTTATAATTTCACACCTTCGTCAACAGGTATGGAAGACCATGTTGCATACTGTTCCCCTTATCTTGTTACCTCCATGTATCACTGATCGTGACAGCGGAAGTTCCACATGTTTGCGGAACTGTGTACGAAAGGTTCGGATCACTCTCCCACTGAATGGATCCATCACTCTCGACCCGAATGTATTTGTAGGTGAAAGTAGATCCAGCGGGAAGAGTCACCGTCACGTACCAGAGATGGTTGCTCGAGGTGTAGGAAGAAGCACTGAGGGCGATCGCACTGCTGGTATCCCACGAACCGAGCTGAGAAAGCGAGCCGGCAAGCTTGATGTTCTCCCCATAGACGGTGGTAGCGATGACATCGAATGTCACAGCCACGGCAGTCGGTGTCACACACGAGGTGGTTGTGGATGTTGTCTTGGTCGAGGTAGTGGTAGTAGCCTTGGTAGTTGTGCCGGTTCCGGTGGTGGTAGTTCCACTGCCTGTCCCGCTGGTCAGGGTCGATGGCCAAGCGGTGTTAGTCGCTGTGCTGAAGGTTCCCGTAGCAGAGGTAGAGCTGCACTGCGCAGGGACGCTGCTGGCAGCGGTCTCTCCCCAGGGTGCGGGCACGACGGCATTGCGGCGCTCGTTAGCAGTGAGCAGAGCAGCGTATGACCAAGTCAGGTCGCGCGCCGACAGCTGAGATCCGTCTGACTTGGAGAATTGCTCGGACATGGAGCCATTGCTCAAAGCGTAGTTTTCCTATTGTGCTTGTCAGATAATTTCGATGGATGCGGAAAGAAATGGAACATACCACAATGCTAACGTATCCATCGGCATAAGTCTTTACCGCACTGACAATCGAAGAGTAGGTGGCGCTCGAAGAAGAATAGGTACCAGTAGCTGCGGAGCTGTACAAATCCTTGAAGAAGCTGAGCGACACAGAGGTAATGGTCAGGGAGCCGACGCGGTTCCATGTGTAGATCGCATCGTACAACTGCTCAGCCGCAGCCAAAGTACACAAGTACCACGGGTTGCCGTTATAGTACGAGTCCTCCGAGTAGCGACCCACCGATACTGCCTTTCCTGCGGCGATTCCGGAATTGATCGTGTATACCGACCGGAAAGAATCGGTCACTGCCTTGTGATTTGCCAAGGCTCGAGCTGAGCAGGGCTGGAAGGTCGTGTCATCACAACCTGCCTCGGGGTCAAAAGTGTGGATACTTCCGAGTAGGGTGTTTGCGTCCTTTCCGGAGCGGCCACCGCCAAAGTTGGCGAGTACATAAGATCCTGTCCAGAACGACTGAAGGAAGCAAAGCACTTGGGGCGCCTGCGAGTCACAGTAGGAGCAAGAGGCGCCAACCTGGCTTGCAAAAGTACTGCCTTCGACCAAGGCACGGTGTTGAGCGGCGATAGTGAAGAAGGAGGATCCGGATACCTCTTCCCAGAGATCTATAGAGCCATCAGCACGGTCAAAGCTCAAGGGTGTGGTTACACTGACCGTATCCAGTTTGATTCCAGTACTGCGCAACATACGAAAGATCGTTGCGCACAACGGGCCACACAATACTAGTTGCATAGCTAGTATAACCGTTGGACTAGATTTGTCAGTAGGGAACGAGTAGCATGGTCCGGGATCCTTACAATAAGCCATTGTCCAAATGAAATCAAAGCAGTGGCACGAAGAGCCGGGCCATCCCGCTGGGGGCGACCCCACGAGCCAGTGAACGCCGACTCGTCCACGTTGAACTTCGGCTCTCCGAGACCGCCGCTGGAAAGACCACCCGAGGGGTTTGAGACTGTTTGGATGTATGCCTGTGCGCTGATGTACTCTTCAATCACGGTGAGAAGAGCAGTGTCGCCATTCTTGAACATATCCACCAGCGCCTTGAACACCAGCGCCGAGTCGCGAGTCCAGGTATAGTAATCTATGGTCATGATCAGTATACATTGTGGCCCCATTAGCTCCGCACTTACAATCTGGACTCGAAGTACTCGGACTTGCGATCAAAATTCCCGGCTTCGCGCTCGCGGAGTACGCGCCCGCGGAACCGATGTTGTTCAGGATACCCTGCCTTGCGACTGTGGTCTCTGACGCCAGCCAAGTGTCCAAACTGCCCGTCGCACGGGGTGCCAAGGCAAAGTCCGCCAAGGCGATCTGCGGTGCAGCGAGAGCAGCATGACCGAGAGTTAGCGCCCAAAGCGCAGTCCAAAATCGAGGAGCCATGTCAGAAGATGATTCTGATGTGGATTATCGTGGGAACCATGTCTCCTTTTATATCTTGTCACTCGAGCGACTGGTGATTTGCATAAAAATTGCATAGACCACACACACTATTGGGCTTGCAGCCCGAGCGGAGAAAAGCAAAGAAGCGGAGATCGCTAGTTCGCTTCTGCATCGTGCATCACTGTTCATCTCCGCTTCGAGGGAGTTTCTCGCCCCGCAAAATCTCTCCGGATTGCTTGTTGGGAAGTCCATCACTACCCTCTCCGGCAGGCGGGTTGAATATCTCCCGAGACACATGCAACTCCTTCCAACCTCATCACGAATCATCTTAGTCTCCATCGCCTAGATCCACCCTCCCAAGCCAAGCATTTGTTGCCGTCGTGAAAATGCCGCCTCGTCATCTCCGACATTTGACCCCGCAGAATTTCCGTCCCCTGTCTTAATATGTGCGGTGCGTGCTAGCAGCGACCAATCATTTTCCTCCCGCCGACCTCGTCCCTGGCCCATCAGACAATAAACGCATGTGGCGCTTTGGCAGGGAATGACTTGCATGTGAATCGAGCATCGATTTCCTGCATTCTCTGGTCTCTCCAACCGACGGGCTGCCCTGAGAGAGTGGGGCCGTGAAGAATGCCGGTGGGGATTCAGCTAAGCCCCGGAGGATCGACCCCTTAAAGACTGGCGCGGAGCTAGTGTCCTGCAACCTTTAGGTGCCTGCGTTGGCGAGATGCATTTCTGTGAGTCCTGTTGGTCAACTTTCACCATGTCGGCCCGGTATGAGAAATTTGACACGATTCCTGGTTTTGAGAACCTCCCTTGCCTCTTAGCGAGATGAAGTCGTCGGGATGCGGTCCAATGGTCAGGCTTGGATTCACCGATTGGACAGGAAATGCAGAGTGATTGGAGTTCAACGGCAGTCTGCGGATGTTTCATGATATTTGCAGTGAAAGGCGCTCAGGTGGTGTGCCAATAACGTTGTTGGAGTGTGCAAAGTCGTGATACATATAACATCTGGTGGAGCCAACCAACTGACCGCACCTTCCTCCGTCCACAGGTGTAACACTTCGGACTCACCGAACACTCAGGAGGCTGAGCTCCAGCTACCACAATTATGTTCTTTGTTCTAAGTGCGCTGCTCCTGGCGGGGCAGATGGCACTAGCCTTAACGCCTGCCCAATGGCGAAGTCAATCGATCTACTTCTTGCTAACCGATCGATTCGGACGCGATGACAACTCCACCACTGCTACTTGCAACACCGGCGATCGGGTAATTGAACATATATGGAGTTATATTGTTTCCAGTACAACTAACACGTCCTAGACATATTGTGGCGGCAGCTGGCAGGGAATCATCAACCACGTAAGTGATGTACTTCCAAAGTTGGAAGCCACGAGCACCATTCGTCTAACGCGCCAATTCTCTAGTTGGATTATATCCAAGGAATGGGATTCACTGCCATTTGGATCACCCCGATCACCGAGCAACTGACGGGAAATACTGGCGATGGCGAGGCGTACCACGGATACTGGCAACAAGATATGTGCGTTGTGAAGCTCAAGACTCCTGTTCAACACTAACATATAAGGGTAGATACGATGTCAACCCAAGTCATGGAACTGCCGCCGACATCAAGGCACTTTCAGCAGCATTGCACGCTCGAGGCATGTACTTGATGGTTGACGTGGTTGCTAATCACATGGTATGCATTATCTTCCAAACGCCATCCAGAATTCTGTTGTTCTGATACTTTCATAGGGCTATGCTGGTATTGGTAGCAGCGTGGACTATAGTGTCTTCAATCCATTCAGCTCATCATCATACTTCCACTCCTATTGTTTGATCAGCAACTACGATGATCAATCAAATGTCGAGAATTGTTGGCTCGGAGATACTACAGTATCTTTGCCAGACTTGGATACATCACAAACCTCGGTTCAAACTATCTGGAACAACTGGATCTCCGACTTGGTGTCGAATTATTCTAGTAAGTTGTAAACCCCCAAGGGCGGATGTCTTGCTAATAGGAATAGTTGACGGGCTGCGCATTGATACCGTCAAGCACGTACAAAAGTCCTTCTGGCCTGGATTCAACGATGCTGCGGGGGTCTACTCAGTGGGAGAGATTTTCGATGGAGACCCAGCTTACACCTGCGATTACCAAAACTACCTGGATGGTGTTTTGAATTACCCAATGTATGTGCCCACCCATGGTTTCGTTGCTTTGCACAGTTCCTGACCGAATAAGCTACTACCAACTTCTGTATGCCTTTCAATCGACCAGTGGGAGCATCAGCAATTTGTACAACATGATCAATACTGTGGCATCGGACTGTGCCGACCCGACCTTGTTGGGAAATTTCATTGAAAACCACGACAACCCACGGTTCCCAAGGTAAAACCAGCTCGGTTGCAAATCTTGAAGCGTGATACTAAACAAGAAATTAGTTACACGAGCGATTACTCACAAGCCAAGAACGTGATCTCGTTTTTGTTCCTTTCTGATGGCATCCCGATCGTGTATTCAGGCCAAGAGCAGCATTACAGTGGTGCTGCCGATCCCGCAAACCGCGAAGCTCTTTGGCTCTCAGGCTACTCAACTACCGCAGAGCTATACCAGTGGATTGCGACTACAAACAAAATTCGCAAGCTCGCGGTCTCCGCCGACTCGAGTTATATCACCACAAAGGTACGGCACTGACCCAGATGCTCTGACCATTACTAAAATGATATAGAACTCTCCCTTCTACCAAGATAGCCATACGCTGGGAATGAAAAAGGGCTCAGTGATAACAGTGCTCTCCAACAATGGAGCTTCGGGGTCATCTTACACATTGTCCCTCAGCGGCAGCGGATATTCTTCGGGCACCAAGCTGATGGAATTATACACATGCACATCCATCACCGTGGATTCAAGCGGAAACATCCCTGTACCGATGACCTCTGGTCTTCCTCGCGCTCTAATCCTCGCTTCATCGCTCAGCACAACTGGTTTGTGCGGCTCCACATCTTCTACGACCACCACAACCGCAGCAACTAGCACGGGCACGGCTTGCACGCAAGCGACCGCAGTGCCCGTTCTATTCCAGGAGCTGGTGACTACCACCTACGGACAGAATATCTACATCTCAGGGTCGATCAGTCAGCTGGGAACCTGGGACGCGAGCAGCGCCATTGCGCTATCCGCAAGCAGCTACACATCCTCCAATCCTCTGTGGCAGACCACAATCACATTGCCAGTGGGGACCGTGCTGCAGTATAAGTTCATTAAGAAAACCACTGGATCTACCACTGTTACTTGGGAGAGTGATCCCAATCGGTCCTACACCGTGCCGAGTGCATGTTCGGGCACAACTGCTACTGTCACTGCTTCGTGGAGGTAGACTTCCAAGGTTCAAACATCGAACAGTGGAATCAGTGATACTGAGAATTATGACATAGTCTTCACGTTTCAAATGAGCAAAATCCAGTGCAGACCAACTGAACAATCTTCGAAGGGACACTCAACCCCAATGACGTCATATTGTAGTGGGAGAACAGCGCCACTCTCCTAGCTGCGCCACTAGCTACGCCTCAGCAGCAAGGGTATTTCTAGCGCTCAGTTTCATAGCATAGCAATTCAGCGTCCTACATACTACAAGAAAGCATCATTCTTCTGTCCATTACATGCTCCCATTGTATGCGTATTCCTACCGATGATCCCCGTCAGGCACTGAACGCCCCTACCGTCTTGTCTGCGATGTCAGACCGCCAGCGCGCTCTTCCCACTTCAATATGTATATTTCGTAAACATAAATTCGTCACGCCGTTAGCCCCTGTGTGGCGTCTGGAGATATGGAGCGAGGTATCAAACACCCTTCGTCGAGAATCCATGGCTATCCTGCCCAGGCGGCGAAATCTTCAGACACCAGTGCACCATGGCAAATAAACACTTGACCTGACGAGGTCCAATTCACATTGATCGGATCAGGCCTAGTCTAAATGACGTCCCTTGTCCTCACTTTTTGATTGTTCCAACGTTGTTAGTCACTCCTGACATGTAGTAATGAATAGTAAGTCATGTCAAACAATCATAAAAATTGTGCTGACAAAATCTAATACAGGTGTCTTTCATAAGTGTTGACCTTTGAGTACTTGGACCTCAATCACACTCTTTTAATACTGCCCGAGGGAAGCTCCAGAATTCAATCTGTAACGGAAAAGCAAGAAAGGGCAAGTTGCACTTTATTGGTGAGACGGAGAGAAGAAAGAGAGAGAGAGAGAGAGAGAGGGAAGCTCTCTCACCTCGACTACATCTATCTAGAGGGCCGGTAATCCTGAAAGACAAGGCATCCACGCAGGGATCCCGAAAATCTAACACCATGTTCGGGGAGCCTGGCCGATGTCGTCTTTTTACTACTCGCCGTGAACAACTCCAAGCGCGGACAGCTATTCCATTTCGACTTTGACGCTAAAGGCGACGTGCGCCGTGGTTGAGTGCCTAGAGGCGAGACGGTAACCGCAGTGCGGAACAACCTACGATTCCTGCTTGTCTATCGTGACACGTATGTGTTCACGGGTTGCGCCAACGACTCCGGCTGGCTACTCCGCAAAAGCTACCCAACCAAGACTGGGGAACGGTACAAACGGGGCTGGCTTCGTATAGGCCGAGGCTTGGTACCAACCACCGTACTTTCTGCGGCCGATCCATCCAGCCTCAGCAGCCGAAGAGTATCGACCGACGAGCCCGCCAGGCCAGAGTCTACGGATTGGGCCCCACATGGTGCGGTCTTCGCATCTACCTGGGAGTACGGCCACGCAATCCAGGAGATTACAGATATCATATCTAAAAGATAGTTGGAAAGACAGCAAAAAGGACTGCTAGAAAGATAGCCACTTTGTTATAAAGAACTTGGCCGGGCTATGGGGTGAATTCCAAAGATGTCGGAAGCCTTTCATGGCACCTGGGATCCTTCCTTATCGGTCAGTTCCCGCTAGTTGAAGAAGTCGCGAGAGAGAGCTCTCTCCCCCCCCCCCCCTCTCTGTTCTTCCTTTCCCAGTCTCTCACAATACTGCAATACAATACCATGCATTCCTGTGTCCACTCTTCCAGCAAAGGAACTGGATGTCAAATCCCTATGAACTACCACTGCCAGAACGCTCATTCTGGTGACCACCGAACAGCTTGCTGCGCACTTGAGACTGTTTGGGCAGCATGCAATTCGTCACAGACCTTCTAGCAGAGTTGCGGCCATGGCATTTCACTGAAGGAACGATGATTTGGGTGTGGAACTCCTTGAAACCCAGCTTCTCGATGTTTTCCAACAGATTTACAACTTCCGATTTGACCAATATGTCATTCACCCAGGCCCTGATTGACACACTCCGTGACCTGAACGGAAGCCCGGCAACACTTGCCCAAATATTTGGGGTCCTTTTCCGTCGCGCCCAACAGAGCCAGGGGAGGCTAGAACTGTCTGGGACGACCGAGTGTTACATTTGCTCGTCTTGATAATCCACCATCGTTGACCCAGAGCAGGCACCCCGTGCCCGAATCACAAGTTGTGATCGCTGCTACGGTCCAAATTAATCTGCACATGATCCCAACATGTGCATATTGTGGTTGGTATAGAAGACCCCCCTTTATGTCATAGCAATATGAACCATTTGTCCAAGATGGCGCTCAGCGGGGACATAGCCCAGTTTCCACCGACCGTTCTCTCTGTTAATGCAAGCGAGTGTTCAAACGTTGAAGTTGTTTCCTTTTTCGAGCGAGTGATAACCACAGGTCAACCACACACTCAGCTGAACGTGCAGTACCGCATGGCACCCGAAATCGCCTCTCATGTGAGCAAGACAATCTACCACCGAGCCGCTATCACAGATGGGTCTTGCGATAACAGGGAAAATGCCAAAATATTCAGCAACGCAATGGTGAAAGCCTTTGGGTGCACACCGGGAACCTCTTTCTTGCTTGATGTGACAGATTCTTCGGTCTGGCAGTGCAGATGCTCGTCATCTTTATTAAACTCCGAATGTATCAATTTTATGAAGCGAAAATGAAAGTATCATTACCGGGGCAACATAATAATAAATCATCTATGAAAGCTTCAACAAGACCTTGAAGCAATGATAGTAGACCATGAAAAGCCCCCAAACGACATCAATCAACTACTCCGTAGTACGTAATACACTATTCCTTGCTCCGATCATCCTTTTGCCTGGCCATTGTTCACAACGTGGAGAGCGTGGTTGACTGTTTTCGCGAGCAGGGGAGCAGTGGGTCGGATTTGCAATGAGGGGGGTTTCTGTGATATCGAGATCAACCCAGAGCTAACGTGTGCGATGAACGTGTACGTGAGATCATCTCGGGGTAGCATGGTCCAAACTTCGACAGGCACATTGAAAACCAAAATGCATGATCCTCTAGAAGTTGCCTCGATCGTCACTCCAGGCTCAAACACATCGGCTGGGATATTTTCGGATAGCCATGCCTTCCATAAAGCAGGATCGTGAGGCATGTTGCCACGGATCCTTGCTCTCATCATGACAACTGCTTCTGGGCGTTTCTTGGTGCTCCGACTTAATCCTCTCACTTTTCTGAGACGCGAAAGAGTGACACTTGGCTTGTCACGATGTGGTACGTGGATCGGGCAGCCCCCAATCTGGCTCTGCTGTCCAGAGTTGCTGGAGTGCCGTTCATGTCTTTCAAGGTATCAATCAGGGCTGGTGTAAATGACCACTGGATGGCAGCAACAGCGGTTCCGCCCCAGCCCAGGTGCCGGATGTGGCGATTCGATCGTGGGCTCGTCTCCTGGCATCGCAAGACATCAATTGGTTGTCCCAATTATGCCTTTGTCTTAGACTGGGAGATTGCCCCCCCTCATTTCTTGTCAATATCGCGCCCCGAACCTCCAGCTCAGTGGCCAAATTGGTAACCTTGTAGGTAACACTTTTCCCAAAGCGAGATGGTTTCACAAAGCCAGGGGATTCAGGTAGTAGCGCAGGAAGAGGAGAAACAGTCTTCGGTGGGGTTGATGATTTTGAGGCGCCGAAGACGGGTTCTTCATCATGCCAGTCGGCCTGGTCAGGAGATTTGAGGCGCTGTCTGTCGGTCTGGTTTCGTTGATTTATGGGGTGTGGTTTTGATATTGGTATATCATTCAAGAAGTGCTCCGGGATATAGTTATCCCTAGGGATGGAGGGTAAAATTTCCTGGCTAGAGCGGATGTAGAGGAAGATGGGAGAAGAAGAGGACCCTGAGGCTGTCAAATAGTGGTGTTTTACACTAAAGTGGAAAGAGGGAAGGATGGAGAAGCAAAAAAGGGAAAGAGAGAGAGAAAGAACCTTGGAACCTTGAAAGGAGTGGAGGAGCATTGGCACTACTGGGGGTTTGGAGTAAAAGGAGTATTTATAGTTTCTTCTTGTCCTACGAATACAACAATTCAATGATTCTCCATTGGAAGATGTTCCACAACTTGTGCAGACCAACCGAGAAATCCTGGAAGAAACACGCACTATTTCATGACGTCATGGGTATTTATCATTATCATAACTTCGTGACGCTGCTAGCCTCCGTGCGGCGGACTCAGATGCGGAAAGAGGCATAATCTTTCGTCAAGACTTCATAGGTATCTTGGCGGAAGTCATCCGGCAACAATGCACCGTGGTCATCGAAAAATTGCATCAGAGATTGGTTCCCGCTCCACTGCGGCCAGTTCATGTAACCCCTGGCCCTTGTACTGGGGTCCAAGTCATAAACAAAGGAAAGATAATATGCTTGCATTGCCTTGGATGCATAATTCGGGAGGAACCCGAAGAATAACTGCAATATGTCCGATCCATGAAATGTTCCCAGGAAAGGGAGACTGTGACCGTAGGAAGAAAGATAGGACCAAGATGGAATATCCGGCTTTGACTTGTGGGCGGAATTGAGAAAGGCCCTCCTTGCGAGCGTAAACGAAAAGTCTCCCAAAATGGCGGACAGGCGTTTGAATTGCGGATACCAGTTGTTCGCGTCTCCAGAACGGAAGGGTGAGCCATCTTGCGTGTTGTTCTGGTATGTCGCCACAAGATCTGTGATGTGTTGGCGAGAGGCATCGAAGAAGTAAAGGTTCTGGAAATAGTCGACAATGTCGTTCGTCGTAGTCAGGTTGCTTTGAAATAAAGCAAAGATGGTTCCTTCGTCCTCTTGATCCCCATTAATGAATGGAACTCCCGCATATTTCCCTTCAATCACCAACCTCTCCGGAGAGTCGGTCAAGATCTTTCCGTCAGGGCGTGGCAAGTATGACTCCGCAACAGAGCTGTATCCTAGCACCCCGGGGACCGAGTTGGCGGCATTGAGGAATTTGGTGTAGTCCAGCCCACGCAAACAGCTGAGTGTGTCCGAAGCCCCCTTACAATCACTGTTTCTAACCACGGTGTCGTAGACCGCTTGACCCTTCACGCCATCGACGGGGTTTGCAGGTACAATGCTACCGGAGTTCATGATAGCGCCGCGAAAGAGTGGTGAACCGTTGTATGTGTTGTCACCATCATATAGCGCCATCTGATCAAACACAGAAATGGCCCCGGCAGACTCTCCCCAAATGGTGACCTTCTTTGGATCGCCCCCGAAGGATGCAATGTTATCTGCGACCCACTGAAGAGCTAGGCGCTGATCCAAAAGACCAAGATTGGCTGAACCATCTTTGAGCACTTCAGCCCCGGGCAAGAAACCAAATCCACCGAGGCGGTAGTTCATGGCCACGTAGATAACGGGCATGCCCAGGGCGACAGAGCCTGTGACAATGCTTGCGCCATCGTAGGCAGAGGTTGAGCCTGATTCGAAGCCTCCTCCATATATCCACACGAGAACTGGTAATTTTGCATCGGGCTTTGTGCCTGCTGGACGCCGAATGTTGAGGGTCAGACAATCCTCGTCCGAGCCGCCAACTTTCTGAAAGATCGGAACATTGCCAACTTTGGTCTGGATTTTATTCGGCAGATGATTTGTCGCCGTACTGGTGGTAAACTGAGGGCATGCTCTGGCTTCCGATGTTGCCCAAATTGTGCCCAGGGGCCATCGAATCGGCTGGGGCGGCTTCAACCGTAGCGAGCCAGTTGGGGGCAGCGCAAATGGGATGCCATCAAACTTATCAGTACCGTTGGCGGAAGTACCAATCACAGTCGCGATGGGATTGAAAATTGTGACCGTTGGGTCAGTCCACCAATTGTTTTGTGCTGGTACAGCCAAAGCCAAAGGCAAGATGGCGACCAATAACACACGCATAATGGGAACCATTGCGAATGGTTGATAGCAAAGCGACGATCGATTCGATCAGAAGGCCAATGATTCAGCTTCGCTTTTGATTGGAATTCACTTGACCTTTGCTTTGAATTCCTCGTCTGGAGAGGGAGACGAAGGGGTAGATATAGAATGCGGCTTCTCCACAAACGGCCCCAGACTTGGTCGAGTCTCTGGACTTTGTCTGACCCTCTGATCACAGGCATGCACTATTCCCTGAAATTACCGTAGATCCCTGTGCTGTTTTCGGAGCTGAGATTTACTCGTAGTATTGCTACTGTTAGCGAGGTGTGTCCGCCGCTGAAAGCGGAACTTACACCGGCAGTGATCATGAGGTCCGTCGCCATACGAGCAACCAAGTTATGACGAGCCATGATTGTGTACAAGATGGGAAAACGCGGGACATGGCGAACAAAAGTTAGTTGTGTCGACGAATAGTGTAAATGTGCCTTGGCCACAACCCGCCGACAAGGTTTGTGAGCACTGCAGGAAGGACCAGGAATGCCGCCGGCACAGACTATCCGCTCTGACGCAAGGGGCGCATGTCTGGAATTCGCCCAAAAAGGCTGAAGGTACTCGTACTTTCTAACTGTACTTCTAAACTGTACTCCGTACATTGCACACTATCGGCGTTCTATGTTGGATTGATTCCTTCATAACAGTACCCAAAGCCACGAACCAAATACTTGATTCCAGAATTATTGTGCGACTGCGTATACCTGTTAATGAACAATACCCCTTCAATTCAAGTATGCCCCTAATGGATACGATACGTGTTTTTAGCTTCAGTATTCTGCTGATGCCAGAAGTACAAGATCAACAGATCTGAAACTGAGTTCTCTACACATGGGAAGCCACCATGTCCACAGGGAATCTTTCAAGCACACTGCGCTTCAAAGTTTACATACTGTGTCGGTATAACAGAACAAGTCTAACACGAGCAAGGCCAAGTAAAAGTCACGGCAAACCATGCGAATGACTGTGCCCAAGAGCCGCAATGCTCCGGCCAAGAATCTTGGAACCCCCGAAGATATTCAAATGACCATCAAGGTTGTTACATCGCATACATGACTCTCAGTATACACTAACCTTGGAGTGACATCCTTGAACCCCGTCGTTTAACAATTGCCGTGGAGTGCCGGCGTCCACCTGGGGCGCCACCAACGAGCATATTCTACAGCCACCATGTAACCTTTAGAACCTTGCTCTGTGTTGCACAAAAACGTGTACATGTGAGATTATCGTCTATTTCTGCTTCTATCGCAAGATTGATCAAGTCTCCTTCTATATATGGAAAATGCAACTTCCAAACGCCCAAAAACACCAATGAAATGCACAAAATAACCTCGATCCCAGTCCTTCACATGGAAGTGTTATTTCTCCCAGCCCTCCCATCTGGAGAAATCCCCGGTATCCAGATCAAACAGGTCAAGCATGCGACCAACGCTCTGATCGACCAAATCATCCACAGAAGCAGCGCGGATGTAGTAGGCTGGCACGGGCGGGAAAATGATAGCGCCTGCACGTGAGACTTCAAGCATATTCCGCAAGTGAATGTCGCTCAGCGGGGTCTCTCTTGCGACAAGGACCAGCTTTCGTCGCTCTTTGAGCATGACATCCGCAGTGCGCGAGATCAAGTCATCGCAGAAGCCACTGTGGATCGCAGCAAGGGTCTTCATACTGCATGGTACAACGATCATACCATCAGCTTTGAACGAACCACTCGAGATGGGCGCAGCCATGTCATTGATGTTGTGCACGTGGTCGGCTAGGGCCTTGACGTTGGCGGGGTGGTAATCGGTTTCGTATTTGATGGTGGCTTCGGCCCACTTGCTCATGACGAGATGGGTTTCGATGTTGAGGCGTCGCAGGGCAATCAGAGCTTTGATGCCGAGGATTGCGCCGGTGGCGCCGGTCATGGCGACAACGATCCGTCTCCGTGGACGGGTTGGCTGGGAAACATGTTCGACGTGGGTTTCCATTGGGGTTGTGGATTTGGGCGGACTGCCACTGGGCGAAGCGTGGATTGAAGAAGGGGTGTGTGTGCCTGAAAGAAGAGACAGCATTTGATTGATCGGTAAGTAGAGTCGATGCGGTTGGTAGATGTAAGTGATGTGATATGTGATATTTGTGTTTGTGGATGTGAGGTATAATCAGCTTGGAACATGCCGTGCTACAGACCATTTATAACGGATCAGTGGCGAGAGAATTTCATCTTGCCCACACAATGTTCACGGCATCGTGAGCCGAATTCCGATGTCGTGCAGCCGTTTTGTCAACGGCCCGATTTTGAGTATGAAGATGGATCCACTCCGAGGTCCCGAAGCCGAGCCTCCGAGAATACCGAAACCCAGAACCGAGCTTCTGGGTCTGGCCACGGGTTGAGGATTCTGTCTCAATACTTTTTCCGACCGGTAATTTGCATTTGGTTAGGATGGTGATTTGATTGTTGCTACTTTGTGCTACTCCGTTCATTGTTTGGAGCTTCTTCTTTCCTTTGTCATGGATTTCTTCACCTAGGCCATATCCTGCTCGGGCATTCATTGATCAAAGTGTTTGATATAGTTTACACAAAAGGGAATTTGCCCAGCTGTCTCTACTACCAGGTTCCATAAGTTTGAGTGGCTTTGTCCACCCTTAACGTCCACTCTACCTTGTTGCCTGTTTTATAAACATATTCCATTCAGCTAGCTGCACATGTGCATATTCTTTCCGAGTCATCTCGAAGATCGCCCCTGGTATCATTTTAAAGAAAGCCATTTTCCTGGCTCAAGTCGAACATCGGGCCTGTGCGACTAGTATCAGCAAGTAGGTTCAATTTATCAACAGGTCTGTTGGTTCTAATATGCATACCGTTCATAATCATGTCAAGGTAAGACACGGGTGAGTTGTCGAATGGGTTGACATCATCGAACAGGCTATTGGGCATGCTGATGAAGTTAGTAGGATCTACAACACAAAGCGAAGTTACTTACTTCGGACCGAAGCCACCGGCATTCAAGCCCTGTCCCAGCCATGACTCATTCTCGGGCACGTTTCTTTCGGTTTCTCTGTCCAAGGCGGCGCGCAAAGTCACCAACGCACGAATATGTCTCGCGGACAACCACTGGCCTTCATTGTCAGCACCCCCTTCATCTGCTGGCCTAGACTCAGAGGCCGAGAACACGTCGATCACGCGCTGTTGTAAATTTCTGCATTCTGGGTCACTCCGAGTTTCTTCCCAGATGCAGAGAAGTAATGTGGAGCTCAGCACTGTGTGCACCATCGACCAACTACGCAATGGGACCACACTCAGAGCCTGGAAATCGAGAAATGCTCGTGAAGCGTCGATCAGACTTCCTTTAGCTCGGCTCCGAAGAATGTTGGTCTGGAGCAGATGTGGCGGCGGCTGTGATTGCTTCATCGCTGGGCGGCAAACCACGGACACACAAAATGACGAATGCATCTTGAGGGCGAGATACTCAAGGTGCTGTTGAAGGGTGGTGCAGTTGTCCCGCAGTTGTAGATGAGGCTGCCCGTGCTGATAGAGCGAGTCCAACCGATTCAGAGCTTCAATCGCCCGATCAAATTCGCCCACCAATGTGTCCGGTCGTATGATGTCAAGGATGAGCCGGCAGAGAGAGTGCATGATTTCCTGATAAGATAGTTCCCTCCTTTGTGAAAGACTGTCGTCGATTGTCCAGCCGGTCACTGTCACTATCGGCGGCCGATCATAACACATGCACAGCAAGCTGTCCTGCCAGACAATAGTGGACCTGTGTACTATTAGGAATCCGTTCATATGTTGGAAAGGCACCACTCACCAAAGTCTTCGCGTTTTATTCCGCACGTATTCAGGCCATTGTAAGGTACTCCGTTCAGTGTGTAATCCCATCGTTTGGGCGAGCCGGATCGTGGTTCCTAACAAAGCCCATGCCGCATCTGATTGACCCATATTCTGCAGTGTATTGCCGAGGATCAAGAGTGACTGAATAATATCGAGGCTTGGTCGGAAAAGGAAATTCGCCAAACGGAGAGCATGGAAGGAGCGCCGAGCTGAAATTATAAGCCGCTGTCTTGTAAACCACGTTGATGGACTTGATGGACTCCTCACCAAAATCACTTGCCAGTTCCAACCGTTGAGGATACTCAATATCCGAGTAGTGAGCCCCAGCAGCCAGGGTAGCTAGTAGCAGACTAATGTGAGCAATAGACTTGTCGCTTGCCCACCGATCGACTATCCTGTCTTCGCCTCGCAATTCCCCGGCTGCGTGCGCATTAAGATATGTGCACATGTCCGACTCGAAACGATCCATATCGGCAAGTATGGGATTGAACGGATAAGCTGTGACGCGGTAATAGTGAAAGAACCTTAAAAGGTCAGTTTGTGGGTTTCCCCTGAGTGACAGGGCCATACTTCAACACTTCGTTCCTCTGAGGCAAAATACTGAGCAACGAGGTCCATTTCTCCTGGGGAGTCTTGGAGTCCATAAACGGATAGTTATTGAAAGTATTTTGGAGACCCAGTACCGATCCAAGATCACGAGTCATCGAATCATTAGCATCGGATGCCCGCGAACGCAGGATCGAAACGACCGAGTTGTCTCCGGAGTAGACATAGTTCTTCCCCGTATCATCAGCTCGCAAGGAGTTGTTGACAGGAGCGGCAACCGTGGCGTTAGTCGGGTATTGCGATTGCTGTGCGCGTGCCGGGCTTGGCGACGCGGAGTGAACATTGGAGGCCTCCTTTCTTGGATCTCGTGGTTGGTCGTACGTGCATATATGCGGGTGATTCCGCTTCTGACAGGTGCGACAGGGTTGAATGCCATCACACTTGACTTTTCTTTTCCTGCAGGGGTAGCATGCTCTTGCTTCTCTTTCTTTACGTTTGAGGCGCAATACCCGGTCGACTTCGTCATGGCTTGGCGCGTTCATCTTGTTCCGAGGGGGCCGAGCGGCCGGAGACCGACGGTTGGAACGAGATTCTTTGAGCAGCACTAGCTTGGCTCAAGCATCAGACAATTGTGTTCGGTGGGTGATCCAGATCACTGAAATTGCAAATAATCCACATTTTCAATTTGGTTGTGAAGATGGTGTGAGCTGACGGATCCAACTCACGGCAGTTGCCGAACGGCCGACGTCATGTGACCTGAAGACAGAAACGAAGATGACCAACGAAACCCTCTCCATGTCTGAATAAAATGATATGAGGGACTAACAGATTGGTTAATTTCATCACCGCTGGGTGCAGGGAAGGGGTTCTTCTTACTCAAGTGGGGTACTAAGACCTTTATCGACATTTGATCAACATTCGAACTTTAGAATGGCATTAGCCAGGAACACGAAGCCTTTGAAGCCAACCCCTATAGGCTAAAAGCTATGCTCAAACGTTGTCGCTCAATCATGCAGATTGTAAACCGTCAATTCCTGACTCATCCCAGGAAGCACATAGACAGCACTTTCCTTGCCTCCAAAGACCTTCAGCTTCTTATCGCCTCGAAACTCGAACCCGATCTTCTCCAACACTCGCGCGCTGTGACGGTCGTCGTAAGCACAGAATCCGAATACCGAGTCCACCCCGAGTTCTTTGTGCGCATACTCCAGCAACGCAACGGCCGCTTCGGTGGCGTATCCCTTTCCGGTTTCCCCGGGCAGAATCGCAAACCCGATATCAGGTGCCAGGTAAGAATCCGGGCTATCGCCCCTCATGAGCGACACCGTACCGATGGGGGTACTCTCTGACAGCGTTGCGCTCTCATTCGGCTTGAGAGAGACCAGGAAGATGCCGTAGTTGTTTCGGGCGTAGTCAGCGTGGACGCGATTGCGAAGGAAATTCGAGGCCTTCTCCGGGGTGTCAATGCTAGTACGACCGGAAGTTTTGATGAACTCTTCAGTGTTCCATAGCTTGACGAGGAAGGCGCAGTGTTCGGGAGACTCAGGTAAGAAGTAAGAGATGTGGAGGCGTTCACTGGGAACTGAGAAAGTGGGCGATGCCATGAATTGGGCCGAGGAAGACATGTTCACTGGGTTCGTGCAGCACCGTAGAGCTGTGAGAAATAGGTGAGAGTAAATTCGCAGAGGAAAAGCTGATCGTAGAAACGACAGCCATCAATTGATTGAACTTGGAAAGTGAAATTCTTTGTTTGGGTCAAACGACGATAAGCCCCAGCTCAAATCTGAATCTACGATAGTGTAACAATAATAGAGATTGCGACTCGGAATTACCGATTTTGCCGTTATCCAGCCAAGGGTCGGGCTTCCGGTGGATTGCAGGGATGTTGATAAATGGTGAAAGCTCGCTATTGGCTCGCATGTATTTAGCAGGTAGGTAAAAGTTTATTGGCTCACAGTTGCACGGGCAAAGAAAGACTTCAATTATGCCGTAGACCGGAAGCAACTCTACAGCGGACCTCTGTGCGAGACCAATGACTTGAGCTCAATCACACCAACAGCCCTGAAGGAAATTCCAAGCGCCCAACATCTAAAAGAATGTAATGAACATCAACTTGCATCACATAAGATAAAGATTGAATATCCAACAAAATGCCGTAGAGACTGTTTGGAAAATCAATTTGCATATAAGAAACCGAGGATCTGGACTCTGTGTGGGGTGATATTCCCACGCAGCCTGAACGTGCTAGAGCTTTTAGCAATCTGTCGATACAAATATAGTGCCATTTTTCACTTACAAGGTTTCTGTTGATCCATATCAGTAGCCGCCATCAGAGCTACCCGAGCCGGAATCCCACTTCAGATCATCAAAAGAATGCTTGTCGCCAGCAGGACTGATCGCGAACCAAGATCCTCCATCCGGGATAGAGATACAAATGGTGCGATTATGGCTCCCTTGGTTGTCTCCATCCCATGGCTGCCGGCCATCCTGGTGATCATCGCCATCACCGGACTTGCCATCAGAGCCCCCTTTCTTGTTATCCCACTTTGGAAAGGCTACAACAAGAGTCACCAGAGCCAGTAAGATTGGAAGTTGGAGATGCATATTGAAAATCTGATAGTATTGCTGTCAGCATGATCTAGGAAATGATGAATACTTAAGTCACACATTTTGAGGATGAAACTGTGTGAACGTAGACATCATCCAAGCTGGGCAGATGGCAGCGAGACTTACTTGAAACTCGAAAACCCAGAGACAGATATATCAAAGTATCTATACTCAGAATGAGGGACAGGTGTCAATCTTGCACTCGTGGACTCTTCAATAAAAGGCCGTGATCCTCTGAGCTCTGGGGGGCAGACTGGCTTTATATGTGGTATGCGGGAATCAAACCCGACGATTTGTATCATCTAGACAGAATAATAGATCGAAATTAGTACATCATGACAACAAACCCGTGTCTATCCGTGATAATCTAAATTCCACCTTTTTCAGGAAATGCAACCAGTGGCCCGGTACGAGGAAACCATGGGAGTAACAGGGACATCCAGGGGGAAGCGTAGTTGTTACGACATACCTACTCGGACGCTGTCGTTGAACCAACTTCAATGTAATGTAGTATGTGGTCTTTAGGGTTCTGAACTCCGAAGATCTCTATTTTTAATTTCCAATGGTCTGCAATAATGGTAAGAATTGATAACACCACCCAATGGCTGGGTACTCGGTACTGATGTCCACTTCTAAAGCGAA
This sequence comes from Penicillium bialowiezense, assembly GCA_026122735.1. NCBI lineage: Eukaryota > Fungi > Ascomycota > Eurotiomycetes > Eurotiales > Aspergillaceae > Penicillium > Penicillium bialowiezense. Next base: position 1,883,780 of record JAKZFB010000006.1, on the reverse strand, counting down.
ACAATTTACTGGCTCTGATATCTGTCATTGTTGAAATTATGGATCCAAGACCTACCAGGGTGCCCCTTTTCAAGTTTGACAATGAAATCAACGTTGACAATCTGGTTGTTTCCGCCTGTGGACCTCCGAAGGCATTGAGTTTACCAGAATTCGACCAACAGTACCTCCAGCCCCGGAAGGCGGCGGAAACGTTCAAGTTCAACATTGACATCCCTAGTCAAGTTTACAGCGTCATATATACACACCCCTATTTTGTGACCATTCATTGATTCAGAAGAGGTTAGAAAGGATTTCCACATCAGTGGTACTAGGTATTCTGGAAGGTGGAGTTGGCCTTCCTATGTTGTATGAAGATTCCCAATAAGCCGCATGTAGATAATAGGTAAGTGCCTATTAACTCCGATTCAATTTGCTCTCTTATAGTTGTACCGTGCTATCTTATGCCCCTCAACCCAACCTTGTCATTCCACTGGTCGTTTTGCGCAAAGAAAGCGTAGATCACGGGGATGGCCGTGTAAAAGAGGTTGGGTATGGTCGTCGAACAAAGGTAGTGGCTCTCTTCCATGCATATTGTGCATCTCTGCAAGTTGGTCGGCCAGCTTTTGATCTTGGGATGCGTGTCTGAAAATTTTGGGTGCTCTGGATAACCGAAGAACATAGACAGGAATTTTGGAAAAACAACTATGAGCAGATTCATAGTCATACTCAGCATTGTTGATATCTAGTACGAAAAAGGAGTGGCGTCCCGGAAACTTGCTCACAGCAACCCAGCAAGTTGCAGCATCTGGACGACAAATTGAAACAGTATCATTGACCTCCTGTACAATCGTGCTGATTGATTTCAGATATTCGGAGTGATCGAGAATGCTATTAGGCGTGTCTCCGACGATTCGAACAGGTGCGATTGGTGTCGAAGCATCATAATGACTCAGGAAGTTTCTCATAACCCCTTGAATCTGCCCGACGATCAAGGCACGATCCCCCATGGCAAAATTGGCACTTTGCAATCGCGTTTTTCTCGCCGATTATGAAGAAAAAGGCAGATGAATGAAGACGGCTCGGAAAATAATATTTGCAAATGTATTTAACGTCAGTAAACGGGAAGAAGGACAGGGCAACATACCAAAGGGGCTTAGGCGTAGTTGTAATTCTCCTTGGCTTCTAGGCTACTGCGGGCCGCAGGCGCTCCGGGGTGGTGCCTAGGCGCCCCGGGGCCGTATAGTTGTACAAGGAATTCAACTTTGGTGAAATGAATCGTATTTTAAGTGGTAGGATAGATGACAGGATAAGTAGGAAGAATGGGAAGATGGATGGAAAGGTGGATGGAAATATGGATGGTGGACGGCAAGGTGGATGGCAGGATGACTGGCAGGATGGATGGTAGGACCTCGGGAGAAAGAATGGATGTCCCTAGAGCGGGATGGATGATGGGAGGTGCTTCTGCATATGTGATTGACTCTCCAATGTGATTGGAGGGCTCTTTGTTTCGATCGAGGCTGGCGGCTACAGCACCAAATACGTAGCCGTAAATAGCCAATGGGAAGGCAGAACTCGTGATACTTCGAAAAATATCTGATTGAGTGCAGCTCTGGAGTTGATGGCTATTTGGAGGCATGCATTCCAACCATGAAAGTCTTATTAGTACCTCAAGTGTCGGAACTCCAGTATTTTGAAATGCATAGTTTAACCTGGCCGAATTCCAAAGTTGTGTAAACACAAATCTTTCGGACCATTACGCCTAGCACGGTAGTACCATATGTGACCCATCCGAAATTACGTTTTGTTCAATTTCAGGAATATGCAGGACGTCGCCTCCTCTAGCTGACTCGTGTTCTGCAATGCACTGCGTCTTTGGCCATGCGATACAGCTGAATGCAAAAGGACAGCTATGTATCTCTGTTCAAATGTTACGATCTTCCGTGACTAATACAGTGGCGTTTCATAAGTATTTGACCTTGAATACTTCAACTACAGACCTATTCTTTGAATATTGTCCGACGGAAAGCTCTGAGATTCGATCAGTTATAAAATCCTAAACGATACTTGGAAAGACAGCAAGCGAGCCAGCAAAAGAGATAGACAAGTTTATTCTACACAAGATGGTCAGGTTAGAAGGTGGATTCCAAAGTACTGGAGCTGAAATACTTATGAAACACTGTACGGAGTATAGCGGTCAAGCCTTGCAGGGGTAACGATCGGGCGGGAGGCCGGAAGATTCCGCTCCGAGACAGCGCAGATCGCGTCCATTATCCACTAAGCAGCCTCCTGAGACACTTGCATGAGAGCAGGATATGCTGACCATCCACAACCATGCATTTGGATCACTCTGGACAGAAAACCTCACTCGCCTTTCCTGCAGAACGCAATATGCACCTCGATTGCCCGATGAGCTGGCCAACGCAGGAGCGCCACTTGCCAATTGGCCCAGTTCGCCCGCTCAGCATGTGGTGCTACTTAAAACACGGATCGATGCAGTAATTCTTTCTTTCCTGGTAAAAATCCGGGTACTCACTTTATCCAGAGTACGCTTGTACAATCGTCTAAGCCAGGCGACCATCGATGAGATAGCGACTCTACAAAGCCTGTCAAGATAGCCAGATTACCCAAAGTCGCGTTAGGAATAACCTCACCTGGGACACATCAAGATGCGGATTCTCGGAATCAATTCAGTCTATCACGAGTCGGCCGCGACATTGCTCGTCGACGGACAAGTCGTTGCAGCGGCCGAAGAGGAACGTTTCTCCAGAGTCAAGCACGGTAAGCCGGCGAGAGTGGATAATGCCGATGAGCTGCCTCTCCAAAGCATTCGGTATTGTTTGGAATCCACCGCCGTCAAGCCAGAGGATCTTGACGCGATTGCCTATTCCTTCGACCCGGATCTGCGGGCGCGTGATTTTATCTTGGATGACAAAACAGAGGCCGGGGATTGGGGAACGGAGCAAGGCGAGCAGACTTTCCTTTCTCATCTCCGTTCAGTGCCGGACGCGTTCGCCGCCCACTTCGGCCGAGCCGAACAGCGCTTGACCTTCATCCCGCATCATCTCTCTCACGCGGCGTCTAGCTTCTACCCGTCGCAATTTGAAGATGCTGCCATCCTCGTCGCGGATGGCATTGGAGAGGCTGCTTGCACGTTGCTAGCTCGGGGCGATAAGAACGGAATCACCATCTTGCGGGAGATTCCATTCCCCCATTCCATTGGCTTCCTTTGGGAGAAAATTAGCAAGTATCTTGGATTCTCCGAATACGACGCCTGCAAAGCCATGGGCCTAGCCGCATATGGCGACGCGTCCAAGTTCAAGGATTCCTTCTCACAGCTGATGTGGGTTGAGAGCGCCGGCGGATACGCCGTCGACAAGGCGACTGCCAATTTTCGCTTGCCTGACTTCGAACGCCTGGAGGCTTTGTTTGGGCCAGCTCGCAAGCCGGATGCACCGCTCCAGAGCTATCACTACGATGTGGCCGCCTCTCTTCAGGTCGCCACGGACGAGGCTCTTCTCGCGCTTGCGAAGGAACTCCGCGAGGTGGTTGATTCAGACAACTTGTGTCTTGCAGGTGGCGTCGCCCTGAACTGTGTTAGCAATGTAGCCCTCAAGGAAGCGGGACTTTTTTCTAACATCTTCATTCCGTCCGCTCCTCATGACGCGGGCACGGCGATGGGGGCCGCGCTGGAACTGAATCATCGCATGGGTGGCCCGCCGAATCTCGCCTCCGATACCCCGTACCTCGGCCCAGAGTATGACGACGCCTCCATTGTCGCAGCATACAAGGCCGCCGGACTGTCGCCGGAGCTGTCCAGCTCGCCGGCCCTCGAGGCTGCCCGCATGATTGCCGCAGGCAAGATTGTGGCGTGGTTCCAGGGCCGAATGGAATTTGGCCCCCGAGCTCTGGGTAATCGCTCGTTGCTGGCCGACCCGCGAAGCTCGACGACGCGCGAAATGCTCAACGTCAAAGTCAAGCATCGCGAAACATTCCGTCCTTTTGCACCCAGTGTTCTAGCCGAGCAGGCTGGCGAATGGTTTGAACTCGGCGCGCCCTCTCGAAGCTACGACTTTATGCTCTTCGCTTGCCAGGCGGCCGCTGGGCGCGGCGAACAGGTACCGGCTGTATTGCACGAGGACGGCACGGCACGAGTGCAGTTGGTTCATCGCGAGCGCAACCCTGCGTTTCACGAGCTTATCTCCCACTTTGCAGACTTGACCGGGGTTCCTATGGTGCTCAATACATCCCTCAATGACAGCGAGCCAATTGTCTGCACCCCGGCTGACGCTATTGCCACATACAAGAAGACGCGTATTGATGCCCTCTTCATAGGCAGTAGATTTGTCACCCGCGAACATTGAATTTAATTGAAACAATCGTTGTTGGTAATGGCACAATTGGATCGTAGACATCTTTGTTGATCATATCATGAATGATGTCCTCGCTTGTGTGGAAGAGCAGGAGGTCGCTCGGTGTGTCATAGGCTTGTGACTTGAGTCCAGGCTGATTAGTTTGGCGCGACCTCGGGAGGCCCGCATCCTTTTTGCCTGGGGAGGAAGACTGATGGCGGAACCCGCATGGAGGGATGCCCGGGCTTTCCCATGTGGGAGGGTGACCTCGAGCATTTTGGAATCCTTGTTGGTCTCCTTGTTGGTCTCCTTTTGGATGTCTTTTTTGATGTCTTTCGGCTAATATTACATCGAGGGTAGAATTATATATATTGTACCAGATGAAAATCTAAAGCTTTCTGTCAGGCAGTACCTAGTCCGTAGTAGTAAACCAGTGCCCAGATTCGAAGTGGGTTTGAGCTCGAAGTATGGATTTCAAGGTCGAATACTGATGATAACCCACTATAGCTTTGCCCAATGTCCGGGCGGGATATTGACGGGAAAGGAGAAGCAGAAAAGTACGGTGAAGTAAATCATATTAGTGGAGACCGGGAGAGAGAAGAGAGAGAGAGAGAGAGAGAGCTCTCTCGAACTACGTTATCTACATCGCGGGGAACCTGAACAAACGGGCAGCCAGAGGGCTCCCGAGTCTGGACACATCATTCCCTGAGCAGGCGAGACACTTCAATCCCAAAGATCCTGGATGTTATTAAATGTTTCGCTTTAGATACGCGATAATTATTTCCATCCAAGGCGATTCAATAAATCCCTCGACTCTCTTCCCGAAGATCGCTCTGGCTATATATAGCCTTCAATCAATCGATGACCTCCCTGGTGGTTTGAGGCTTCCCCTTTTTGTTGGGAATACTTATTTCGACGTCTCCCGCTTCGTCTGATATAGAGTTAAAGCCTCGCTTGGTTGCAGCTTGTTTTGCAGCGTCATGTGCTTTAACAAAGCTACATCTTGTAGCTGATCGTTCCCAGTGGCAATTCGCACACTCAGTCCTACCTGGAACGCGGACGCAGGCATTGAACTTTCCGTCCAGAGATAAGCAATTATAACATGCATTATCTCCTTTCATGGATTCTCCCACTGCCAGGGCTGTAAGGGCCTCTATATTCTCAAGCGGTCCTTCAACTTGCATCGTGAAATGTTCAGCGTTGGGTGTTGTGCGTTTGTTATTCTTGGTGTTGCGTTGGAGCACTGGTTCCCGTTTCGGTGTCATCCGACACAGAGTGTTGAGCAGCTTGCCAGGGATCGGACGAGCGTTTCTGGACTTTTGAAAGGGTGACTTCAATGAAGTGTTGGCCCAATAGCCGGGCGGGAATTCGCACCGCGGAGTTGGAAGCGCGGCATGCTGTCGTGGAGAAGAAGAGGAAGAAGAAACATCGTAGACGGTCTTTTTATACCTAGGCAGGTGGGACACGGAAGGTATGAACAAAGAAGGAACGAACATTGATTCTCACTTGATTCTCACTTGATTCTTATTTAGTTCTTTACTTTGATCCCCACTTTGATCTTTATTGTCATGGAGTGGATCTAGGGTACATTCTAGGCCTTATTCTACTACGCTAGGACAAAAGACTAGAATTCCAAGTCCAGTACCTTGGAACTATACATGCTATATATGGGCTGAGTCCTCATATTTATTTTAATTCTCACTTAATCTTTACTTTATTTAATCTTCACTTCAATCTTTTTTAATCCTTATTTTAATCTATATTTTACTTCTTACTTAATTCTTACTTAGTTCTTTATTTTAATCCTTTCTTTTAATCCTCACTTTAATCCTCACTTTAATCTTCGCCATAACGGCCGAAGATCGGGTCCAGAGCGGGGCCTTCCCAGAACTCTTGTTTGAGCGGTTTCGGGGTCGGCTCTTCGGCTTTTAGGATAACCTGCTCTGCTCGAATGGTTCGGTTAGACTTATGTGTCTCTCGAAATGTGTGATATCGGTATTGTCTATCACGGTCAATTGCTTACCGCTTGGTGGGGGAGGTTTTACTCCCCGTTCGGGTTGGGCTTCAGGGGAACCTTTATGGTTTAGGGTAGCACCTGGCATTCTATCTATTGTATTACATTCAATTCTAGCGGTTTCTGCCAGGCAGTACTTATGAAAAAAGTACCCAGGTGGACCTGAGCTCAAAGTGCCCGAAGTCAAATACTCATGGAACATCACTGTAAGATCCAAACCTTAGGTAGAATAACATGTAAAATTTCAAATCAAAGCCTATGTGCAAACTATATCTATTCATCTATGTGCAGTTTCATTCTGAAATACAACCTTGGAATCTCTGATCTCGAGAACCTCCCAGAGTCGCAAGTCAAATCATTCCTCGCGGAATCCCCACTGGGTCCAGTTATCCAAGACCTTCTTCTTCAACTCCTCAGGATAAGACGACTGGAAATCCGCAGCCACCCAATCCCGACCGGTAGTGTAGTCAGCGGGCATGAGAGCATCGGAGACAACCTTTCCACCCTGTACCGGCGAGTGCGCTCCATGGCCCATGTATGGAATCAGCGGGAAGCCTCGCACGTCCTCGAAGAAGGTCTCATCGGAGCCAGGGCGGCATCTTGTCGAGAAGGCCCACATGACGTCTTTTCCTTCGTAGACATCGATATCGTCACCGCAAAGCACGAGTCGGTGGATAGTGTATCCCGCCTTGGCGTGGAAGATGAGGTCACCGACGCGCTTGCGGAGATCAACTGAAGTAATGTTCATCTCGCGGAGGCGGGCTGTGTCGATGCGGAGGGCGACCCAGGTAACCTGGGACTCAAAGGGAGCGAAGGCGTCGGTGACCGGGAGGCCATCCTGCTGGCAGAGTTTGCGGATCTCAGCAGCGGCGAGGGAGCCGATCATAGTGTGCTAGCGGAGTCAGTATATGAAAACAGAATGAGAAAGAATCGACTTACAGTCTCATCCGTCAGACGACCGCAAGCAGACATAGGCAGAATTGGGTCGTTGCGGTAGGTGATCTTGTTGACAGTGTACTTGGGCCAGAGGTGGGTATCACCAGGGAAGACATATCCGTGCATTTCACCAAAGGGGCCCTCGGGAGCAGTGTCGGTGATGGAGAGGGTACCCTCGAGCACGATCTCCGAGGTTGCGGGAACATACAAGTTGTTGGTATCGCACTTGACAAGCTCGAGAGCAGACCCAGTCATAGCACCTACGTACTCAGCCTCGCTCACACCGTCAGGAATCGGCATGCTGGAAGCCATGATGGCGGCTGGGGGAACACCGAATGCCAAAGCCCAAGGCACGTCGCGTTGCTCCTTCTTCCACATCTGGTGAATTTGCCAAATGTGCTGGGGCTCAATGACAAGACCGGTAAGGTGTCGGGCGTCAGAGACCATTGCACGGGCAATAGACCAGTTGGTCCACGATCCATCGGGTGATTGCACGACGTGCATGCCGTATGTCTGGATGTATTTTCCACCATCGTGCTGGTGAATCAGAGGCGCAGGGATCTTGGTGAGATCAATCTGGTCGCCCACAAGGGAGTTCTCCTTGCAAGGACCGGTTTCCAAGATCTGAGGGGGAATCGGCGTCATCGTGCTGGCCGAGAGCATTTTGTCGAGAATATCTTTCATCGAGGCAGTAGGGGGCAGAGCAAGGTGGCGGGCCAGTCGACCGTAGCGGTCCTTGGGGGACTTCCTTAGAGAGGCGGGAGCACCGAGGATGCGGAACAGGCCATGCTGAGAGCCGATGATGTTGTTGAACAAGGGGGCCTTGTCGTCTGTCTCGCAAACTTGGCGAGTAATGGCCGCAGCCTCGAGGTTGGCATCGATGGGTTCGTTGATTTCGATCAAGTCGTTGTCAGCCTTGAGGGCTTCGACGAAGGAACGGAAGTTGAGATGGGGTTCGGTAGAAACCATAATGAGAATGTAATTGATGTTCTGTAAAATCGAGTTTATCGCTGATCAATTCAGACTTATCGCCCTCAGCATCGCCATTATATATGATCGACCGGTTAGCTCGGCTTCAAGGCTTCCAGGGAAAGACCGGTTTGCTATCACCATCTCGGTATGCCGTGCGGGCACTTGGAGTATGATACCGAGCTAGCGAGCCTCCGAGCCTCCGAGGTGAGGCGAGAATCCGCATCAGTGCCTCAGGCATCAACCCCCACGGTCGCATCTCAATTGGGCAATTCCTTCGGATCTCGGAACACGAAGCTTTCACTGCCGAAGTGTCGACGTGTCTGCCGGGCCGATCAATCCCCATGTTGGACACGATATTGCTTGCAGCTGTGGGGATGTGACCCAATTAACCTCATCTCGGCTGACTGCTCGGCTAAACCGCGGACATTATAAAAGGGAGAGGGGTCGGCGGGGGAGCACAAAAGCAACCCAGCGAAACCAGAACACGCACGACAAACACAATGTTCTACCAACCCGGAGTCACCGAACACAACCTTCCTCACGACCCCTTTAAGGTCAGCCCCCTGCAGAAAACCCCAAACTGCACAACAGAATCTAACGAATGCAGGCGTGCGTGGTCCCCCGCCCGATCGGATGGATCTCCACACAAAACAAGAGCGGCCAAGCCAACTTGGCTCCCTACTCGCAGTTTAACAACCTGACATTTGACCCACCGTACGTGATGTTCTCATCCAACCAGACGGTGACCGGCGAACGCAAGGACACAGTCGTGAACGCCGAGCAAACGGGCAAGTTTGTGTGGAACCTGGCGACCTGGGACCTGCGCGAGGCGGTCAATATTTCCGCCGAGCAGGTGCCCTACGGGGTGGACGAGTTCACCCGCGCCAAGCTCACCAAGGAGCCCGCAACGTTGATGGACGTGCCCATGGTGGAACAATCACCGGTGAAATTCGAGTGTGAATATTTCACCACGCTCCGCCTCCCCGGTAATCCGCCCATGGGAACTGTGGACGTGGTGATCGGGCGGGTGGTCGCAGTTCACATCAAAGATGAAGTGCTGACGGAGGGCAAGTTGGATATTCGCAAGACTCAGCCCATTGCGCGATGCGGGTATTATGAATACACGGTGGTCAAGGAGACGTTCGACATGGTGATTCCAGGGATGTCGGAGGACGTGCTGTATGGGCTGGAAGGGAACGCGAGACGCAATCGGGAAGCACAATCACGGGATGTGAAACCGGGTGGCCAATAATGAAATCCTTGTAGGTAATGTGTGCGAGTGCAACCAGTGAGCTGCAGGGTATACGAGATGATTCCGGGCGACCGACGGTCCAAGAGAAATGGCCCATAGAGAGATCACATGTACCTTTTGAGATAGAGGCAATTCCATGGTTTGAGTGTCTCAGTTCCCCGGAATTAGTGGCGAAATGGACGCGGTTAGACTGAGCCTAATCTCGCCCCCACTCACACCCGTCCTCTGATTGGCTGCGGGCCATGTGTTCGGTATCACTTATCTTTCCTCGGTTAATCGCACATCGTCCGCTGATTGGCGTCAGGCGGCCAAGGACGACAGGGTTACACTGTCTGTGTCCAGCCAAGATGCACGACGCGGGGCGATACACGTGCCAAGGTGCCAAGGCCCGCCAACGAAAGAGACTAATCCTTTTAGGTGGACGGCCTAAGCCCACCATAGCTGACTGATTGGATAACGCGATGCTTGGCAACTATTAGCCTTCAAGGATGTTGACCACCCACTGCCGGGGCTTATCAGGTTTACCTTCCCTCGGGCCAGGCCGAAGATAAAGACCGGTCAACTGGTGGTCAGATCCTTTGGTCAGATCTCACTGTGGCGTGGAACAGAATGCAGGGTCTGGCGGATATTAACGGGTGGTTGATGGTGAACCAGTTGGGAAGAAGCAATGTCCCAATGCAGACATTACTCCGCGAGTTCTAGAAGAGCGGACACAAGCGAAAGTGTGCAGTGGCCGCAGTGGCCGTGGTGGCGGCAATTTTAGTCTGAGCATGGCACCTGCCGGTTTAAGCTCATCGGGCCATTATAAGTGTCACGTTTGCTCCTTCCCTCTCCTCTCTCTCTTCTCCCTTCCCCTTCATCTTTGCACTTCACCATGAACGCCTCAGATACCGTCGATGTGGCTGAGATCGCCAAATCAAAGGCAGCTTCTCATGATATTGCCATCGATGAGAAGGTGCCCAATGTCAATGAATTGACCATTGACAGTGTGCCTCACGGGCAGATCACTTACGTCGATGGGGACGATTCCCTCAACAAAGCTGCTCCCACCAATGACGAGCTTGCCAATCTCCGTCGCGTGGCTGGCAAGATTCCTTGGGCCGCGTACACAATTGCCTTTGTCGAGTTGTGCGAGCGATTTTCGTACTATGGTACCACTGCAGTCTGTAAGTATTCCCCTCACTTGACCAGTCACGAGATTTCAGCTGACCATCACAGTCGTCAACTTCATCCAGCGACCCCTCCCGAAGGGTTCTACCACCGGTGCATTGGTTGCAGGCTCCTCGGACTGGAGTAATGGAACACCCGGTGCGCTGGGTATGGGCCAGCAGGCCTCGACCGGTTTGACCTTGTGTAAGTACGCACGTGCCATGTTGCATGCTTCCCTGCTAACCCCACTTAGTCAACTCTTTCTGGTCTTACATTATGCCCTTGGCTGGTGCTTGGGTCGCCGATCAATACTGGGGTCGATTCCGTACCATCTTCTCGTCGATTGCCTGCGCACTCGTCGGCCACAGCATCCTCATTGTTTCTGCTATTCCCAAGGTCATTGCCAGTCCTAATGGCTCTATCGCTGCATTCAGTATCGGTTTGATTATCATGGGTGTGGGAACGGGTGGTTTCAAGTCCAACATCTCCCCCCTCATCGCGGAACAATACCGTGAGACCAAACCATACGTTTCCACCCTTCCCAGCGGTGAGCGTGTCATTGTTGATCCCGCTGCTACGGTTGCCCGTATCTATCTTTACTTCTACCTGATGATCAACGTTGGCTCGCTCACTGGGCAGATTGCCATGGTGTACGCAGAACGCTACGTCGGCTTCTGGCTGTCATTCCTGCTTCCCACTGCCATGTTCTGCCTCTGCCCAACGGTTCTGTTCTTCTGTCGTGGAAAGTACTACTTGACTCCTCCTAGTGGCTCGATTTATCCCAAGGCCTTCAGACTATGGAGCCTGGCTATGAAGGGCCACTGGACTCTGAACCCCGTTAGATGGTAAGCTACCCAACCTGATTGTATGTCTTTGATTGATCTTTAACTGGTCCAAACAGGTTCCGCAGCTCTGACACCAACATTTGGGATAATGTCAAGCCAAGCGTGCTCGGTGCCAACAAGCCCGTCTGGATGGACTTCGACGACGCCTGGGTTGACGAGGTCCGTCGCGGACTGTTGGCTTGCCGAGTATTCCTGTGGTACCCGCTTTACTGTAAGCAAGAACCCAGTCCTTTCCAAAGAGAAGTACTAACCTTATTCAGGGTTGGCTTACAACCAAATGTTGAACAACCTGACCTCCCAGGCCGCTACGATGAAGCTTGGCGGTGTTCCCAACGATGTCATCAACAACCTGAACCCGTTCGCCCTCATCATCTTCATTCCTATCTTCGATCAGATTGTCTACCCCGGTCTCCGCAAGATGGGTATCAACTTCACTCCCTTGAAGCGCATCACCGCTGGTTTCTGCATGGCCGGAGCCGGTATGATCGTCGCCGCCGTGACCCAGCACTACATCTACAAGCTCGGCCCTTGCGGTGACCAGGCAAACTTCTGTCTCGAGGAGAAGGGCGAATACACCAACATCTCCGTGTGGATCCAGGCCCTCACCTACATCCTGGGTGGTATCTCTGAGATTCTTGCGTCCGTCACCTCTCTGGAGTATGCATACACCAAGGCGCCCAAGAACATGCGATCCCTCGTGCAGGCTGTCGCCCTCTTCATGAACGCAATCTCTTCTGCAATCGGCCAGGCCTTCGTTGGTTTATCCGCCGATCCCTTGCTCACCTGGAACTACACCCTGGTTGCGCTTTTGGCGTTCATTGGAGCCGCAGGCTTCTGGGCCACCAACTACAAACTGGACCGCGAGGAAGATGCGATGAACATGCTTCCTGATAGTCAGATGAACGACCGTGAAGTTGTTGATGAGGAGAGGAAGTAGTGTGTCTGGAACACTGCCCAACAGATTGCCTCCACTACTAATACAGCTGGTAGCTTTTAATGTCCCTGGTGACGAACCAATTGATGTGCAGAAGTTCTTTACTTCAGATCATGAATACAAAGATATCATTAATGACATTTTACTCCCTCTTTCGTAGACTCTGCATCCTTGAGCTGTCCTTCTGCTTCTTGTTCGGGTTTGTGTCCTGCTTGGCGCTACGTTTACTACCTGCGCCTTCCCCTTCCCCTTCAGAGTTCTTTGGAGCCTTGGACTTCTCGCCATTTGCCTCTCCCTGCGATGCACCTTTTTTCTCCGGCTTCGATGTGTCTTTTTTGTCCTTCTGCTTTTCATCTTCGTCGTCATCCTCTGCGTTTTCGTCCTTCTGATCATCACTCTCTTCGCTTCCATCACTTCCATCCTCATTCCTCTTCTCACCCTCTTCCTCCCCATCATCCTCATTGTCCGATTGAACACTGGCCTTTCTCCGAGCCTGCTTTGCCTCCCCCGTGTTCCCAACAAACTGTTTTCCCTCCTTGGACTCCTCAACCTTCTTCTCGTCGGTTTCCTTCTTTTCCTTCTCGCTCAATTCCTCCCACGCCTTCTTAGGTAGGTATCGCTTCCGAGAGTCATCGTCCTGGCGGGCCGTTCCCTCGCCCTCCTTCGTCTGCCAGTCTTCCTTGGTCCATTGGTCAAGGTGCTTTTGAGATTCCGACTGTCCTTCTTCCTTTGTCGTGTTGTAGTCACCGCCTCGCTTCTTGTATTCCGACGCCATCATTTGGGCCTAGAGATGTACATCAGAGGCTGGAGATCGGAAGTGTGGGGGGCTTAGGAACTCACCTTTCGGGCAGACCATTGGCCAGGCTTTCCACCTTTGTCGCCGTTGTGGATCTCCTCCTTGACCTCATCTCGGAGCTCGGGATCGGTATATTTGTCTCTGGGGGCCATGGTATATATTTCAATGGGGTCTGAAGGTGTGGGTGGTGGAATTGACAGAATTCGGTCGCTGTTAAGACAGAGAAGGAATCAAGTTCCAAGATTTTGACAATGACATATTGATCGCAGGTGACATCATCAAGGAATGTCGGAGTTCCTTGGTTTCACGGAAATGCTCTCTCGCCGGCTAGAATTTAACCTTAAATCCTACCCGAAGATCCCGCCGATCACCTGGGCACTGGGGCATTCCTGTTTTATTTCCGTGAGGCGACATCACATCTCAGTTAGGTAGTCGTAAATGCCCATCAATCTTTCGATCATCGTTCCGATCCCCCGATTTTCAATGCGGTAGTACTGTTTGTCTTGCCCTAGTACTCAGCAGGGCTATGAAACGCCTCGGCCGGATTAAACAATTTCCGATATACGCAAGGGTGTGTTTGGAGGGGGATTTTCTGAATTCACCAGGATTCACCGGGCAAGTCTGCCTCGGCGCAGGCGGGTGTATTCCTTTCCACAAGGTCACCCAACCTCAGTTGCACGGAATCGCTGCTGGTCTTGGGACATTCGTGGACCAGATGGCTCAGTGCCCCACAAAAGAGGCAACTCTCTTTCGCGAGAGCTTCCTCTGAAGGTGCTCCCGGCCGTGGCTTGTTGGGGGCTTCAACTCTTTGAGTCAGCGGAATTGGAGCTTTTTAGTTGAAGTTCCATATAAAATTGGATGCATGGAAGCTTTTGAGAAGCGGGATTGATGATATTTTCTTTTGGCGCAGAGAGCAAAGCTGGAATCATGCAACACAAAGTCTGACCCTGGGAGACGAGGAGAAAAATGAAGTTTTGAAATCAACGCCAGTAATAAGACGAGACACCTATGGTTTTCTGTTATAGCGGCGCATAATTTTCACTCATGCCTCTCACTGTCTTTGGGATAACAACAAACCAGCTGGTTCAAGACTGTTAGTTATCAGCCCGTGATAACCATACGTACCTCTAGAGAAGAGACTCTGAATCTCAAACAAGATGAAGAGGTTCATAGTCCTTAGCGCTATCTGTTGGATTTTCGGTGCCTCACATGCTCAGGTGCCTACCATGCCCCCGGACCCCCCAGATGGTACGACATACAACTCACAAATCACCGAACCACAAGAGTATAAGCTGACCTCGCGAACCGAGAAGGAATCTTCATAGACGTTCCTCAGGTAAATGGCGTCGAAGACGTCAGCCATGGTGTCTTCGCGATATGGTCTTTTCTACCATCCTTCAACCAGAATACGAATATTTTCCTCACTCTCAGGTCAACCAGGTTGAGCTTCGCCAGAACGTTGGAAGAAAGCTCCGCCGTTCCTGCCACAAGACAATACTACTTCTTCAACACCTCTGTGACGGACGATTTGACATACGATATCTGGTTAAAGACTGAGTGGAGTTACTCTGTTGGCGTCCGCAATTTTTCAATAGTCAACTCGAGTTCGAACAAGCCCATACCCCGTGGACCAATCTCAATCGTGACGCCTCCCTGGGACATCATACCCCAGTCTATGCCACCGGACCCAGCGAGTACATCCACAACCACTTCCTTTGAGAGTGTGGTGACGCAAGGGCCATCCCTGACCAGCACGACAGCACCAGATGGTACATCCACAACCTCTTCCTCTGAAATCGTGACGACGCAAGGACCTCCTCCTACCAACACGACAGCAACAGCCACAGCGAGCGCATCAGGTACAGCAACGTCTTTTTCTCAAGTCGATGACCTATACCATGTCAATGAGAAACTCCAGACCATAATTGTCGGCACCGTCAGCGGATTTTCGGTTTTCGTGTTCATGGTGATAGTGGCTTGGTGCGTCCACCGAAGGAAAAAACGCCGCTCCGCAGCCCGTCCACCCAGCCCCGTGGAACTTCCTGCGACGAGAGACCCAGCCAGTGTGCAGGGAACAGATGTAGCAGAGTTGGATTCTCGATCGCGGGTTGAGCTTCCAGGCTAAGCGAGGTCAGTGTAAACGAGCCTGTATCCGGTCAATTTTGAGTGCGAGGCTCGAGTCAGTGAGAGAGCTCCAGATGCCCATTGATGGGCACGGGTTTGGAATCTCCGGCCCTTTCAAAATATCAAAGGAAGATGTGCGAATTGCTGATACACTACACTAACTCCAAAGAAATAAATCACGAGCCTAACGGAGTATCTTACAGAGAACAGTACTCGGTTGGAGCTCCGGAGCCATCTCTAGAGCCCTGGAGGCGCTGTGAAAATGTAATAATCATTGTAAATATATCCACGAACGCCATATGTATACACAATAAGAAGGTCATGAGGTCATCGTATCAAGCGATCTTGGGGCGGAGACGCAAATTCGGGCCCTGCACAAACTCCAACCCAGTATCGATATCACCACCCCTCGCAAACTTGATATCCTTGAGGTAGTGATCACGAGGCTGCCAGGGACCACGATCAGCAGCCCTGGGAAGCACACGCTCGGCAATAGAAACATAAGTCGAGTTGAGGTTCAGCAGTCTCCGATCCTGGAGTGTCGCGGCATCCTTCTCCTTCAGCTTCGGTGTAGCGGCAATGAGCTTGCGCGACTCGAGGCTCTTCAACAGCCGGCACACAAACTGCGCAGTGGCATCGGCGCCAAGGGTCCATGAAGCATTGGTGTATCCAATGACGAACGCGGCATTCGGAAGATCCTGCAACATGACACCGTTCCACATATACTTGTCCCCGATATTGATCTTCTGTCCATCGACAGTCAACGCGGCCCCACCCGCAATCTGCAGACGCAGCCCCGTGGCAGTGATGATGATATCCGCATCGAGCTTCTCATCCGAATTCAAGATAATGCCATTCTTCGTGACCTGCTTGATAGTATCGGTCTTCACATCCGCCTTGCCCTGACGCAGGGATTTGAACAGATCTCCATCGGGACAGACACACAACCGCTGGTCCCAGGGGTTGTATCTAGGCTTGAAGTGGGGGTCATAAGGAATATGGCCTGGAAGCTGCTTGCCCACGTTCAGCTTGAGCAACCAGCGCGAGAAGTTCGGGAAGAGCTGGCAGAACAAGAAGAAGATACGGGAAGTGTAGATCCAGATGATGCGCTGGACGCGCGTGTACCACGCGTGGGGCAAGATATAGCTGAGCCAGCGGCCGCGGCTGCGATTCGGCAGGGAGAGGATGTATGTCGGGCTTCGCTGGAGCATGGTGACGCGCTCGGCCTGATCGGCCAGGTTCGGCAAGAGGGTGACGGCGGTCGCGCCGGAGCCGATGATGACGATCTTCTTCTGCTTGTAATCGAGATCCTCGGGCCAGAACTGCGGATGCACGATCTGGCCCTGGAAGTCGTCCAGACCGGGTATGTCGGCCTTGAGAGGCTCTTTGTAGTTGTAGTAGCCCGTACCGAAGATGACGTAACGGGCGGTGAATGTTTGCTCGCCCTGCGCGTCGACGGCGAGGGACCAGCTGTTGGTCTCCGTTGACCAATTGGCCGACGTCAACCGGTGCTGGAAGCGGATGTTCTCGTGGATGCCAAACTTCTCGGCCGTGTCGCGCACATACTCCTTGATCGCGGAGCCCTCGGCGATGGGGTTGTCGCGGCTCCAGGGGTTGAATTGGAAGCCGAAGGTGAAGAGGTCGGAGTCGGAGCGGATGCCGGGGTACCTGAAGAGATCCCAGGTGCCGCCTAGGTCGTCGCGGGCTTCGAGGATGGCATAACTGTAGCCGGGGAGTTCGGATTGTATCCGGTAGGCGGCGTTGATGCCGGAGATGCCTGCGCCGACGATGATCACGTCGAAAGTCTTGCTCATGGTTGCGATGGGAGGCCGAAAGAGAGGAAGCAGGACAGTTTTAAGAAGAAGTTCACATGCCTCGGTTTCACAACGGAATGATCGGCGGTGGAACTGAGGTGTCTGAAGATTCAACGGGGAGCTCGGGTGGTTCACTTGTGATAGATCGTGGCTTTAATAGTTGCACAGATCGAGATCCTGTAGTAACCTGTTTATTTTGGTGTGCATGCTAGTGCTGACTATGGGGTCCTACATCTGGGTTACTACTTTTGGACTACGTTCACTCTCACGAGCCACCACGTTAACACAGTCACGAAGGTGAACATATGCCCCCGCCTCGGCCGTCGCAATATCGGGACCGCCAATCATTTCCACAACGAGACACCTTTGCGAACCATCTTTTCCCTCGGTTCGTGTGCGTGTGCTTCGCGTGAACCACATATCATGGCCCTCGTCGCAATGGCGGTCATTCGCACACCATGTCTCTCTCCAAGGTGACCCTCACCCTCCGCGAGAAGCTGGACTTCCTCCCCGCCGTGGCCTCCGTGGCCCTGGCGGCCTTCTACGCCGTCCTGACCGGCCTCTGGCGCACCGAGCGCCAAGCCAAGACCCTGTTCCTGCATCTGGGCTATGCAATGTTCCGCAAGGCCACCGCGCGCCTGTCGCCCTCGCAAATGCAGTACATCCTGCCAGACACCAACGCCATCTACAATCAACACGCCAAGAGCACAGGCACATTCCCCGAATCGGTCGATCTGGGCGCCGGCGCCCAGGGCCACTGGATCGGCGATCCTCATGCAGACAATGTAATAGTCTGGTTCCACGGTATGGCCCACTCCCTTGCATTTCTGCAGACGCGAAGCTAACGATCTCCAGGCGGTGGCTTTAGTCTCCCCGCGAACATGGGCTACTTCAAATTCTACACGCAGCTCATCCGCGACCTGCGCGCGGTCGGCAAGAGCGTCGCAGTCTTCAGCCTTTCCTACACCCTCGCTCCGACCGCTACATACCCGACGCAGCTGCGACAGGCGGTCTCCTGCCTCGCCCACGTGCTCCCTACCCGATCGCCTTCACAAATCTTCCTCGGCGGTGACAGCGCAGGCGGGAACCTGGTCTGCGGCGTCTTGTCGCACCTGGCGCACCCACACCCGGAAATCGATCCCGTGGATCTGAAGGGCAAGCTCGGTGGCGCGGTCATGATCGCGCCCTGGACGCTTCTCGATACCGAGTTCCCGGAGATGGAGGTTTACCACGGCGGAGACATCATCACGACTGCGGTCGCGGGTCCGTGGGCGAGTGCGTATATCGGAGCAGCCGAGCGGGATTACTATACGGATCTGTCGCATGCGCCGCCCGAGTGGTTTGGTACCTTCCCGGTGGATTCGGTGTTGATTACTGCGGGCGAGAACGAGATCCTCTTGCCGTTGATCCAGGATCTGGCGACCAAGTTCAAGGAAGGCTTTGAGCGCGTTGAGCTGTTTGTGGGTGTGCGGGAGTGCCATGTGGCCCCGGTGTATCATCTCGAGCTTGGCGACGCGACGAAGACGGAGCAGGGTCGGAGGATTGAGCGGTTCCTCGTAGAGTTGATGGCTTGATCGGAAGTTACACGAAGGCTTCGCTGTATATAGTTTCTTTACTTTTGTCCATATTTGAATCATTTGCACATAGTCATGACGATGTTTAATGCTATTTGAGACAACCTCGGAAGTACTAGGTAGTTCCACAAAGATGTACTTGATCAGTCGACCTGCAGTGTTGTCATACACGTCGCTTCCAGCTTGATCCATGGATATCTGAGTTCAACGAGCATTCTGTGTAGCCCGAGTTTCCGGGGTGGATCCTAGCATGCATAGTCCGTCAAGCATATCCCTGCAATTCTACACTTCAGCAACAGGAAGACCCTTGCTCACTCGGCATCTAAAGGCTTCAGGCCGGATTGAGCAGTAACGTTGACAAATAAGACCAACCAGTGGTGTCCATGGATTTATTATGTACAGAACAAAATCATAACCTATCGATACATTCATTTCTTCGCAGCAGCTTCCTCGGCAGCTTGAGCAACACGCATCCTCCTCAGCGCCCCGGAAGCAAAGGCACGCACACTCTCCTGCATCCACGTAGGCATCGCGCGCACCACACTGGCGATAGACTGTGACTTGGGCAGGATGATCTGGCCACTGCTCTGTGTGAGGATCTGCTTGCAGATAGCAGCGGAGACCACCTGGGGGGTCATAATGGGCTGTCTGAAGTGCGACTCGTGATCGGTCAACATCTTGATCATGGGCGTGCGAACCCACATTGGGTGAATGACACTGTTTTCGTAAGCAATGGATTCTTTCAAAAGTGTGGAGTGTGTACATACCTGGTGCGCACATTAGGCGCATTGTACCAGTATCGCAATTCCTGGCGCAACCCTTCGTGGAATGCAAGGGCAGATGCCTTGGAACAACAATAATCGACCATCTCGCCGAGCGCCACGAAACTGGCCATACTGGCAATGGTGATGACGTGACCGTGGTTGGCCTTGACCATGGCAGGCAAGAATTCCTTCACCATCAAGAAGTGGGAAAGCGTGTTGACCTCGAAGGTCTGGCGGATCTTCGACTCTGGCTCTTCGAGAATGGTTCCGTCATGACCGACACCGGCGTTGTTCACCAGCACCGTGGGCTCGCCGTGGTTTTCACGGATGGTGGTCGCCACGGCGGCAATATCCGCCGAGCTGGTGATATTCGCTTTGTAGAAAGATACGTTGGCCGGGAGGGTAAAGTCAGGCTCATTGATATCGAGAATGACGACGCGGACGCCGGCCTTGGAGAGGTCCAACATGACCTGCTTGCCGATTCCCGAGGTTCCTCCGGTCAACAGCACCAGCTCCTCTGCAGCATTCCACGCGGAATTGGTCGTCCAGTTCTGGAGAGCGCATCGTGAGATGAAGCGGTTTGCTGCGCGAGCCAGGATGAACGCGCCGAGGCCTGCGGCGGTCTTTTGCGCTGTCGGATTGCGCAGCAGAGCCTGCGCGGGCTCTGGCAGGGAGGCGAGTGCTGTTTGAGTATACTGAAGGAGAGACATTGTGCTGTGTAGTGTGCAGAAGTGAGGTCGGAGGGTTTATGAAGCAGCCCGGACTTTGGCAAAGCTTAAGCAAACCTCGGCATCACATTTTCTTAGCGTGCACATCGTGAAGCTGTGCAACCAACGGGGAATGGAACGCGACTGGAGACACTCCACTGAGATCGACCAAGTGATGGACAGCCGATATTACCGCATTCGGCATGCTGCTCGTCTTCACATGCTCCCCACGTTCTTCTGGAATTTCCGGGGAAACGTTGAGGTTGTCCAATGTGCGCTGCATTACGGTGCCACGATCAACTGTGAACTCGACGTCATACTGCCCACTCCATACTATCTCACTCCATACTGGTGTCGATCGTTTCTCGACATGCCGAATTTCTTCCTCGGGGAAATTGGATCCACCGTGAGAACTCTACTCACACCACTCATTCACCACCCTGTGCGCCAGAGCAGCCACCCTGGCCAGAACCACAAAGAAACAAAGACGACACAAATATGAAACCCCTCAAACGCCAAAGATGAGGAAAATTGGACGTCGCAAATTCGAGCCCCCTCAGCCGAGGTCGCATTGGTTCCCCCAACGAGCAGACCCATGCCGATCCCCGTGGGTCCACATGATGAAACAGCCGCCAATTTGAGGTCTCCTCGCTTTTGGATATATGTCAAGCCCGAGGGGCTGACTTTGGAGGGAAGATTTTCGCATTTTGCAATTCCACATTCTCCCAACTGCACCTGCTATCCATCACGGTATACTAGTATACTAACACACGAGGATGGCGCTGGGCGATAACCTGCCTAATGTGGCTGCGTGCTCTCTAGTAGAGGCGTATCTCCTGCAACGGGTCGTCTTTGCGGAGACCGCATTCCGTACAATTCTGTTGTACACGTTTCTGGTTACACTTTCCGCGCAAGGCTTTTATAGCATCATTATATATCCGCTCTTGCTGAACCCTGTGCGACATCTCCCGAAAGTACCGGTACGGATTAAGCTGAAACTCTGAATCATGGTGCAATATCTAACAAATACAGGGCTCTGCAAGTCACTCGCAGCTGATCTTCGATTCCCCGCGAGGCAGCACACCGCTGATATGGATGAAGACTATCCCCAACGAGGGCCTCATCCACATGCGCGATAATCTCAACACAAGTTATATCTTGCCAACAAATCATCAGGCACTGCTCGATGTAATGAGTACAAATACCTATGATTTCGAGAAGCCCTGGCGCATGCGCAACTTCCTCGCGCGGATCATCGGATTCGGCATGATTACGTCGGAAGGCGCGCACCACAAGAAACAGCGCAAGGCGTTGACCCCTGGCTTCAATATTAAGAACATCCGTTCCATGTACTCATTGATGTGGCATAAAACCGGCCTGCTCCTTGATGAGTTGGAAAAGGAAGCAAAGGCGAACCCCATGGAGGGAACCAAACCCGAGGATGGCGTCGGTAAAATTGAGATGGGAGAATGGGCCAGGTATGACAATCACCTTTCATACCTGTATTGGAAATGCATGAAACTCACATGTCTAGCCGCCTGACACTCGACATTATCGGCCCTGCATCGATGGGACGCGACTTCAACTCCATCCAGAACAAGACCAACAAGGTCGCCGAGAGTTTCGCGAGCATCCTGGAACCAACGAAGGAGAAAATGGCCTTCCTCGTGATGAACTTCACTCTCCCACAGTGGATGGCGAAGCGCGTTCCATGGCGCATGAACAAAATCCTGGAAACGGAGACCGCCTATCTGCGCAAAACCTGCAATGAGATCGTGCAAGAGAAGCGAATTCAACTCGCCGAGTCCAAAGCCTCCGCTCAAGACCTCGAGGCCGATATTCTCGGCACAATGATGCTCGGAGGGGACTTTACGGATACCGAACTGGTAGACCAGATGTTAACATTCCTCGCAGCAGGTGTAAGTAGAACCAGACCATCACCCAAACACCGATACTAACAGATCCAGCATGAAACCACCGCCAGCGCCTTGACCTGGGCCTCCTACCTTCTGCACCAACATCCAGACTATCAAACACGACTGCGCGAAGAGATCCGAGCCAAGATCCCTAGCGGCAACTCCCAAATCACACACCAGGACCTCGAGTCCCTCCCTCTGCTCAACGGAGTATGCCAAGAAGTCCTTCGCCTCTGGCCTCCCGTCCCAACCACCATCCGCGAAGCAGTGCGGAACACCACCGTAGCGGGAAAATTCATCCCGACGGGTACGCGGGTAGTTCTCTGTCCGTGGGCCATCAACCGCAGCCCACTGTTCTGGGGAGATAACTCGGAAGAGTTCTACCCCGAGCGATGGATCGATACAGACAAGAATGGGAACCAGATACCTAATAACAATGGAGGCGCGTCGACGAACTTTGCTCAGATTACCTTCTTGCATGGTCAGCGATCGTGTATTGGGAAGGACTTTGCGAGGGCGGAATTCAGGTGTGCTGTTGCTGGTGTTGTCGGGAGATTTGCTCTTGAGATGCAGGATCCTAATCAGGAGATTCATGCCTCTGGGTCCGTTACTATCAAGCCTGTGGAGGGTATGCATCTTGCTATTCGGAGGATTGAGGGATGGTGAAGCTTGTGCGTGTTTTATAAGGAATATGATTTTATGATTTGTTAATTCAACATTTGGTCCAAGTGGTTCTTGAAAACGCACCGGGAATTAAACCGGCCTGAGGCAGCTGATGAATATATCCCAACTACCTGCAGGTAAATTCGTGCTCCAAGTCCTTCTGGCTTCCAAGGCTTGCCGCACCGAAATGTGGATCAAGCTCTGAAAGTGGAGAACCCGGGATGTCGATCGATCGGGTTGTTGGTCTCGTGCTGCCAAATTCTCATGGGGAATCTGGGAGAATTCCCTCAACGTTGCGGGAACACCTTCAATACTTCTTTGACTCACTATGAAATCTCATCGGGTCGTGTTACGCCGACTAGCCTCAGGTACAGATGTCTACTAGGGGAAAATCTCACTTCGTGGAACAATATACCGACCACGTGCGTGTAAGTATGTGAGCTACCAAGTTGGTTGCAAAGGGCGGCCGGCTGCTCATGTGTCAGAGCATGTCTCAGTAATGAGAACTTTATTTGGACGCCCACAGCCAATGTCTAAAAGTCAAGCATGTATATGCGTCCACGGGTGATTGTGAGTGTGGGTCTACTGTATGAGCCTGTCACCCGCTCAAAGATAGCAAAACACATCAAAAAAGACATCGGAAAAGACATCAATAAAGATAGGTCAATCAATTACGTATGAGTAGTGAGGAGTAGTCCTTGGTACTTGTGTGAGTTGTGGAGGGAGATCAATAACATGGGGCATCGATATCCTCATCCTGCCTCTTTGGGACTAGCGGATCACACCGACCCCACCCAATCGGGGCTGGACCGGACCACGTGGCGTATTTAATCCTCACGAAGGTGGGATGTTTGACTTCAATTGAATCTCACATACTCCGACAGTGCTTTCCTCACGTCAATCAATTCACAATGTCTGCCACCGGTCGTCAACTAGGCTCAACCTGCGGGTTCTCAAAGCGTCTCTCACTTCGATGGGTGCCAGAAGTGCCAGAAGAGACCACAGACACAATTGTTCTCTCCGTGGGAGAGTATTTTGTGGACTTGCGAATGGACAAGAGCTCTGGAAATATTGACTGGGCTATGGCCGGTACTAGAATCGAAGCGAACCCAAACCAGATCCCTCGTCCGTTCCCGTGCCCCGCAGCAATGCGATGTTGTTGATCCGATGAAAATATACTGACGTTCTATGCAGTCAAGGTGCTTTTCACACGTGAATTGGACTCTTTGAATGAGATCGGCATTGTTGATATTGGCAACTTCAGCCCACTCCCCAATGGCGATGACCTTGAGAGCGGCGAGATGCCGCGAGCTGATCTCCCTGGTGCCCCTATGACGACATTTGAAGAGGTTTGGCGAGAGCTGCCCTTCAGAGAAGGTCCAGAGGGTGCGAAGAAGGGAATTTCATGGATTTTGGAGTCTGATGATGCTCCTTTGGCTGTCAGTGAAAAGGAAGAACAGATTACCGTGACAAAGACGTTCATGGGTCGTATCTGGGGTACATATTTGGCTTTCCAGCAGACTCAAACACACAGCAACGAAAAGAACGAGGCTGGTGAATGGTCTGTAAAGAGGACTGGAGCCGAAGTTAGTGCGCGAAGGGAGGAGTGGGGCACTGGGTGGGAGGAGAAGTATGTGATCGGCCCTGAAGCGGATGCCGTCCCCTCAATCAAGAACGGATTCCAGGGAGAGGGAGAGGGAGCTTGGAAAGTTCCGGGCGAGAAGGTCACTATTGAAGGGAAAACATACATTGTTCGGGCCTTTGAGGCAATTGAGTGAACCATCACATATGTCTAGTCCAAATCCAAAGAATTCATTTTCAAACATCAATGGAGAACTTGATTTCCACTGTTTTAAATTATGCCAGATCATGGATTGGGCTTATCGCTGTTTCCGAGAATGTACAGTGGTGTTGCATAAGTATTTGACCTCGAGTACTTTGACCTCAGAAATCCTCTTTTAATGCTACCTGACAGAAAGCTCTGCACTTCGATCCAGTATAATATATAAAAAGACAGCAAAAAAGACAGCAAAAAAGAGTTCTTAAAAAGATAGGCAAGTTTATTGTATTTATTGTATACAAGTTGGTCAGGCTAAGAGGGGGATCCCAATGTACTGGAGGTCGAACACTTATGCAACACCGCTGTACAACGTTCAGCACTTCCACGTTTACCACCAAGCTTCGAATCTTATATTGATTCAAAGACACCAATTAAGCAATCCCGTTTTGCTACAGTTTATCAAACTCCCCTCTAAAAACTCAAAGGATACTGTGCTCTCAAAGAGCCATTTGCTTAATCCCACCTTCCTCCTTTCAACTCATGGGAATCATCATAGAGATGGTTTTTGATGGCGACAGGCACTGTTCTTCTGGGATTTGTTCCTGGATCTCTCATTCCTTCACCCTGCTTCGCTCATCTTGGATCTGCGATATATACGAAAAGGTCAGTAACCTCCTTCCTTGACTTCGAGACTCGAAAGATCGCTTGAGCTCAGACTGAAGACTGGTATCGACTCGCACCAGAGAGAGCGTGGCTGATGGTACCCCTGAACCTCACGATCTCTGAAACGTGTGTTTAGCTGACACTTCCGTGTACAGAAAAGATGACCATGACCAGTCCAATCACTGAACCCTCGGTTCCGACTGAAGAAAGAAATCTGAGCCTAGGTATGCCGCAGTTGCAACTGGAGAAGCTGGACGAATATATCCAAGATCCGATTTATACCACATACGGGGCTTCAGATCTTCCACCCGCACACTGGGCGAACATGGGAAAGAGATCCCCCTTTCTCATGGGGTATAACCAACGGCTGAAGCCAGGCACAATTCTCAACATACTCTGCAAGCTGGCTCCTCAACGAGAACCAACTTTACAGTTGCCCAGCAAAAATAAGAAACGCAGTCAGCCAAACGGGCGCAAATTCTTCAGCCAGTGCAACAACCGAAAGGAAAATATCGAGGCTCTGATAGCACAGGCGGTGGGGGTCTTATGTGAATTGGACAGCGCATGTTCAAGCTGTCAAGCCTTAGATGGCAAATTTTCGGCATGCGTTCAAGCTCCAGGTATAGCAGCTTGTGCTAACTGTCACTGGGAACGACAGGATACGCGATGCAGCTTTACGCACGCTGAAGGGGAGATCAAAAAGACCACCAGCCGCAAGCGCAAGAGCACTGTGATCTCGGAGGAACTAGGGAACGAGGGAGAACCAGGTGCGAAACGGCCAAAGGGCGGTAAAGCCTAAAATTGGCTTAGACTATGGACCTCCTAGCTGTCTCTTGAGGTCGTACCGTTTCATCTGGCGCAGTTGATGGTCCAAACGATTCTCCATACTTAGAGGGATGAAGCATCATATGGCAAGGGCGGGTGCTGGTGAGGATCAGGACCTCATTTTAATGCCAAAGTGTTAGGATAGATATATCGATTCAATTCAAGCATCACCTAGCTGGTCTTGGAGATTGAAAGTCTATGATAAGCCGATGGTGGCTTCAAGACATGGATTGAGAGGTGCCTTCCCTGGATGTGCCGTAGGTTCCTTCCAGTTCCTAGTTTTGAGTTGTAACTGCCCATTGTCCTTCCCTTCTGTTTTTTCTCCCCTCCCTCTTTTCTTCCTCCAACATCCAACACTCAGGACTCGTGTCTCTACCATCACAGCTGTATCCTGACCATCAGTTTTTTCTTATTTACAACCTCATCGCCTTGGTTTCTACTGTCGTGGTGAGCATACCCAAAGCCTACCACTCCTCCCCCGCGCTGTGTGGTCACCACCAGCTTTCTTCAGCCGCCTTATTTTCGGACGTGACGTTTCTCTCAAAATGTCTGCGCATCCCTGCCTATTTGTTTGTTGCCCATGTTTGGTCAAGTCTCGTGGTAACACAGCACCACCCTACTCCAATCCCTATCCGATCTGTGCAGCCCCTCGCCCGTGAAAACAGCCCTCCACACGGGCAGCGCCATCACTCTCCCTCTCCCGGCCGGAAGCACGCGTGACATCAGAAAGCGCACTCGAGCTGGACCCTTAGGCTTGGTGAACAGATATCATATTTTACTGATGAGGCCCAATCGCTTAAAATGTATTGCTTACACTCCATTGCTTTGGCTCGAATTCATCAACTTGCTCTCTCACTTACACTCCCTTATTCGCACTAGTAAGACATGTAAGTAAGACGCATCGTTCATGAGCCCCTCATCATAAATTTTGATCAAACGCGGAAGGCTGGTATGCCGTTGCTTCTTTCACTCTCTCGAGATCTGACTCAAAGTCACAACTACCACATCCCCAGGATTCTTCTGCTCTTCTCCCCGTCGTCTTTCAGTGGTGAGGTTCATGGATTTCGAAACTTGACTTTGCTAATCGTTCAGTCAAAAGCAACACCACATATCAGAATGCCTGGCATCATTGGTAATGCGGATTTGAATCACGGTTGGTTTCAACTTGACCGTTGCACACATTATGATGAGACAAGACACTGATAAAACGTTATTAGAGCCGTCGAAAGAGCAACCCGCTCTGGTAACCGTGCCCGCAGGGCCGGTAAAACCCAAGCTCCCGGTCTCTAGAGTTGAACATTCCTCCTGTAGTCACTCCAGCGCCGACTTCAAACAATCAAATGTTGAATCAGGGGCAAAATTCAGATGAACCTCCTGTTACCAGTGGGGGGGAACTAATTCAGTAGCATGGGCGTTCCTATTACGGAGGTTGATGATAGCTTTTTGATTTCTCCAACCCAATTTTTTGACTTGGAGTCCTTCGAGCTACCTACCTAGTGTAGTGGGGAGCATAGGCTCTCCCAGTTATTGCTGCCTGAGCTTCATTATTGATGCCTGCATATTGTTGATGCCATTATTATGTGATCGGCTTCTGCGCACTATTTGCATGCTATTTAGTATACGGTATATCCCGAGAATAGAGAATCAAGCCATTTCCACTCGTTTTATTCAGATTCAGACTGGGTTTCCCGGACTACCCTCCATTTTTATGCCGTTTTGGCGCCATTTCACGCATCTGCAGGCTGAATCGACCCGTGCACCTAGAGTGCACCCATTGATCGCGCTTCACTAGGTAGTTAGGTGAAAGATGGAATCTATATTTTATGTTGATGCTTCGCTGCTGAGAGTAATTTAGTTGATTCATGACCTCGGGAGCAGCAGCGACCGCTGGAGCGGCAGATGCGGCAGATGCGGCAATTATGGAACTAGAATTTTATGAGCCTGCGTACCCGACGGCCACGCAAGCTGACCCGATATAGAATGTCGACAAAATTAAGTTGTCCTTTAAGATGAGCTTGATTGGCATTCCACTCCAATGTCACCATCAATGCCGTCACAGGTAATCACAGAGGGAGAGCCAGATGGAGAGGCGATATCAATCTCGGAGAGGCTGATACCAGAGCAGACCGCGTTGGGCGAACAAGTAAGATCACCGACGACAGCTCCTTTCTTGCCCGACGAGGTACCATAGATGTTCTCGAACCTGATGTTGGTGAAGTTGACAGCAGATGGGTATTCAGCGCAGGTGGTGCTGTTAATGTTGAAGTAGCACTGGTCAAGCACGATAGGCGCATCGGTGTTTTCAATGTGGATGTTCTTGTAGGTGATGTTGTTGATACGACCAAAGCCGACATCGGGGCCGGCCCAGGCCTTGAGGCGGGCTCCGTTCTGTAGATATTGTTAGGTCGCCGATTGGGCTCGGTATTCTGTGGATCATCTTACCTGGCCGTTCAATAGAGTCACGTTCTCAATCCAGGCATTCTCGATGATATCCTCGACGCCAGAGTACTGCCCGATACTTCCCATGCTCACACCGTGGGTGTTGTTACACCACAAGTTCTGCACGAAAATGTTGGTGGTGTTTGGCTTCGGCGAGAAGCAGTCGTCGCCAATGTCGATACGGGTGTTGGTCACGCTGAGACCGTCCACGTTCAGTGAGTCGAATCCGTCAGTGTTCTTGGGCAAAGCCTGCAAGTTATTAGTATCTCAGGTTATTACACTAAATAATTGATCACTCACAGATGCGTTGGTCGAGTATGCGTTGATGAAGACATCATCGAAAGACACATCCTTGGTTCGAACGAAAAAGTTGGTCCAGCAGGGGGAGTTGAGTTGAGTGATACCCTCAACACTGATGCGAGTAGCATTGTCGGTCAGGAAGAGGATGGGGCGGTAGTAGGTGTTTGTCGAGTCCTGGAGTTAGGTCAATAGTCAATCTTCAAATTGAGGAGTTCACACTCACAAGAATTTCCAATCCAGCGAACCCGTTGTACCAAGCCTGACCATTGCCGTTCAAAGTTCCCTTGCCGAAGATCTTGATGTCTTGGCCACCCCAAACCCAGAAAGTAATTGACTTCTGGAAAGCATAGTAGAAGTTGTTCTTTTGCCAGTAGTCAATGTCATCGGTGAACTGGATTTGTTAGATTGATTCGATACGTAACAGTGTTAGGTCGTTTACCTTCAATTCACCCTCGAGCTGCACCTCGATATTATCCAAAAAGCTCAGATCGAGCTTCTTACCGATAATGTATGTCTTTCCCTTCTGTAGCACAAGTCTGCCACCGTGGTTGGCAGCCTTGATACCCCAGAGGAAGTCGTCGGCGACATCATCGGTATCACTCTTGGATGACCGAATTGTGACAGTGCGACGATCCGCATACTTCTGGCCATGGGCACCAATCTTCTTCAATGCCGACTTGTCCTTAGCTGGAATGATGCTGGCACCTTTGATAATGTGCTCAGTGGCGATAGCACCGACTGTGCTGAGTAGAAGAGCACCAATAGCGAGGAACCTCATATTTGCGAGCTCGTTGCAGACAATTGATGATATCTCTCAACTCGATATATCTGGACTCGACCATCTTATACCAATACCTCATAGTCTCAACCCCAACAAAAAAGAGCTCATACCCCGGACTGGGCATATCCGGGGAACGGCACCACCGGCACTGGATTGACATTTCTCCGCCTGTTAAAAGCAAACAACTCATTTGCCGAGCTGGGGTGATCGCCAGAGTATGCGGGATGAGCTACCGCATTGGTATTTTGTAAGGACCGTGGAGATGAAGTCACTCCCCAGTTCCCCACGTTTACGAGCGGGGAGGCGGAGATACTTTTGTCAAATTGACTTGGCACTATGTTTATTTGATGCATGATGGAATCTTGTTGTGGTCGGCTTGAGTTCCGCCGTCTTGGGCTGATTTGTGCGCTGCGCCAGAGGTTCTTCCACCAATCAGGGGGGTTTTCATGACATGGATATTTCGCCGAACTTCAAATCCCCTGAACAATTAGATTGTTGCCAACAGATCAAGGGAATTCATCCATTCTACTTTTCAAGGTGCCTGTGTATTCTTGTGGGTGGATTGGTGAGTCAGTGGAGATGGCACGAATATCCATCCACACACTTGTCTCCGGGACTGTGATAATCAATGGGCAATATCGTCGCTGGACCTAGTCGTCTTTCCAATTTACAGCTTCAATTCGAAATTACCTGAGCGCAGTCGTTTGGATTTCCAGGACCAACTCGTTCTTGCTGTCCGATAAGTCGATTTCCGCAGCTGTGAAGTCAGGGCTGGCAGGGACAAGCTTAGTGGCATCTTACAATCTTGTCTAGTTTCGTTGACCGCATACATGTGGCGGTGCAAACGCTGGCGGTAGTCTGCTCCTTCAACAAACGCCAAGATTGCCTTAATCTTCCACCCAAGGCCGCCCGGCTCGGCAGTCTTCCGCTCTTGTCTCGAAAGCCCGGTGGGGATTGTTCGTCTTCTTTCTCAGTTCCGACCGAGCCAGATAACAATGAGATTAAGTTTGGCAGGTCAGCATCCTGGGGCCTAATTGTCTCACCCAAATTTGTGTCGGGCGGCCGTCGTGCGCCATACGGCATAGGACATTTGAGATGGAGAGATGGAGAGATTGAATATGTGAAAATTGGGTGCGTATAGTACTAGATGACATATGTACTAATCCAATGTGTCATAAACATCGGAGGATCGCCATTGACCCTCTACAGCCTCTTGCTGGCTTGGACCAGTCCATAAATGCAGCTGATGTTGCCAGACCACCATGCCACCGAGCGAAGGAAGCTGGCAGGCTTTGTGGTAATCTTTGCGTACAGCACGCTGTACACAACACGTGAGACCGTATACCAAAGGCCAATGGTGTTGATGGTCTCGTTGGGAACGCCAGCGAAGAGCGAAATCAAAACTGCATTACATAATCAGTATTTTTGCCGAGGTTGCACAGAAGCTGCGGAAGCTCCCAACGTGAAAAGGGGGCACTTACTCGCCGCCACGAACAAGGGG
The DNA here is from genome assembly GCA_026122735.1 of Penicillium bialowiezense. Lineage (NCBI taxonomy): Eukaryota > Fungi > Ascomycota > Eurotiomycetes > Eurotiales > Aspergillaceae > Penicillium > Penicillium bialowiezense. The sequence goes on along the minus strand of JAKZFB010000006.1, from coordinate 1,852,703 downwards.
TATCCCTCCTGGGCATTCGCATGAGCAGCCTCCCGGCGCTTCAGCTTGTTGAGTGTGTTGCGACTGATTTTACCAGCCTGGACGGCCGCCTCGCCAAAGGTGGTCAAGTCCTCCCGGGGGCACACGTTGTTGTCGATACCGAGACGGACCTTGGCACCGCGGTTGCTCATGAGGCAGAAAGCCCACACCCAGTTGGCAATCAGGAAGCCAGAGGCGTGGTTGGCGGCTGTTTGGCCAGGGGCGGCACGGAGGCCGATGGTGGTGAGGAGGGCACTGGGGTGGTGTTAGCGTCCAATTTCCGCCCGATTGAGATTGACTTACGACATGGTTATTTTGGAATTGTGTTGCGAAGTGAGGTTGAAAGGAAAGAAAGGTCTTATAACTGCATGTGGGAGAGCGAGAGCGAGAGACCGAGGGATGAGATCATGGCCGCCGATCGGACCCACTTCACATTTTCTTGTTGCTCAGCTTGTTGCTTCTGCTCTTCATTCGAAAGCTCGGCCGTCTTGAAGATCATCATGCACCATTCATTTCATGGAAATTTCGGCGGTAAAAGTCAGAAATTGACAGGATCTATTGTTTGGGTGGCTCCAGAAAAAATTGTGCACTTGCAGGGAGATGTTTCTAACGAGCGTTGCCTTTCTTTGTCGTTGATTGTCTTGGGACAGAGGGAGCGAAGCTTATCTTTGTATCAGACTGACTAACATCAAACAACCCTTTTTAGCTTGTTCTTGGTGATACTCACACTCGTCCCAAGGGGCCGGACCATCCCCCAGCGGAGGGACGGGGATGGTGGGGTTTTGGCCAGCCCCTACGCCATCCAGGCGAAAGTGGGTAGAGGGCGAATCTTGAAACATTAACCTTCATGCCCACAATTTATGACTTGGAGCCAACTTACCCTCTGCTCCTCCAGGAGAAGAATCCTTCCCATCCTTCACCCGAATGGGTAGGCAGTTGGCGCTCCACGATGAGCCCTGCTTGGCCGTCACCGTATGGCTAGTAACTAGCCCATATGCAACTTTGCCTTACGAGAAATGAACGCATACCGGCCTTGGGTCTCTTGGGCTTTCCCTTCCCCGCGGCTAATTGGTTGTTAGTTTGCTGCGCACTCCCGTGGTAGACAGTCTTCTGGCTTACACTTGACGGCGTTTCCGGCACTTTGTCCCCCGTAGGGCTTCTGCTTCCTTGGACCCGAGCGCTTGTTTTTCCATGATAGGAATATGCTCACATGGCCAGGGCCAGGGCAGCCCTCATTGCAGCCACGCGGTGGTGGTAATCCGATCTGTGGGCCCCTTTCTAGCACCAACAACAAGGCGCCTGGAGGTTCCAAGGGTATCGGTATTTGTCGCAAACGATTGTAAGCATGATGTCCGTGCTTTTAATATTGCCGAATCGGTAAGGTTGATGCCAGAATGGGGAATGGAGTACATACATGAGGGAGGCGGGTCCTGTGTATCGCGAACTCAGTGCCGTCAGGAATGTGTGGGAGGAGAAGGAACGGGAAAGGAAGGACTTCAATGGTGTAGTTTATTGTGAGACAGTGAGAAAAGTGGCAGGAGAGAGAAGGAGGAAAGATAGAGAGGTTCTCTTGATCTACGTCAATCTACCCCAACACCACTTACAGGCGCATTATGAACGTGGCTACCTTAGGTTTGGCACACGACTTCAAAGTTTTGGTAGCTGGAGACCTAATTGATCCGCCAGCACGACCTGGAAATCAACCTATTACAGAGTGGTGGTCTGGCTATGGAGTTCCAGAGACAATAATGCTATCTTACAGGTTCTACTTGACGTCAAACCAGTATCCATGGATGTCTTGGTCATACAAACACGCAGGAGCGTGTTGGTCGCCTCTACTCGCTACAGTACTCGCTGCTCATTTGATGCACAATATATCCCTCAGCCCTCAATCTGTGATTTATACCGCAAGCTCCACGTGTTATGTGATCCATGGATGGTTATTTGAACTAGAGAAATCAATTTACACTTACCGGTTCAATGCCATACACTTATTGACAGCCACAATAAACTCAACCCTCTGCATCTGGCCACAATCAAGGCGCTCTTTGAGTTTCTCGATTGTCTTGACGTTCTTCTCATACTCATCCAAGTCTCGGTCCTTGTCAGTCACAAATTGTTTCACCTCTGGTCTGAGCTCCACCTCGTCGGTACGCAATATCCACCACAGAGAACCCACTATTGCCTCCAGCTGCTTGCACGGAAAACCAAAGGGATTGAAGAACCCAGCAGATAAGATCATGTGAACATACATAGCTCCTGAAGCCTCAGACCAGCTGATGAGGTCAGAAAGCTTGGTACCTTGGCTTCCGGCAAATGCCGTCTCTTCTTTGGCTAGCACCCTTTTGAAATTTTCGAGGCAATGGAAATAGCGATCCTTGGCCTGAGGGGCGTTTCCGTCCTTGAAATCCCACTCTTCATTTACTGGTCGGTCATGAAGGAGCCACCACGGAGCTGAGCCGAACAGCTGCGCTGGTCCTGCATACGCCCACTCGAGGTCCACAACCCCGACAATGGTGAGATCTTCTTCGCTTTTCACGATCATGTTTGCTGGGCCAAAGTCATCGCAGATCAGTTTGAATGGACCATCTGCATACTTTGTATTCACAAATTGAGGTATCAGTGATTCCAGGATCTCCAGTGAATTAAATTTTGAAAGACAATCTTGTTCGCCGAGAACTGAGTTCGGTTGATCACGAAGTTGTTTCCAGTCTTGATCTATAACATACTGGAAGTATTCCATGGTTGTCGAGAAAGACTTGGATCGATCACCTATGGATCTCGTTAACATAGCTGGAAATAAAGAAAACGCTGAACATACCAAAAGCGTCGACTCCCCCAGTCCGTGCAATTTCTTGTAATTTCCATGTCAGCGGGCATACAGGCGCAACATAGCCCGTCTTTGGTGTAGGTAAGCTTCCGATTCGTTCGAAATCAATCTCAAATATCTGCAGCATGAAGTTTGCTATCTGTCTGTACACTATCTCCAGGTCGCTGTCTGGGATTTCTGTCTTGAGGAGTCTGGAACTGCCTCCAGTGAATATGTTATTCAAACATACACCGTCGATAAATTCCATTAGGATGAAAGGACCGAGGCCCAACGGATTGGCATCGGCGAGGCCCCAGGCTCTGATTTCTGGAACAGGAACACTCGTTCTTTCGCGGATAAGGGAGAGAGCTTCCACTTCCATGATCACTTTTTCTTCGGCGTAGTCAGGGGAAATGCTCTTCACGCGAGGGAAGCGTAGTATCAATGAAGTGCCGTCCTCAAATAGAAATTTTTGACAGATATCGTATGAGCCGTTCATGAAGCCACCATCTAGCTGGCAGGGGATTTTTTCTGCGTGGAAGCCAGTAACCCATTCGCAAAGACGCCCATTGACTCGATATTTGTTGATTTCATCGACCCAAACGTCCTCTTGCGCCTGATGTGAGAAATCAATACCTTCATTATAATTCATCGTTGATAAACCTTTGACTCGCACTGTCAACCCTGGAATCAAGATGATTTGATGGGTTGAGTGGAATGGAATGCTAGGTTGAAGAGGCTCCAAGGTTCATTCAAAGGGTAGTGTTTAGATGTGTCCACAGATACAAACTCTGGAAGCCACGAAACACTTGATTCAGCCCTGGGGTGATGTTGGAAATCTCCAGGGAGCGGTGTACAGCGGGGCTGTCTTTGACGCCGTGAACCCAGCTCCGGTCGGCAGCCTTCGGAAAAACATACCCAATTTGCATCTTGATTAGTTCCGTGTTGAGACTAACAGCCCCAGGGCTATATCCTTGGAAATATTTAGGTATAGATTCAAGTATCACACCCTTGCCAGATCAGATGGCTTTGAGCTGGTAGTCTGAAACATCGGCCTAGTGGAGATTTAGTTAAAGCGGATTTTCGAGTTTTGCACATATTTCTCTTGCGCCCGTTTGAATACTTCTACAATATGTGCAAGCTTGTGTAAAGAGGCGACCCATAACTCGGAAGTATTTGGCCTAGGGTAGTTTGACCTCCGACCCGCTCTTGCAACTCTTCAACCTTGGAATGAGCTGGGGTGGGCCCCCACTAAAGCCCATTTCATTGCATAATCATGATCTTGGTATGCCTGCACATGTGTATCATGTTGCTTGTTAATACTAGTATTTTACGCATGTTCCAAGGTTCTAATCTGTAAGCCTGGCCCGGAATATCTCGGCCCGATGGCCCAAAAGGGGGGTTCAACGTTTTGTAGTGATATAGTACCAGGTATGGCAATATGCACCTGGGCAGAGGTATACATTTGCATTCATGTACTAGTAGGTACACAGTTCTATTGATTCATGTTGTACATTTATATCTCGGGCGGCATGTTCCAAGCTGGGAGTAAACTTAAAAATTTTCAATGTTGTTATCATAATTTCAAAATTCTCGTATTCTCTGATGAATATATTTTTGAAAGAAAAGACTTCATATTTACAAACGTTAAACTTGATTTAGAACTCAATGAGAAGACTTCCAAGGTTGGACAGTAATTCTAATACTCAGACAAAGGAAATATACGCAAAATCTATACATTTGACATTATTTGTAGTGAATGCATGCTGCATCCACCACCAAACCTGCGTCAATGAACCTTTGCATGTCTTTGCCAGTTTGCCAGTTTGCCAGTTTGTCTGTTTGCTAGTGTTTCTGATTGATAAGATTGATATTTAGATGATTGGCAGGTAGGAGCATAAGAAGCAGAGTTTCTTCTGTCTTCCTTGCCTTCTTCATGAATGGAATTCTTCATTTTTTGGACCTTATTCGTAAGATTTGCCAGGCTTTACAGTATCAATTACACTATGTAAGCTCTCGTGGAGCGGACCTAGGGTGCATTCCAGGCCTTTTTCCACTGCGCCAGGGCAAAACACTAGAATTCCAAGTCCGGCACCTTGGAACTGCACACGCTATATATAGGCTTGAGCTCGTCACATAAGCCCTATAATGCCAGGATAGACAGGGAAGCATGCGATAGCTGGGAAGGAAGTAGCATGCTGGGAAAGGCTCATATGGTAGATCCTCCTTCTTTCCTCTCTCTCTCCTTCTTACCTTCCCCAGCTGAAAATTCTCTGTCAAATGAGGACTTGATTCATCGATCTTCATCAAATAGCATGCGGTTCACACTCTAGATGGTATGATATCACAGTGTCGGAAAGAGGGGAAAAAAGACAGCAAAAAAGACCCAAGGTTTCCCCTCCGCCGCCCTTCTTCTTCATTCTCACAACTCATCCACCCCATCTCTCAATTCACCTCATCATCAGCCATGGCCACAATCTTTCCCACCAGCGGATTTGAGCCCGGTTCTACGTTCGAATTCGAGTATCCGACAATCTCCACATGGCAAATCCAGCGCCGTCTGTCCGAGCACAGCGACCAGTTAACTATGCAAGATCTGGAGGATTTTGGACCCCTTCCATCCTCAGCCGAAGCAACATTTATGGTCCAACAACCCTCCAACCCAAACGGCCCATTGGCATACATGCGAGTTTACCTGCAAGTCCCGCACCACTCGACCGAATTTGATTCTCCTGAAGCTCGGCGTCGTCAAGCCGACCGCTGCCCCAGCGGTGAACTGAAAGCCCTCAAGTTCTTCCACGAGGAACGTGCTACCATGACACCTCCTTTACTCGGGGTTAGTGAGAAAGTCCAAACTGAAAGTGGTCCCGTTCCAGGTGGATTCGTCGTCTTCATAGTCTTCGAGGTGGTGCGTGGAATCCGCCTTGGAGGAGATTCTCGAGTACGATTCCAACCTGGCGTTTCATTGCCTAGGTTCTTTAGAAAGTTCAACCGCGCGGAACGAGACGAGATTCGGGAATCTTTCAGCAAAGGTTATGCTACGCTGGCAAGACTGAATTACATACCCCCCTTTGTCTGGGCCGATCGCCTTATATGGGATTCTGCCTCCTCGAAACTGTATGTATGTGCCTTCAATGCAGACATGAATATTTTTGCTAACCACCTAAATAGTTGGTTCATCGATTTCAGAGGGGCAGACGAAGAAGGAGAGTGGCCAAGAAGCGTCGACCCGGCTCCCCACCGAATAAACTACAACACAGACGCGGACAAGGGCAACATGCTTGCCGTCTGGGGACATTGGGGTCTCGCATATCCCCCCGAGAACCGCAAGCTCTTGGACGACATTGAAGCTTGGCTCCTCTGATTTAAACTTTCCATGTCAATGTGTTGATTGGCTAGGAAAAGTTCAAAAAGATAAAAGAAATTTAAAAGACACTTGAAAAGACACTTGAAAAGATAATTATCACCTCTAGTCTGGCCTCTAGCTCGTTGGTAGGATTTATATCTGAAGCTTCCAGGTGTTAGAGTAGTCCTCATTAATATCTTTTGACAAAATACAAGATCGCAGCCCTGGAGACTCGCGAGATTTCAACCTTGGAATACACCGTGCGGGCCTAGATGAAAATATGGTTAGAGATGGTTAACAAATGTAGCTTTTCTATGTTTTCTCGCCTCGGAACCTTGGAACTGTACGTAATAATTACACTCTGACTGAAAAGCTTCATCAGATAAATGACGGCTTCTATTCGTCACAATATTAAAACATGGAAGGGGGAGAGGGCATAATTCATGAAAACGTGGGCAGGTTGGCAAACAATTCAGGATCCCATAGCTCCGAGGCAGTGAGATCCATCCCATCACACCATCCACCAATATCCATGGGCTGCAAGAAGTCAGTAAGGCGACACCTCATGAGAGCGAAGGAAAACTCACTGTAAAGTCACTGAAGTCCCCAGACATCAGAGAAACGGGATCGAAGTCACTAGGTGTAGTGGCAGACGGGGTAATCCCCGAAGCTAGTGGAGTCTGACAGGAGGGTTAGTGATAATCTGTAAAGAGCAGAAAGCAAAGATCTCTCACCATTGATGGTCTGCTATCAACAGCAAGCTGGGCATCTTGGTAGGAATGACCATCCAGAATCTCTCTGCAGATACGTACGGCCCGTCTCGAGGCAGCTTCAACCTGGCACATGGGATCCTCGCCCTTTACGCGCGATTTGACCGAAGCTAAGATGATGTTCAAAAAGAAAAATGGCTTGCCGCCCCTGCCGTCGCTGGCGACTCTTCTACCGAAGTTCTCAGCCGCGCACTCGACAGCCTGCATCATGACGACCTGCTGCGATTGTATCATGCTCAGGAGGACGCTGGAATTGACACCTTCCATGCCTGCGACAGATGAGCGCTGTTCATTTGCTTGGAGAGAGAGTTCTACGCAGACAGTTATGGCCGCGTGGAAGGTTTCGTTGCGGAACATTCCACTGCCGAGTTGTGTGATGTGCGGGTACTGGATATTGTCGGGGGAGAGTGGGATCTCCATCTGAGAGAGAATGCCAAGTGATTCCTCGAGACAGATCTTCCGGGAATAGGAGCATTGGGGTAACCTGACGACACTGAGGGAGAAGGGGCGGTGGAGAGCGAGGAGGAATTTGCGCATCATGAATAGATGCAGTGATTGAGCAAAGCGGTGGCGGTTCGATTCTTCGGGAAGAATGGCTGAAGCGTCATCTTCAAAAATTGTAGACGCACGTTGCATCGCGTTTGAGATTTCTTCGCCCATCCGAAGTGCCTCCTCGTATGACAGGGTGAATCTGAGACTGTTGGTTTTCTTGGCGACGCGGTAGCGTAGGGGAAGTGTCTTTGTAAGAAGAGTTTGATAGAAGTTTTGGGTACAGAACGCGGCATTCCCAGGTGCTGGATTGTACTCCATTTCAGGTGTCAGCTCAGAGTCATCCCAATTTGACGGTGAATCGCAATCGCACTCGTCTAGATCGACGGTTGGGGGAACTCCACGATCGAGAGCAATCATGAGATCTAACTCCACAATGGTGGCCCATAACCTGCGACGGGTTTCGGAATGAAAAGGATTGGATTTAGGAAAGCGGGTCGGGTCCCGATGGAGACCCATTGTCATCGCTGATCGAATAAGTGAACCGGCTGATGCCCACGCGATGTCCCCGTCACTGGCGACCCCGAGACGGGCCACGAGCAGGAGGGTCTGGGTTTGGAGCATGCGGAAGTCAATGTCGGGACTGACGAAGGTGCATGATATGTAGGATTGAACAGCCATGATCCATCTAATGGCAGGCTTTTGGAAGACATCGCGGTCGTCTTGGCCTTGAGGTGGGATGTAAAAACAGCTACCTGCGGCCATCACGGCAAGTAACTGGGCGACGAATCCCATGTCAACCGCTTGGGTATTATCCCAGTATTCGGCATATTGGCGCAAGAAGGTCGGTGTATGCAAGATGCGAAATGTCGTTTCAAAGGTATCCAGGTATAGCCGGAGTAGAAGGTCTACTACCTTTCGCGGCGGCACCATCTCATTGAGCTTGAAAGCCTGTTCCCGAAACTCACGCTGATGGTCTTGAGTTTCACGCGACCAGAGCTCTGTCTTGAACTGTTTCATATCACTGTATTCTTTGTCTTTCCCCTGTCCTCGGTGGTGACCCCGACGCAAAAAGGCTCCAACATCTTGGAACTGCCACCCTGTTAGCCAAAAAGTCTCTTTCTGCCCACCACACGTTATGTCACACTCACAAAAGAAATAGTCGTGGTATAATGACTACGACCAAAGTACCGGGTCTTGCTTTTCTTCCCGCGAAAACTAGCATCCGGCAAATAACGCACTCGATCGTCCACACCCACATTCTCCGATGTGCTAGCCGTGTCGATCTCCGAATACATATCCACTGACGTTGCCGGCGTCCGTACATTCGACCTGAGTGAATTTTCCAGCGCCTTCAACCTCTGCTTCATCTCCGTCAATTCGTCCGGTCGTCGCTTCGAGACACGCGACGATCTCGACCCCGTCTTTGACAGCGTTTTGGAGTCAAAGACATACATCCCAGCACGGGGCTCCTGTCCCGCGCTAGGCATCGGTCGCGATGCAGGTGGTGACATTTGCCGATTTGTACTTGGCTCTGCGCCAGTAAATACACATTCATCTGTTGTTTTGGAGCGGACGCATTGCCCGCATGGGTTGCAGCGATCGCATTTCAATTTTCGGCGCCGGCAGGTCACGCACGACAGTGGTGGGCGCCGGCGCCGCAATGGCTGTTGTTCTATTCCTTCATCGGGGATATTGTCTCCCATTCCTGTCGCGGAAGAAGCTGACATTCTTGTTTTTGTGGTAGCTTCCCGTGATTGTGGTGGCCTGAGGCTAGTGCCTGAGGCTAGTGCGTACAACAGGGGGCGGGGTTAACAAGTCAGACAGCGCGTTTCTGGGAAAGTCTGGACTCCGGACGGAAGTTTCAGTACAAGATTAAAAGAAAAAAGATCAGATATCTTCAAAAGGGACACGGCGCTGGATATAAGAGTCGGAGGTGCGAAGGCAAGGTCGTATGCGGTAAGTCCGGGCCCGGAGATACCCGTTTTGGTAATCAGAACTACATCTCCGAAAGGGCCACTGATTGATAACAGCCCTGCGCAGAGCGCGCAGAGCCCCGGAAGCCAAGCTTTTCGACTCACTCAGTGCATTGTGGAACATTTGAGAGATTTCGGCCTGCTGCGAGGATACTTTCTTTCGACGTTTTTGTGGCCTGAGGTGTCTACATTGCCTATCTGGGAATTTTGATATGGGAAAACCATTGCATTCTAACGCACTCGCTATGCTAACGCTATGTTCTATGCTATGCAAATACTCTATTTACTTCTTCATCTTCATGACAGATCGTACATATACCAACAAATAAACCATGAGGTAGTTCGTCACGGTGAAAGCGAAGAAGATACCGAAGTATGGCCAGATCTTAGAAGAGTCAAGGCCAATACCGGAAAGATACTAAAATGGTTAGCGGACATTCCCAGGAGAATCAATGATGAACTTACATCGTCACCGAAACTATATTCACAGTAGCCACACTCTCCCGTGCCCTCGGGGTTGGAGAGATATCCTACACCCTTAGAGTCCAACCAGGCACCCGCGTACTCGCCACATGTGACATTTGGCGGGCTTCCGAAGATAGTCAATTCGCTCTGGGTGCAGACCACCTCCGTTCCACGGAGAACAGATGTAAGAACACCACCGATCCAGTATGTGAACGGCGTGATGTAGTACATGGTATATTTCCAGAATGCGGGCATTTGACTGTGAGGCTGGAGGATTCCGTTGAACAGCTCACACATGATAATGAAGAAGGGCATTAGGGTGGCAGCAATCATAGAATCAGCACTGTGATGATTAGTGTGTGATATGTTGTGATGAAAGAGGGAAACTTACCTCATGGCAGCAATCCACTGTCCCCATGACGTGGCAAAGAGGAAGAAAAGGAAGAACATCAAGAAACTGTAACCGGCAGCAAAGCCCAGTGGCAGGCCCACCAGGAAGTAATAAAGCACAAAGAAGATCACGCTTCCAATCACAGTGTATGGAATCTCCGAGACAATTTGTGCGGTACAGAAAGAGATCCAACCATACACGCCGCTGGGTCCCTCTCTTGCCAGCCAGATGTCGCGGTTGAGAATGAAGCGCATAGAGATAGCGTTGATGAACTCAGGGACCAACATGAGAACCAGGAAACAGGAGAAAGCCTTCGACTGCATGTCTGTGGTACTGTTGCCAATCTGCAGGTACGTAAGGCCGTTGATGAGTGCGTGAAGGAACGATGAGTAGAGTCGCGAATATGGGTATTCTGCAGTACGCCAGAACTGGCGACAGGTACGCTGAGTGAGTAGGAAAGTTTGGGTGATGAGAGGTGGCTGGGTCGGGGGAAGAGATGGCGGGGTCTTTTGGTCGGAGCGGATAGAAGCGATCTCGTTCTTGACGTCGGTATACTCCTGTGAGTTGCGCCAGATAGATGGCCAATTGACTTGGTTGGCCTCTGATTCCTTCATACCGCCGACTACAACCTCGATCAAGAAGTCGGCTGCGTTGGTGACCTTTTCGGGAATGTTCCCGTGGCGGGCAAAGTAATCGAAGATAGCGCTGCCAGATTCGCCAACAGGGCCGAAATAGTAGGTGAGTCCACCGGGGCTAAGTGCAAGCACGCGATCGAACTGTATTTGTCAGTTTCCGGCCTTTGAAATATGGGGAACAAATTCTTACCTCTTCAAACTGTTCCTGGTTAGCTTGGTGGATGGTGCACAGCACAGCCAATCCCTGGTTTGCAAGTCGCCTGAGTAGGGCAACAATGTTGCTAGCTCCTTGGCTATCGAGTCCACTCGTTGGCTCATCCAGGAACATAAGTAATTTGGGGCGAGCACAGAGCTCAACGCCAATAGTGACGCGCTTCTTCTTTTCAATGTCCAATGAGCCAATCAGTGCGTCCTGCAGTTCCACCAGATCCAGAGTGTGGATAACAGTGTCAACATATGCCAGCTTCTCCTCTCTAGAGACTTCATGGCTCTGGCGGAGAAGTGCAGAAAACTCAAGTGCTTCGCGGATCGTGCTACTCTCGTCGTGGATATCCATCTGCTGGCAGTATCCAATCTGACGGTTGTATGACTGATCGATGGATCGGCTATCCACGAAGAGTGAACCTGAGAGAACACCGGGGCTTTCTCGCTGCGTAAGGGCAGTCAACACTATTTCTTTGTTAGCACCAGGGATAAGGTAATCGTGGAGGCAGAGATACTCACATGTAGACTTGCCTGCTCCCGACGCGCCGACCAAAGCAGTCAAAGATCCGGGCTTGCAGTACCCACATACGCCGTCGAGAAGCTTGCGGGTTTCTTTGCCAATTTGGACATTGAGCTCCAAGTCTGACCACGAGAATGTAGATTCTGTCGCTGACAGAACTTGACTTGCCTGGCCACTGTTGCCAGCAGGGGGTGCACTGGCGTCAGTTGGAACAGGAGCCTTCTCTTCATCAACCTGCGTGTTCTTCGTTCGGCTGAATAACTTGGAAGACCCCTTGTATTGGATCGGACCTGCACTGTCAAGCTCCCATTCCATGACCTCACTCAACCAACAAGTCATGATGATGAAAGCTATGGTAAAAAGGCATAAGATACCAAAATTGCGCCACACATGGCTGTAGTAGAATCCGTACTTGACGGCTAGGTAGTCATCACCATTCACAACCGTGCTGCCAATCTTGCTCCCGGCGTAGGCGCAAGTCTGGTAGGCAAGATCGGTGTAACCGGCACCAGCAGGGATGATGGATCCGGTCGCGCATGAGAAATTGACATTGTGGAACTCGGCAGCCATGACGGCTTCGTAGGTGTACAAAGCCGGAGTGGTATATGCCAGCCATCCGACCCAAGGCACATCTTGAATCATCTTGTCGACAGACAGGACGTAGCCTCCGAACACGATGCAGAAGAGGACAGAGACGCCGCAGTATCGTAAGGCAACTTCGAAGTTGTTGGATACGGCGGCAAAAACACGGAACTGTGCTGTGAGGCAGACGGTACAAGTGTAGATGAAGAGGAAGTCGATGAAGAAGGCACCGGCCTGGTGATTTTGGTTAGCTCATTCTCAATGCCCTGTTGGGAGTTGACTTACATCGGCCCGTAGACCGGAAAGGAAATACATGACGATCAAGTAGAGGAAAGTCAACAATGCAGTGATCACCAAATCGGATAAGAACCTGGCCAGACAAACGGCACTGGGCCGAACGAATGCGAACTTCTTCTGCCGACTCAGGATGTCGCGGCCTTGCATCGCCTCTTCCAACTCGGACATCTGCAACCAGGCGAGCAGAATAGACGAGTAGAACAGCACACCACCCCGTGAATACATTCCCTCGGTGGTCTGGGGTTGATTGTAGAACATCGAGCCAATCAACAATCCGTACACCACAGAGGAGATCAACTTGATGTAAAGCGGGCTCATGTGTCCCTTCAACTGCCACATCTGGCGCTTGGCACAAAGCACGACCTGTCTGAACAATGAAATTGTGTAAGGCGACTTAGGCGAGACGAATCGTGACTTGTCACTCTGGATGTTCTTCTTGAATTCTTCCACGCTGCCGCACTCGGAATCAGTCGGGTACACACCCGAAGATCTGCCAACCTTTTGATCTTCGTAGGTGTCAACGGCAGCTTCAATTTTGGCAAAAGCGGCACTCTTTCGGAATGTCTCTTCAAGCTGAATGGGGCCCTTCGGGGCGCGATCTTCCCAGCCGGCGCGGAACCGCCGACGGTCGGGAAGGGTGATGCTCGTTAAGAAATCAGAGGTGGTCTGCATATCCGCACACTCGTATCCGAGGTCCTCAAAATAGGTCTTGGCTTCGTTTGCAGGACCCTGGTACAGCATACGCCCTTCATCGATTAGAAGGACCTTATCAACAAGATCGTAAATTGCATCCGAGGCTTGGTAAAGGGTCAGAAGTGTCGCTTTACCGCATGTGTCGGTCATGATTCGTAAACTGCGCGCATAATCCAGAGCGGAGGAAGCATCAAGTCCTCTCGTTGAGTTGTCCCAACATGTGACGGATGAATCAGTGGCGAGGGACTCGATGATCGAGATGCGTTTGCGTTCTCCGCCAGATACACCGCGAATGTACTCGTTTCCTACTAGCGTGTTCATGGTATGCGACATACCAAACACACGCCCGTAGATCTCGAGGTAGCGGGGAATTCTTTCACGGTACCGCTTGGGCGTTTTGCTCTGCAAAGCAAACTCGAGCGTTTGGCGGACGTTTAAGGTCGGGAAGTGCACGTCATCCTCGGGGACGTATGCCACCGCGCCACGATAGTGCGTCTGAACTTCTTCCTGGCTCAGACCCGAGTAATCAATGTTTCCAGTGACGCCGAGGAAAGAGTTGTGGTGGCCTGCAACTGTGCGAAGGAAAGTTGAACAGCCCGCGCCGGGACGTCCGAGTACACTGTTTTCTGGTAAGGATGTGAATTTGAAGCATTTATGGGCTGATATCACTCACAGCATGATCTCGCCGCTTTCCACTACACCGGAAAAGTCCCGGATGAGTTGGCGGCCGTCTTCGGGCTTCTTTTTGGAGATCCAGGGCTGGATAGTCCATTCATAGATATCCTGCATTGTCAAAGTGCGCCACAGGGCAGTGCCGAGTGTTTTCACGTCGACGTGGCTACCGCCATCGCCCCATGTTGAGAGCGACTGGAAGCAGACGCCCAAATTGGATCGTTTTCTGCCCTGGGCCTGTTCTTCGAGGAATTTGTCGAATGAAGAGTGCGGTTCCGGGTACTTATCCTCGGCGGTCTTCTCGGTCAAAGTTCGATGGATGTCTGCAATGGCATCTTCATCTTCATGCGAGACCTGCACTCGCGGTGGTCCATCAGTATGAGACTCCGAAGCAAACGACTGCGTATGCTTCGGGTGGGGGAGTGGAGCGGGCATAGTGACCCAAGAGTAATCAGTAATCAGGTAAAAGCCGAGGTCATTCTCTGATATGAACAGCTGAAGATTCAGATTCAGATGGGATGATTTGTATTTATACAGAACCAACTCGTGGTCCGAATTAAACTAATCGGGAAGCCAAGGCACAACCAATCCCGCCGCCGATTAAAAAGCAAAATCATCATAGCGCCTGAATAAATATGGGACCGAGATGCAAATGATGCGCACCCACGCCAATCAGAGATCGCGGGATACGGTCATGAGGGGCCGAGGAAAGTGGACTGCGATACATTGGCCAACTTTGGCAGCTGGTCGGAGCGAACAGGCCACCTCGAATTTTTCAGCATGAGAAATTCGGGAGGATCTCCGGTCGGAAGAAAGAAAGATCGAATATTCTGCGGAGCCCGCGGCGACCGCGCGATTGTTTAGCAGAAACGGGAAGCCAAGGCGAGAAGTGATCCACCGGTTCCAGACTCCGGCTTCATCTTCCTATTGCCGTTGTTGGCTGTGGATCTGAGTCAGACCGTTGCCTCTCCAGGGCTGGGTTTCGTCGAGATTTCGATATCGAGAAGATTCCATGTCAGGTCGTTGTCAACCGAACGCTCTCAAAGGCTTGTGCTTCATCTTGCAATGTGAACCAATGCCTAGACATATCCCAAACATGCAGGAGACGTCAGAGTGACAAGTTGACCGCCAATTCCTCAGGCCGTGCGGTGCTGTCAACCCCCCGCACTGCAATGCAATTGTCCTGCAGCTCCAGCGGTTCGGGGATTTTTGCACATGGCGAGACCATTCGGTGGCTGCCATATTCCCCAGGCATCATGCTCTTTCCAAATGTAGCTTAGCGCCATTGTAGCGGCATCCAGCTCCAGTCTCAACTAACGTCACTCCCTCAACATGCAAGGACTTTACAATGCGCTGATCCGCACACACCACATCACCTCTCGTAAGAAGGTCGCGGCCCTCAAGCGAGCTGCGGACTCTCATCAATGCTCGGTCCTGCTCCGGTCCGGCGGGTGTCCGGGGATCATGTACGTCGAAGGCCAGGGCAAGGAACGAGTGGAGATGTGGGTTGATGTCGTGCGGAAGCTGCGATATAAGGACTTTCAGCTGGTTACTCGGCCGGGACCTGTGGAGATGGAAGGTGATGGACAATCGGAAGGCGGAGAGAGAATCAAAACCAAGAGCAAGGTGACTACCGGTCTGGCGCTCGGGCTAGATGAGGTCGACAGCGTGAAGGAATTTGGAGCAATCATGGCCGAGAGGGAAGTGTGGAATTGGTGGCGGCGCGGAATGGGATACGCGTGAGTCTTGGAGGTTTGGGAGGACTGCCCTGTTGTATATACCGCTTTTCCAAGATATCCATTTGATGTTTATTCTGAACATTTCCTCGTGGCTAATGAATCTAAAATCCACAACCTTGAAATATTTTCACCACACCTCAGTCCACAAGGATGCAGATACACCTGGGAAACGGGGACTATCAAAAACCACTGGGATGACCCGATACTTTATATTGAGGTTGTTACGATATCGATCCCAATCATGGATACAGACAAGCTACCACCTGGGCAGCGCGCACAGTTGGGCCAAGGGCCTGGGTTTCATGCGAGGTCCACCGGTGGCATGTCTTTCTATTTGTCTTTCTATCCATCTTTCGAACTGTTTTTCTAGCTCTCTTTCTATCTAACCTTTCCAAGTTCCTTTTTTTAGGTGAGGCTCCCGAAGTCAGTACCAACCTTGGAATGTTCCGTCCATTGAGCTGAAGCAAACCTTAGAAGGGGCAATATATCCATCTCATATGTCGTGTATGATGCCCATGTCCTTTCCACCTAAGCCTTATGTACCTGGGTGTTCTGATGATCTTTTTATCTGTCTGATGGAATGGCTTGCCGGTATCACCTGGACAGTTTTTTAATTTCATTTACTTTTAACCTAATTTACCACCGATCCGTGGATATCTCTCAGCCTACTAGCGCTTTCCGATGGCCATGCGCTAGCGTGGCTCATAGTTGTGTTTATTTATCATCACGGTCATTCATGTGTTATGTTATTTTACAAAGCTATCACCAAGCTCATTTAACGCCAATATATGTTATGCGACCAACCTTTAAAAAATCAAACGGGCGCAGGATAGCTGAGCAATCTGCACACATCCTACCGAAGTTAGTAAGGTTTCCATCCCGCAATGAAGTCAACTCGGTATCATACCTTGCGCTTTCTGCGATACTTATCATAAAGCATCTTCCAGACCTCCCGATCCCGACACCCACTCTCCCGCGGTGTTCCGGGGTTGTTGTCACACTTCGGCTGTTCTTGAGCCAAGAGTTCCTGCGGCCACATAATCCAAGGCTTCGGCAGAGGCCAATCAGAGAAGTGGACGAACTTCGCCTGTGCAAGAGCGTGATCTGGATCCCAAACCTCATCGTCATTGCCCA
Source organism: Penicillium bialowiezense (assembly GCA_026122735.1). Classification (NCBI taxonomy): domain Eukaryota; kingdom Fungi; phylum Ascomycota; class Eurotiomycetes; order Eurotiales; family Aspergillaceae; genus Penicillium; species Penicillium bialowiezense. The sequence continues at coordinate 1,835,963 of JAKZFB010000006.1, read as the reverse complement.
GGAACCTGCGATGATCTTTTGTCCGGAACTCGCCAGTAAGCAATCCATACTGACGGTGCGGCAAAACCATCGCCGAGTCCCCGTACCGCGCATTCAGGAGCTCCATATCGTAGCGGTGATCCGTGGTATTGACTTCGATCTGGCCGTTCTTGGCCGGGATGGCGTCATTCGTGATGCGGGTGTATTCGCGGAAGGAGGGTTCGACGACGACAAGGAGAGACGAGAGCGATTTTTCAGGGAGAAGCCAGTAGGCGCGCGGCATCGCGACGGTGGCGGGTGGTAGGAAGAACAGCTCGTCCATCGTTTGGAGAAGCAAGACGTCTGAGTCGAGGTGAATGACGCGCTCGTAGTTGGCTTCGCCGAAGGCCATCAGCTTGGTTAGGCTGGATTCCCAAGAGGCTTCAGATTGTTGGCCTGTCATTATTAGTGGGTGTCACGAGCCCAATTAGACCATGCTCACCTGTTGGATCTATGCCATCGATTTTGATTGGGATCACCATGACATGGAATCTATTCCGGGCCATGAGGAGCAGCTCGCTAACGCGATCGTATTCATCCTCCACGACCAAGTCCCATTGTTCGGGATAGAACAGCACACGCTCGGCTTTGCTTCCCAGTCTCTCCAAGGTCTCAAAAACCATGAGTGAATTGCACAGGTACACTTCGTTGGTGGCATATTGAGTGTAGGCAAACCGTGACCAGTCGACCTCGTCGTAGTGTATGTGTGATAGGGGTTGCGGTGGTGGACGTTCACGTCGGTGCCACATGAGAAATAGGAATAGTATAGCCAGTAACGCCCATGTTCGGAGGCGCCGAAGTTGGCGCTTCACCACGGAAAGGCATGACTCGTCGGGTATGTCGAAGAAGTCCTTCTCCCAGGCATTGGAGTTCCGACGGTAGGGATGTGAGGAGGGCTTGGGAAGCATTGTTGGAGGGAAAGATGTTTGCCGCGCGGCTCTGATGTTGATAGCGTTCACGTGATCGGTTATGTCATCTCAAATTTAGCCATATGGACCTAATGCAACCTCATTCCTCGTGGATTAGATCGAATTCGCAACACGCAGACATTCGATCTCCCTGGCACGGATAGTCTCGAGCTTGGCCAACAACGGAGTTTAAGCTGTAAGCTGATTGGTCGAAAGCGACATGACGGTTCCACATAGAACATTTTCAAAGGTTCCCGAAATGCTTCGCTGCACATCCTCTTCAATCCATCACAGTTCAATCTGCCGTAAAATACTACGACCCTTGGTCATGTTAGCAACCTAATACCCACGAGATGATATCTAGGTGTTCAATATACAGTATCTCACCGTGGAGAATGCGCCTCTATGATTTTGTTCTCATCGGTACTTTGATGTCACAATTTTTATTATGTCGAGAAAAATATTAATCACCATTTCACGAACCGCAAATATTGAAGACATGGATAAGAGATCGACAGCCTAGGGATTTGCTTTACGATCCCAAAGATGTTCCAAGGTCTGATGTGGTATGTAGAGTTTCGCCACCTAGCAAGATTCTTCCAAGACCACTGCTACATGCACCAACATTTTGAAGGAGATCAGAAACACTCGCCCACCTAAGTGCGCTTCCTAGGTGAACTACGAGTAGATACCCGGTCCCCACAAGAGTAAAGGGCAGATATGAGTGAAGTAACACATGTTGGTCTGTTGCGCAGACCGGTCATCCATGGATATACATTGCTCTCACGTCTCACATGGAATGGAATGAATCGTCTTGACTGAGAAAGGGTGTCGCCCCGCCGTTCAACCTTGAAAGCCAAGTAAACCGTATACAAAAAAACAAAAATATGACTCCGATAGGGGGAATCGAACCCCCGGCTGTCGTGTGAGAGACGACGATGTTAGCCACTACACCATATCGGATGTTGCATGAAGAGTTCTGGCTTAAACGAGTCCATAAGTGGTTAGCGCCACGAGTGGGTTCAGCGCTCTTTGTCCTTATGCCTTACCGTGCGTGGTTCTATACACATATCTATGCTCTTTCCCCCCTCCATCCAATTTGGGTCAAATTTTGGATTTTGTTTGTCACGATTGGGGTCCAAGACGTCAAAGATAAAAGTCGTGTCCTCCTAATTTCACTTCTTCGTGATTTCAATCAGGTCTTTGGAACACTGTAGCCATCTTTCTGTCCTTCGAGTTATGTGCAACCTTGGAAATCCTATGCATCTACCTGAAATGGGGTTTTCCAAAGTGCCTGTTGAGTTGATCACTCATATCGCCACCTTTTTGGAATACGACAGTGATTTGAACTCGTTCGCAAGAACGAGCAAATTCCTACACCGCCTGCTAAACGATTATTTATATCGACACAATGTCCTCTATTTTGGCAGCTCCGCCCTTGAATGGGCTGCTCTAAATGGTGCCGCGGCTACTGCGCGAAAGACACTAGCGGCTGGTGCTCTACCAAGTACTTGTGTGGACGAAGAATGGCAGCCCATGGCCTTAGCAGCAATTCACGGACACGAGCAAGTTGTCAAAGTATTCCTGGACTTAGGTCTTGACCCATGTCGCGAGGAAGGGTGGCGACCCCTCACAGAAGAGTTTCAGAATCAGGAACTCCATGACGAAGAGGGTAATCAAAATGTGGATTACAAAGCGGACAGTGATCCGCTCAGCCTTGCGATTGCCTATGGCTCAGAGAACGTTGTTCAGTTGCTAGTTACACACGGCGCCTTGAAAAATTGGAACGCCCAAAACCAGATCGCTGCCATGCATCTTGCTGTCACCGGTGGACACTTGGCAGTAGTTAAATTACTGGCAGATTTGTTTCCTAAAAGAATCCATGAAGCCAGTGACGGTCATGAAAGGTCCCTTCTATCAGTTGCGATGTATAACAATGAGTTGGAAATTGTTCGATTTTTGGCCAGTCTTGGTGCCGATTTAAATGCTGAATGCACAAAAAAGATCGTCCCACTGGGCTGGGCAGCCAGATTCGGAGACTTGAAGGCTATCAATTTCCTTGTGGACAATGGAGCCTGTCCGGATCCCATGATGGGATACGATGCTACTTTATGGCCTTTAAGATGGGCAGCCGAAAGGGAAAACTACGATGCCGTGGACTACCTCCTCTCGAAAATTGATGTCAAAGCTAAGATCTCCAAAGGGGGCGAGGACGTGAATATCCTGTTGTTTGTTGCGGCGCTTCGTGGGCTTGAGAGCCTTCTTCGCGAGATTCTTGAGAGTGGATGTGATGCAAATAGCTTCTGCGACTGGGGTTATGCAAATTTGTCTGCTGAACCTCGCCCAGCACTCTCAGCCGCTGCGCAAACAGGGCGTGTTGATATTGCGACCATTATTCTAGAACACGGTGCAAACCTTTATGGATACGAACCTTTGGATGAATATGCGAACTACGACCCGGAATACCAGCCCCTCTTTTCAGCCTGTCGAGGTGGTCATATCGAGGCAGTGAAGTTGTTACTCGATCACGGGCTCGATCTCAAGAAAGCAGAGACAGAACGACAGTCATCAGTGATTGCAGCCATGGGGTTCCCTCAAATAATTGATTTGCTTCTCTCGCGAGGTGCGGACGGCCAGGGGCAATTTCCCCTCGACGATGCAGATCCCATGACAAAGGCTATCCGTTCTGGGCATCTTGCATGTATTAAAGTCTTACTCAACCACAATGTGCCCGTTAACTCTTCGGCCTTTTTTGCCCTGAACGAAAGCCCGACCCACGAAGCGTCTAAAGCGGATGACGGACCGGCTATCCTGAATCTGCTGGCTGAGCATGCTGAAATACCACTTCCGGAGAACAAGGACATGCAACAAGCGTTGAGAACGCCTATTCAGCGAGGGTCTGCAGAGGTCACAGAGTTTTTCCTTAAACGTGGATTCGACCCAAACTCAAAATGGGCCGGTCACCCACGATTTTCAAGATCGTACCTGGAGGATGCGTTGCACGCAAGCGACCCAAAAGATGCAGAAGCAACGATTAGTGTGCTCCTACGCTATGGCGCAGATATCCGAGATCTTCGAAACTACCCGCCCGCTGGTAGTGAGTCAGAGAACTTACATTATGCTCGGCTTGTTCTAGATAGAGGAGCAAATCCCCTTCCGGAGAGCCCTTTTGGTTTGTCACTTCTTGAGTTTGCGGCGAGGACCAACTCCAAGATGTTTCTTCGCTGGATATTGTGCTACATTGATGCACAGAACCTACCATTTACTGATATACAACGAAACTTCTCATTGGTTGCATCCAATGCAGAAGTTCAGAAGAATTGGCATGCCATGAACATTTGGAAGAGCTTCTACTGGAGGAACAGATACCCCATGTCTTCTTAAATTCTAGGAATTTCCTCAAGAACCTCCTGTCTCTTGGCGCTGGGCTGGAAAATCAGTCAAGGACTGTCGGTGGTTACATTAGCCTCAGGACACCAAATATACTTAATCTCTTGTCTGAAAAATTGAAACTTTAACTAGCATACCCCCCGGCAATCGGCCTTTTCCTCTATTGATATGACCCCTACCCCGGGAGTAAGCCCCCTCTCTACCAATACGTCCCAGTAGAATAGGCTCCTAAGGAGTAAGTATTGTATAGAACTTAGTATGCTGATTTAGCTATCCGAAAAATATAGTGTTGCTAGGTAAGATAAGCTGGGGTCAGCTGAAATGTTCTCTTACTCGCTTGTTCTCTCTCTCCTCTTTTTCTTTCCTTTCTCTCTTTTCTTTCTCTTCTCTTCTCTTCTCTTCTCTCTGTCTCTCCTCTCTTTTATTTTCTTTCTGTCCCTCTTTTTCTCTCTCTCTCTCTCTTCTCTCTCCTTTTTTTATAACCTCCTAACTTGAATCTGATACCAAAGCTATGGTGATTACAGTGTATATTGAATTCCTGTAAATTCCTATTCATCCTTGCATTCAATCAATACATAGATTCAAGTGATATGAATATAAGAGAAAAACTTGATGGGGCTCTTCGGCTGCTTGTTGTTAGTTTGGAGGTTACTTTGGAGAATCTGAGCTATCAGCAGCCGCGGACGGCAATTTGACCTAAACGGGTTAGTTAGGCGAACTATTTTATTGATGAAGTGTAAATTATTATCTTGTCAAAGAATTGTCCTGACTCCAGCCAGGAACTGCCAAAAAAAGCGACCACTACAAGAGTTGGTCTTTTGCACGATCGGCACCCCCAGTCATTAATGTCGGTTCCTGCCCAGGTGCGGAACCAGGGAATCTCACGCAATCTTCCCCACAGACCCACAACCTCGGAGGCAATAGAGAGCATATATATCCGGATTTGGCATAGCTATCGTGATCTGACGCATCCATGACCTCGGGATGCTGAGTGTGGCTCGTCGCTCATATCATGATTTCACCCACTTTCAGCGATAGTTTTTCTAATTCTGGCTAGACTCATCGGAGATCAAAATAGATTCAAATTACTTCTCATCCATCTTGCCTGTATATATAAGAGCTGCTTTGGAAAAAAGCTAAGAGTATCCGCACAGTTTGAAATTTCTTTCCTGACAGGATCCAGAACCTCCAAACTCTTTACCGTACACAAATATTTCCAAGTTTGGTGCTATATTGAATCAAGATGGCTACCAAAATCGGCGAGGAATACTCCACCAAGTCCCTGGAGCTCATGGAGATGATGAATGAGTACTCTGTTGGTGTCTTCGGGGCTGTACCTGGCTTTGTCGTGTCTGGAAAAGGTTCAACTCTGGTGGTAGGTCGGATCGCACAAAGTCCTTCAATGGCCCGTGGATATTGGAAGAAAATTCAATACCTGGGTATACTAAAGAAGCATTTCTAGGACGTCGACGGTCGCGAGATCATAGACTTTGCATGCACGATGAGCGCCGGCAATTTTGGTCATTGCCATCCAGTCATGGCCAAGGCTGTGAAAGATTCGATCGATACAGGTCAGTACAATATAATCTCACTGCCACACAAATGATTGTTTGACTGCCCCTTAAGAGAGTAAAAACTCGAATCCCTACACCCCATGTTACCCGAGTATCGAATCATCCAAATGAACCCAGTTCCTTGATGGCAGCGGTAAATACCCTGAAGCTTACATTGTGAAAAGTGACTCTTACCAACATTGCGACTTATCATGAATCATGGCCTCAACTTGCCAAAAAGTTGTGCCAGAAATTTGGCTATCAAAAGGTTGCTACAATGGTCTCTGGGGCTGAAGCAGCCGACAGTGTTTGCAAGATTGCGCGCAAATGGGGCATAACCCGCAAAGGAATATCCCCCGCAGAGGTCCTCGTCCTCGGGTCCTCGGAAAACTACCACGGTCTGACGACTGGAATCTGGCCTCTAATGGACGCAAGCAACCAAGCAGGTGAGATTCTGAAATTATCTTGTTTTCTTGTGCCTGCTGATAATAGCAGAATTCGGTGTGACAAGCAAGAACATAACCAATCGTAACCCCAAAACTGGGGAGGTATTGCGTTATGGTCATATTGAAGACTACGAGGCCGTCTTCAGAGAAATGCATGGTCGCATAAGTGCGGTCATCATCGAGTGTCTACACGGCCGCCTTCCGTAAGTCTGACTGCCATCATTCAGTTGTCTCGCTCCGTTGCCAAAGCTTGCCACTCTCTGTTCAATGTCAAGCCTTGACCTGACCTCACCCTTCAAAAAAGATGGACTTTCCGTTCCATTTCACTCATATAATTTGCCTTTTTCAAACTGACATCATTCTTCAACCAGCACCATTGAAGAAGAAAACAATTTTGCAATCAAGCTTCGTCAACTTTGCAGAGAATATAACGTACTCTTCATTGCCGATGAGATCCGAATGGGCTGTGCCAAGACTGGCAAATTTCTGAGCTGCGATTGGATGGGCGAGGAAAACAAGCCGGATATGATCACGCTCGGAAAGTCGATTACTGGTGGCATGTATCCTGCCTCTTACATCCTGGGAAATAACGATACCATGGAATTGGTCGGGCCTTACAGTGTCAGCAGCACTTTTGCCAAGTCGCCCACAGCCAATATTGCAACTCTTACTGCCCTTCGAGTCTACGAAGATGAGAAGCTGTTGGAGCGGGCTGCCGCTATAGGCAAAAGGTTCACAGAAGTCACCTCGCAGTGGAAACACGACCATGTCGAATATGCTACATGCCGAGGTGCCGATGCCTGTGTGATGATAAAAGAGGGAAATGGCACCGTGACACCGCGACGCATTGCTAGATTAGCATTCCAGAGAGGTGTTTTGGTCTATCCCATGGGTCGTCGACTTCGTATCAGCATAGCGCTCAATATCGAAGACGAGGAACTGAACCGGGGGTTGACGGTTCTCGGGCAGGTGCTTGATGAAATTCCTTTCTATGGGGAAATTCCAGGTGATCAACATGAGGCTGATTCAGTCTAGTTCTGGATCTAGGACAGAGGAATATGGAACAACAATGTCTTGCTTAAGAGAAGGGGAAAATAGTCAATTCATGTCTGAAATTCAACCAATGGAATGACTAGTCCCACAGATCTTAAATGTAACTTTCCTGGCTCCAGATGTTGAAGTCGGAAGAGCAGACTAAAGACTACTATTCTTGACGATGTGGCTCAGGCGAGAAGTGGCGCAGTTTCCCCATTACAACGTGTACAAGTTGACGTAAAATGATACTAGGTAGGTAAATACCAAAGCATACCTAGGTATTCACTCACTATTTCTATGGAAATAATCATCAAACACCGCTTCAGCTTCGATTAAAAATGATCAGACTTGTCCTACAGGGATTGGTCTCAAATTCAGCCACAGGATCGTATACCTAGACCAATTTGAATATCTAGTGATGTTGAATTTGTATAAACGCGGTATAAGTGCCTATTAGTCTGTGCAGAAGGGCCACCTGCTGCCTATCAGTGCGCTTTGGGCGAAGGTTGCGTCATGGGCATACCTTGAAGCTAACCCGACTTGGTTGAATACCCGCTTTTGCTTGACCTTTATCAGCTTGGTACTAGTCCTGGAAGGAGTGGAAGTGCATAGAACTGAACCAAGATAAGGCAGAGCACTCGTAAAGGCAAAACGATTACGTAACAAAGATTATTGGCATGGAATAGTTAGGCAACATTTCGCAAAGTCATCGATTGTCAATCAGGGAACTACTCATTATCGTCACAAAAAAACGCGTTTGCTTACGTATACCCTCGCAACTGCACCGTATAGAGTTCTAACGGGCCTTCGATACGGAACTCTTCCAAGGTTGGTCTTTGGGATCTATTAATTCTGTCATATTTGCTGTGGGCGGAAAAAAAGATGAAATCGCACATTTTTCGTCTTAGTCCACAAAGGGTCTTCTAAATTTGGTCTAGTGGGTATATGATTGTATCAAGATGAGCGGCACCGCATGTCAAGTAAGCCTTAGCCGCAATGCTTCGGGTTAGTAAACTCCCTATTTCTTCCGGTGGGTTAGTTTCGGCTAATATGATGATTGATCCTGGAATCCCGAGATATCTGGCGAGAGATTTTTCAGCGAGAGGAGATTGAACGTCTAAGTATAAATTGCGGTCGACCTCTGCTTCCCCGGATGCATAGTATCAATTGCAAAGTTCAATAGCTTTTACTCGGCAAAAACAACTGCAATGGCTTCTATAACTACTCGGAAGTCATTCCGGATTCTCCCTCACGGCCCCAGGGAGTGGACTTCTACCGTTGTGTTATCCACTCCGAATGGAGACTTCGTTGACCTGAGATTTGTGCGGGATCATTACAAAACAAACAACAGTCTTGGTAAATTGGCCGTTCTCTCATTCCTGATGGGTAACTTCATACCTCGTTGAACACGTCGCTTGAAAGCCTCAAAAATTAACGACGCTTCATCTTTAGCCTGTGATCAACCACTAGCGCACAATGATTGGTTTTCTGCTGGTCATACTGTCTCAAAGCTTCGAGACGATGGGCAGGGGAAGCAGATCATGCATTCAAATTTCGACCTTTGGATTGATAGTACCACAATTGAGGCCGAGAATGTTAGCGACGAGGGCGACATGCACATTCTCCCCAATGGCGACATTTTAGAAGCCGGACGGACTATAGACCCAGCGAGTGGTCATGATTGTGAATATGAAGAGATCTGGTCTGTTGAGGACATTCAAGTAACCAACCTGACCACGGAAAACAAGCCAGAATATCTATGTCTGCAGATGAACAACGGGAAGCACCAGCGTGGTCGAGTCATCGTCCTAGGCCAATACTGCCAAGGCATCCAACGTGACGGTAATAATGTGACTGTGGAACGGTGGGTTTGGGAGTCGGACAAACGAGAGTGGAAGCTTGAGAGAAAGGTCGGTTCCGGCATCATACCTTGTTCGCTGGCTATCGCGGAATGTGAGTCACTACAAGCGGGCGTGTGTCTGAATTTCGAAGGGTTTGAATGGAATGTCCTCGAGAAAGGACAAATCTCCAGTTAGGTACTTAGAAGTGACGTGACATAAGCTTCTTTCGTGGTTGCGACTCTGCCCTCTTTCAAAATAGCTTAACCAATGTAAAAGAGGAATGAGGCCGGCTGGTATTTCCGTGTCGATTTTTGATAGATTTGGATTGAAATTTGTAAAGACCTCGGGAGGTACTTGGATCATTTAACCTGAACATTAACCAGATGAAGCTCTTGCACTTTGTGGCAACATTCAGTAGTCATTAGTAGTATGCCCGAAGAATAATTATACCTCGGAGCATACGACGGAAGTTATTGGATTTCTGATAAATTCAACATAGCTACCTGGGCATAGTTTGACGAAGCTCATATTGATTTGATAATAATACTTTTTTATATATTTAAATTTATCTCATAAGAATCTTGATTGCAAATCAATTCAAAATAATCTCATCGCAATATTGAACATTTAGGTGAGGTGGTGACCCGACCCAATGTGGTGGCGCTCGACGGACCCCGCGGGTACCGAGATCGGTCACTACTACTAGGTAATCCTAGAATTGACGGCTATCGAACCAAATTGGTGTAAGGTTGAGTATTATCAGCGATACTGTAGCCCCAGGTGACATGCGTAGCTATCAGGAGATTTGGACTGATAAACTTGAACCTCGGAACTTGCTATCACATGAAATGAATATCAACATTTCTCTGAAATATATACCAGAGCCTGTGAAGTATCTCCAGAGATCTTCAACCACCAGAACATACCTACACCACAATGCCTCTCTCTGTTCTCCGTGATCTCGGATTGGATCGGTTTCTCCCATCAATAGCTTTGACTTTGGGAATATGGACTGTTTATTACTTTTTAATTGAGCCGCTTTTTTTGTCACCGTTGGCGAGGATACCTGGACCGAAGCTTGCAGCGCTCACTTACTGGGTGGTGGAGCGACATCACTTCCGGGAGACCGGTGGTCCATGGGTTCGAAAACTACATGAGAAATACGGACCTATTGTCCGTGTCAGCCCAAACGAGGTCGATATTGCCGACCCTACATGCCTGGCCAAGTTGTATGGGGTCCGTTCGCCATTTGCGAAACCTGCCAACGCTGCAATGTTCCAAAACTACGGGTCTGAATGCGCATTTTCTGCGGTGTCGCGAGAGACACATCGAACTCGTCGTAAATTCGTCGCAAAATTCTATTCGATGTCCGCTTTGACCGGCCACTCCGAAATAATTGGATTTATGCGTGAGCGCTCTGCAATGGTTCTAGCCAAACTTGAGGACAACGAAAAGGGCTCAGTTGATGTTTTTACCATGGCTACCAGATACGCGCTGGACATTGTTTCTTTTAGTGTTTGGGGGGAGAGTCTGAATCTCATTGGTGGCGAAAACCTCGAAGTTGGAGACCACATCCGCACAATCGCTACGACTTCTGTTGCTATCTATAGGTGGTTCTTTTGGGTGGTTTACTTTACAATTTCCCCATTCTCTTTCCTTGCTCCTGCAAAATTGCAAGATGCTTTGGAAAGTGGTTCTCGACTGGAGAAGATCAATTCTGAATATGCACGACGTGCTATGAAAAATGCTAAGTCCGGGGATAATTCGGGGATGGTATCTTTCATGATGAATCGGAAGGAGTTTGGGTCAGAAGTACTATCTGAGGGCAATGTTCTGGCAGAAAGCTGTGACCATGTCCTTGCGGGTAAGTACCGATCTAAGGGAAATCGATTTTCCTCTAGACACAATGATGAGAACCAGCTAACAGTTCACTTCTAGGAGCGGATACCACCGGTGCCACTCTCACCTGGCTATTCTATATCCTTGCGCAGCCTGGAAATCGCAAATATCAAGACGAATTGAGAGAGGAACTTCTCAATTTATCAACACCTCTGGATATGCATGAAGTTCTTAATGCATCGTATCTGAATCGAGTTCTTTTGGAAGTCCAACGACTCTTCCCTGCTGGTCCAGGCGCTATACATCAGCGGGAGGTAGGAAAGACTGACGAGGCAACATTCACCTTCGGGTCCAAGCATTATAAGTTACCCGCGGGTACTTTGGTCGGCAGCTATCCCTATGTCCTCCACTATCTCCCAAACGTCTATGGTGAAGATGTAGAGGATTTCCGACCAGAGAGGTGGCTAGAAGAAGATCTCACGAAATTACAGGGAATGTATGCATGCCATATCCCCTTTAATACAGGCGCCCGCATGTGCGTGGGAATGAAGTGAGTTACTATCTTTCAAGCCTGCTCGCTCTGGCAGGGCAACCTCCCGATGCAGTGATTTAAGGGCTAAAATTTCCCCTAGTTTGGCCATTTTGGAGGCAAAGTACCTCATTTGTGATGTTCTTCGGAATTACCGGATTCAGTTGCCATCTTCCATCGATCCCTCGGAGATGAATCCTGTCTGGGGTGGAGTTCTTCGGCCTCAAGGTGAAAACTGCACTCTGAGATTCGAGAAGCTTTGAAAGTAAGCAAAGAATATTCCCGGAACGAAAAAAAAAAAAGAATCATTCTAGTTCCGATGAAGAATTCACCCAATATGTCGGACGCGGTCTGACACGATAGACATCTCAAAGCCATCGCTCCAGGTTGTCGGACTTGCCAGGGGGCAATCAGCCGACCGGGAAGAAAGAAACCTTGAGAGCGCGACAGCACATACAATTAACTAGTTTATTCAATCACAAATATGGCATATGAAGACCGATCCTTCAGCTTGAACTTTTCTTAGAATATCATATTCTACAAAAGGAAATCAATGTCCAATGGAACGGGTAAACGAATGCCAAAAGAAACCCAACATTTAATCCATTTCTACCAGCTAGGCAATCAATATACCTTGGATTATTAGATAATTATCATTATCTGGTACCCTCGACTTACAGATGTGTCCGAAGAGGATTTATGTACACGACGATTCTAACTTATACTACAAGCTTCCAAGGTTGAAGTAATATCCATGGATAAGATGAGCCCCCATGGTACCAACTGCCCAAGGCTACTCAGTACTAGTTACATACTCCAAGTAAATCATGTACAAGGATGGTAGGAATGCCAAATTTGAATGTAGCCAGGGGACCAGAGTGGTGTTTCGGAGGTATTACAATCACTGGAAGAGACCAAATGATCAAATCACGTTTTGAACACTATTATACACCAGAGTGTAGGTCAATGCCTTTTCACAAGGTTGCAATGACTTTCCTACGCATTCACTGGAACATGAATCATCCACTGAAGAAGCTCGTACACAATTTGAGTCACTGTAAGGGCAGTCGTCTCGGCCTTGTTGTCATACACAGGAGCAAACTCCACAACATCAGCCCCAATAATCGGGAGGTCTGCCTGTGATAGACCATACAGAATGCGAAGCAGCTCCCGGGTTGTCCAACCACCGGGCTCAATGGTTCCGGTAGCAGGGGTGAAGGCTTGTTTTGACGGTCAGTAAGCGAGATTTCCTATTTCATGCAAAATGCTTACCTGGGTCAAGCACGTCGATGTCTATGCTAACATAAACGTAGGCGTCGCCGACAGTCTTGATTATCCTCCGAACAATTTCGTCAACTCCGATCTCGTCGATCATTCTGGCGCGGATAGCAGTAAACCCGCAGTTTGCGTCGTTTTCCATGTCATAGTGTTTGTCGAAAAGCATGGATCGAGATCCCAAATGCATGTTGCTATCATTGGATAGAAGCCCTTCCTCGTGCGCGATGTGAAGCATGCTTCCGTGGGTTACTTCAGAGTACTTCGTCAATCCACCGCCTAGTTGTCGGGGATCCCATGTGTCTAGATGCGAATCAAAATGCAGGACTGCAACCTTCCCCCACGTGTGTTGTAATGCTCGAAGGGCCGGGAGCGCTATGGATCGTTCTTAGCACTTTTATCGGTGATGAAAAAAGGTTACTCAAAGAAACACAGGTCATCTTACTAATTGTATGATCACCCCCAATAGAAATTAGCCGCACGTGTTTGCCTTTTTCTTCATGCTGCGGCTTTCTCGAGCCAATCTTCTTCCATCCAGCCTCAAGTTCGTGAATTGCTTGAAGTTTATCGAACGGCGTGTTCGAGATATCGCCACAATCAACAACAGATGCCCAATCATTAAATGGATTAACGCCGTGATCCATACTATTCATTCAGTCAGCCGAGATTGAATTTTATGAGAATGCAATTGACTTGCCTGTATGCAAACCCCGGGTCCATTCTGCGGGACCCTGATCTTGCCCCAAGGGGTCCGAATCGCTCTCCGGGTCTATATGTAACGCCCAGGTCAAATGGCGCACCAACGATTCCAATATCAAAGCTCTCATCGCTAGCCGAGCTAAAGCAATTCGTCCAATTCAAATGGGCAAATGTCGCGATCCCGCTGTATGGAGGAGTAAAATCGTTCGTAAGGTGGAAGTCATTCTCAAGGTAAAACTCGTCTTGTCCGGTGAGAAGGAGATTTACGTTCGATTGTTGTCTAAAAATGCTGCCCTCGAGGAACGTCCGGTGGGTGAACGCGCTTAGCTGCTGTTGTTCGCGCGCATTGGGAACAGCGAATGCTGCTGTTAAAGAGATAGGAAGTAGTCCCAAACCAGTGAGCATGTTCATAGGCCGACGCATATTGGTCAGTGTTTGCTCAACGTCAAACGCAAGTGCAACAAAGCATGAATTTAGTTTCTTTAAAAGCAAAGCTCCCTATCTCTCGTTGCAATGAGAGTATATGACGTCATGCTGTCGTGGCTATTTTACCACATCGGGTTTAGCGTCTAGGAAAACGGACAATGGAGCGCAACTTTTTATCGAGCGGACTAAAAGAAATGAACCGTTGGAGAAAGTAAGGGGCTTTTCCAAATATTCTTATCTAAAAAAAAAAGAGCAGAAACATATGGTACGGTAGTGTATTATGTAGGAGAGAAGGAGAAAAAGGAGAGGGAGAAAGAGGAGAGGGAAAAAAAAGAGAGAGAGAGAGAGAGCGTGCGCACTCAATCTACACCTACGCCTGGGCATTGTCTACATGTGGGAGCCTGACCAATCAGGCAGCCACTAGCCCTCCTATCATTTCTGCTCGGCGTGAATGATATATCCTTCGACCTCTTTCAAAATACTGGAATCATGCATTTGAAATGGTGGAGTCGCAAATATAAATTGGTATGCTTGGTATGTATTCAAAATTTATTCCATCCAGACCGCTCGCCTTGATCACCTGGGCAGTTTTCAACCAACTTTCAAGCTTGGTTGATAGGCTGATCTTCTGTTTCCTGGTCCATTCTTTTAAATGCCCGAAGTACCTCATTTTCCCAGTCACTCCATGAGACTAGCGCCCACTCAAAAAGACCGACAGTATACAGCGCAAGGCATTGTCCGATCCAAAGCCCAACCAAACCATAACCGTGGAACGACAGCCATATTCCAAGCGGCAGTGCGAAGCAGTAATAACTTAAAATATTGATGGCTGCACCAACATGCTGTCGCCCAATTCCCCTCAAGCATCCGCCACAGCTACTGTTGAGCCCGTCGGCGATTTGAAAGGCAGCCACATAGGGCATCACCTCTGCCGTCAATCTAATGACATCTTCATCGTCGCTAAAGATTCTTCCAAACTGGTCTCGGGAAACCATCAAGGCTGTCATGATCAGAGCCCCAAGGAATATACTCAAATAAGCCGCACATTGAGCGGTGCGAGCGGCACCACGTGCATCTCGAGCCCCTAGCAGATTTCCGATTCTGGCAGAAGCGGCAACACCAATACCAAAAGGAACTGTGTTCAGCACTTGATCGGTGGTCATTATCACACTTTGGGTGCTCATGGGGATGATGCCGAGCCATCCTGCAGCAATGGCAACGATTTCAAATGCCCACCACTCGGCGCCAACGTGAATAATTCCAAGTATCGCGAGTCGTGTGAATACATGCAGATTTTCAAACATCTTGTGTGACCAGCCTCCCCAACATTGCTTCCCTGAAATGAAAACGGAGTACAACACGAGGAGGAAAAAGCATAGCCAGTAGGATATGCTAGTTGCGAGAGGTGCGCCCAGCAGCCCCATTTGCCAAACATTGCAGAATAAATGGTTTAAGATCGCGTTGATCGGAGCCACTATAAGCAAAGCGTATATTCCAGGTCGCATCAACCCTGCGGAGAACTGCGTTAGTAGTCATGAATATATTAGGAGTACGACCTCCGGATCTCCACGTACCTTGTGCTTGCAAGAACTTTTTCATGGCTTCGAAATATATGTATCCCCAGCCACCGGGGATCAAGCATGTCAAAAATCGCGCCGTATTCTTGGCTAGCAGAGGATCTTGACCGAGAGCTAGGAACAGAGGCTCTGAATACGCCCATAGTATTGTTATCGGAATATACATCAATCCAAGGACCAGAAACGCTCGTTGTAAAAGCACTCCGAGGTAATGTTCGTTCGAACTACCCGTGAAGGCAGACGAAGCCAATGTATCCAATGCAGTTGTTCCTCCAGCCCCAATTAGCCAACCGGTGCATGTCGCAAACATGTATGAAAATGCCGCAGTGGCGAGGTTTTCTGGCGAAGAACGGCCCACTATCAAAAGCGAACATGCCTGAAGACTGTTCTGCAGCGCGTATGCGAGGATTACAGGCAACGAGCTTTGGAGAAGAAGCAGCGTTTCATCGGTGTAGACTCGAATTTGAGATTGCATGAGTTGCTTTTGGAATCTTTCCCACGGGGAATTGGAATGATTGTCGCCATTTTCCGCCAGAAGAGGCGTTCTCTCACTCTCCATGTTTGGGTAGGCTCGACGATATATTTTTCAAACGATCACGGTATCGACGCGCAACATCGAATTTGAAATCGGAAAATAGCAAAGAAAAAGTCTTGTTTTGAGTCTGCAACAAAAATGATAAACGATGAAAGATACTCTCTGACACTTCAGTTCAATATCAACCAAAAAAGGTTACCAGCAAAGCTCGCATACCACGTTAAAAGTGGCACCTTGGATCAGCCCGAGCGGGTATAGAAGATCGGCATGCCCAGGTGGGAATGTGAAGTGGAGACGAGAATTCGCGGCATGAATTTCCGGTTTGGGACAAATTGCCGCCAATCGATTCAAGGTCGGGCCGATTCCCCCTTATTATGAACAACTTGGACATCAAAAAATCGAGATTGCCGTTTGATGGAGTCATAGGCACCTTTTCTGCATTTCCTCTCGATTAGAAATACCCGAACCTATCTTATCCAGATCGTCTAACCATGGGGGTGCATTTCCTCCATTTGGGTGACTCCTTGATGAAGTATGTTTAATCATTTGACAACTTTCATGAATCGATCGTTTACCAGCCAGCATACAGTATCTGCCATTATTATCCTTGAACCTGAAATATAATCGAAACTGTGATTATTGAATTAGACACTGTAGAAAATCGCACTCACTAAGTGTCCGTTGGGTTGCCCATTTGTGTCGGCGGTGTTAGTAATCCCCGGGCGCCGATAGCCAACGATTCGCCTGGGAATTTGTCCCTTCCCGAGGCCCCATCACCCCTCACTTTCAAGGTTAACTGGCTCAATTCTCAGCTCTCGCACTTTTTCGCAAGCAGCCCGGTCGTTGATACCATGATTATCTTACATGAATTTGCTGCTCCACAGGTCTAGCGACTGATGGACGATGTCAGACCATATCACACAGCAGGATGCCCTTAGGAGAAACAGAGCTCCTTGTGGGAATTGCAAAAGTTCGAAACGCAAGGTAGGAAGTCCTGCATGAAATCTGAAAATCATCGATTAAGCAAATAGATTGATCGCAGTGTGATCGAGCTCGATCTCGATGCTCGAGGTGCCTCAATCTAAACCTAGAGTGCATTCCGTCCACTACTGCTCGATGGCGAGTTGAAAACATTGCGTCCGCAGGTCAACGTATCCGGGCTCATCGGCCTTCCAAGCCAAAGCGAATCCCTTCTGGCAGAGAAATATCTGAGGCAGATGAAAGCTCGGGCTTTCATGTTGATTCGCTACCTGACTCCCCCATTCAACCATCCCCTCCAGATGTGATCCCAGACGACGATCTCAATATTTGTCTTGCGAATGACGACAGGGCTTCATTTCCCGATATCGATGATATGGTCTTCCAGAATTTTCAATCTTCCCAAAACGGCTTCGTCCTGCCCAGTCATGTCGACGATTTGATTTTGAGCCAGTCAATATCTTCACATGCCCCCGAGACGGAGTTCCAGTTTCGCGCAATGCCATTTCTCCACGAACCGATGTTGAACGATCGCTTACTACTTAGACCTTGCGCGACGTCTTATCTGTGGCAGGAGTTCGTTCAATCAATTGCACCAGGAATCAGCATAGACAATCAGCAGCATGAAAACCAAGTCACGAAGTATTTCGCATCATATGCCGAGGGCAGGCCGCCTCTGTTCTCAGCGCTCATCTTTCTCTCCTACTCAATCAAACTCAATTGGATGCTGCAACAGCCTGTTCCCATCGATATGACTGAGATAACAGCAACCGGGCTCAACATGGAGGAGCAGGCTGTTTCATATATCTCGGATGTCATGTCCTGCGATTCAGCTCAGTTCACTGGCAATGAGGCGTCGCAACCCTCTCACCAGCTTACCACGCTCGCTACCTTGGTTGCCCTGTGTTCGGCATATATTGCTGCAAATAATTTGCAGAGTCTTCGGGTCTACCAGGGATACGCAATGAGAATTACCCGCGAAGGCTTCACTACCGATGTCGCCACAGATGATCGTTTCCTCTTTCTAGTACGGTGGCTTGGCTACATCCATATCGTCGCCCTTATGGACGAAACCGATTATCGAATTGATGCACCGAACTATTTTGGCATTACCGCCAAGCCGAATAGTGCTCACCCCACGCGAGGGGAGTTTTTCCAAGACGTGGATCCATTCTTTGGAATATCAGTTTCTGTCGCCGATATACTGTACCGGATCGGCCGGATCTTGCGGAATCGCAAGAACAATCCTGCGAGTTTCCAATCGGATTCCTGGAAATCGGATGCGAGCTGTGTTGAAATGGAGACTCGTATGCAGTTGCTTCTCCGAAGGCTGAAAAATCACAAAAAGGACAAAGAACTTGCTTGTCATTTGGACTACTATAACGAGTCGCTCCTTTATTCCGGATTCTTGCGATTCATGTTGGAGTTCAAAGAGGAACCTTGGAATTCAAGCCTTGTTCAATCGGCTATCAGTCAGATCTTGGATTCCTGCGCAGCTGTTCCGGCAGAGACCCCTGTGGCAAAACTCATGCTCCTACCATTATTCACCGCGGGCTCTTGCACCACGAGGCCACTGTACCATGACTTCATTCGCGGGCGCTTGGAGGTTTTGAAAAGTGGATTATGCATCGTAAACGTCACCGAGTTAATGGAAGTACTCGAAGAGCGCTGGCGGGAGCAAAAGAAGAGTGCCCATTGCAACTTCATAGACTCATCTTTGAACATGCCGCACTACTTAACACCGGATCTAGAGTTGAAGCAAGCGTCAGTTTGTGTACTATTTTAATGAATACCAAAATGAAAGCAATCACCACCGCATGAGACTTTCCCAATTTGTACATTGTTGATAGGATATGCTCACGAAACTTCAACACCGAGGACCAGAAGCTACACTACGGATATGTCGAGATTTAGAGCCAAGTCGAACACGATGGATATTTGAGATTCGAACGCGATTCCAAGGCTGGGAGAAGCGAATGATTGGCTATCAAAATGAAGATTTCAACGGATCTTACTTGGATAATTTCTGGCCGGGACGATAGAAGGTGTAAACAGGCGGCAAATTGATAGAAAGGATCAAGTCCGTATTTCACGTTTCAAATTAAGCTAGGGAAGAAGAGAAATAGAAGGAGAGGTCTTCTAGCAAGACGTCCTTGTAAACCTGCGCGTTCCTTCCCCGTCCGTCAACACCAGCAGACTGCAAACTAGACAAACAAACTCGACTCATGACAGAAGGCAGAGTATGAACATCATCTACGGGATTGGCCAGTCCCACGAATTTAATCAATGGGAAAATCGTGGGGAAGTGGAGATCCCAACGAATAGGCAGCCGTTTGTGTGAAAAATCAAGACTAATATGTAAGGAATGCCATTTGATTGATGCACATGCCTTGTCCCCCGCATTGGGGATCTCCCTTGGATGATTTACGGGGTAGACTATGTCTTTTTTGGTCATATAGCCGCCGGAACAACCACCATCGTATATCACGTATCTTGCCACATTGATTAGCCCAGAACGATAAGGCCTATCTGACCGTCTTGTATAGTTTTCTAGTAATTCTGATATTATTACTGCACGAAGTGACTTTGAGATACACTTTGTTTCATCCTGCATACGCTCTGCGCTCGATTGCCTTGATATCCAAGGGCGGTTTGTCCACTTTTTTCGATAAGGGGAGAAGGCGTTTGCTTAAAGAAATGATAATCTCACTATCCTTGACTCATTCAAATATCCCTTTGATCTATTTGAAGTCACTGTCTACTTGAATAACCATTTTCCAATTTTAAAATACTGCCAGTGATATCTTTCTCTCTCGGTATGGCAGATATCTCACACAACGTCGAAATATGTCCCGGAAAACGCCAGTATGAAGAGGAGGCAGAACGGCAAGTTGTGAAAAATACCCTTGCAGATATTGCAGTGACGAGAAATGGCGTAACACTTCATCCACAACCCACATCGGATCCCCTCGATCCCCTGAATTGGTCAAATTTACGCAAACATTCAATACTCGCTATTGTCATGTGGAAGTAGGCACACCATGGAGTTGAGAAAATGATCCATTTCTGTCTTATTTGACTAATACACACTAGGTACTTCCTGTTTGCCTATCTCACAACTACAACAATCCCATCGTTTACACAGATAGAAAAACGGCTCGGTATCAATTATGCGCAAACCAGCTGGACTATATCACTGCCATCTCTCGGGCTCGCTATCGGGCCCCCACTATGGTCTTCCCTTGCCGATATCTACGGTCGGCGAATTGTCTTCATAGCGGGATCTGTTATTGCCTTGGTTTCCACCATTGGCATTGCAGTTACCACGAACTTCAAAGGCTATATGGCCGGCCGCTTCTTCCAAGGAGTTGGTGTCAGTCCATCGGCCGCCATTGGAATGGCCATAGGTGAGAGGATATTTTATGACGATTAATTTCAATTTCTCACGACTTCCAGTTGGAGATCTTTTTTTCGAGTATGAACGCGGCCAAAAGCTTGGCCTTTGGGTAATGGCAATGGACTGTGGATTTTTACTTGGTCCTCTAAGTAAGTGTCATGGACAAATCTAGATCGAATGCACCTTTAGACTCGGTTAGAGCTGACGCCTCTCTAGTTGGGGGATTCATGAATCTTGTCAGTCTCGACTGGGTAATTTGGCTCAACGTCATACTGTTTGGAGTTCTGCTGGTCCTAGTCGTGTTCTTTTTGCCCGAGACTCTCTATCCACGGACAACAATGCTTCACCAAATGCCTGCTATTCAATCAGGTGCCAAAGAGGGATCTGACCTTGAGCTCGCTGCTGTTAAGGTGAGATCAGCCGGTGAATCTGATCTCCCAAGGACGACGAAACTCCCATTCATCAATTTCAAGCCTGTCCCAGGAATGCGCCACCCCAAACCATGGGATTCGATCCTACTAACATGGTCTACCTTCCGGATATTTGCTGTTACAATCCCACTTTGGGTCTTCGCTCTCACTATATATTGGTGGAATCCCGCTGCAATGACCATGATACCAGCGGCATACGCGCAATTCCCCCCGCAGATACAAGGATTACTTTTCGTCGGAATGCTATTGGGAATTGTGTTCGCTGAGATATTCTGCTCGGGTAATCTGAGTGACTACATCTGTGCCAAGCTGACAATAAAAAATGATCATATTCGCGTTGCGGAGATGCGACTTTGGCTCATTTACCCAGCATGTGTACTCATTTCAGGTACTCGTGACTCATAATTGGGTTTCAAGAATTCTTGCTGACATATATAGTTGGTTTGGTCCTTTGGGGCATCAGTATCGATCAAAACTATCACTGGATGGTGGGTCAGGTGGCCTTCTTTCTCTGTAAGCGCGAACATCGTAACCGAAGCTTGCCCAGAAAAATCCTCTGACTGACCTATAATTCAGTTTCCGTTGGATTTCAGACGAGCAATACAGTACTGGCAACTTACTTGGTCGACTCGTATCCTTTACAGTCGATCAGCATTATTACCTATTACTCAGTAATAATCAATCTGGCTGGTTTTTCAAGCCCGGTTTGTGACCTTGTCTGTTTCTGATGCATATCTGGAGTTTGGCTAACAGATTTATTCTAATTTAGTTCTTTATCTCTGAGTGGGTGGAATCAACAGGTTGGACATGGACTTATGGAACGCAATGCATGCTTATATTTTTTGTCGGGATGCCGGTATTTGCATTGATACACAGGTATGGCCCGTGGCTGAGAGCTAAGTCTCTAAAGCCAAGCTGGGTCAATGCGGAATTCGACACAGCTATATAATGATAGACTCGATACGGGGTATGGGTGTCAGATTAAAAAAATGGCGCAAAGACCTCTGATATGATGGCCTCTGATGAGTGATTAAATAGTCGAACTGGATTTATGACACGAGCGGCTCTGAAAAAAGCCATGCTCCTCTGCCAAATAGTAATTCGAGAAAAGGGGCGTATGCGAGTTCCTCCATTCTTTGACTGTGAATACCGATATATCACATTTTATTCGGTCGATGGCTATAGTGTCGGAGTGAAGGGGCACACATTTGGCTTCATAAATACCGAGAGTTCTTTCGAGCTCGCCACCGTTTTGGTAGAGCATTGGAGAAAAAAATGGTAAGGAAGAAGAAGAAGAAGTTCGAAAGTAAGTCCACGGGTGTTGGGAGGTTAGATAACCCCCTTTGGCTAGATAGCCCTCCCTGTCTTTCTCTCTTTCCTTTCTTTTCCCCCTCTCTTTCCTTTCTATTTCATTTCTTTGTTTCCTTTTTCCTTCTCTCTCTTCTATCTTTTCCCGGTCGGTCGATTTGCATCAACAGCTAGAATATACTGTTTTGGTGTGATTTATAGTTCTTCTACGCCGATCAGCCTGTTATCAGAAAAATAAACAATGTTTATTTAAGTATTTCTTTCCCACAGAGTGTGTATTAGATATTGTCAAAAGGAACCTTGGAATTCGCCTTATTCAGCTAGCACTATAATGTGTATTGAATTTGAACTCCACTTTCAAACACTTTTCTTCAAGAAGAGAGTTTGAACATTGCAAAACCCTTTCAGGCCATTAATACCCCACTCAGTTCCGACACCACTTTCCTTATGGCCACCGAAGGGGGCGGTGG
This sequence comes from Penicillium bialowiezense, assembly GCA_026122735.1. Taxonomy (NCBI): domain Eukaryota; kingdom Fungi; phylum Ascomycota; class Eurotiomycetes; order Eurotiales; family Aspergillaceae; genus Penicillium; species Penicillium bialowiezense. The sequence continues at coordinate 1,813,308 of JAKZFB010000006.1, read as the reverse complement.
GACTTATACTGAAATGGTCATTAGTCCACACCGTGCCCGCTTGGATTTGACGTGCGACTCGGGCCGCACGGTCCAGATCGGCCGTCCAAATCGAAGCACCAAGTCCCATCGAGGTGTCATTAGCACGTTCGATAACCTCAGCCTCGTCATCCCACGACATAAGAGGTACAATAGGACCTGCAGCAGTAAGCCTAAGTGTCGAATCTTGAGTTCTCATAGAGATTTCAACCTACCAAACGGCTCCTCAACCACGATGCGTGAATTATCAGGCGGTCGGTCAATGATCGTCGGAGTGACCATGTACCCAGCTGAGGGCATAATTTTACCACCTGTGGCAACCTTCCAGCCCTGCTTCTCGATATCATCAAAGAAGGTCTTGACGCGGGAGTATTGCATGTCGTTTTGAAGAGGGCCGTGGCTAACTCCGGCTTTAGAACCATCGCCAACAGTATAGGACTTCACCTGGTCAACCAAAGCATCTCTGAACTCATCGAAAATAGAGCTGTGGACATAGATCCGTTTGAGATTCAGGCATATTTGACCCGAGTTCAAGAAGGCGAAGAAAGCAACCTAACAGCATTAGTTTCTTGGACGAGTCTTGCCATAGCCTGGGCATTGAATGGTTCTCACCTTCTCGGCCACCTTCTTGATGTCAACATCTGGGAACACTATGGCAGGATCATTACCACCGCTAGCATGTCGGTTAGCAAAAATTTATACCGTCTCAACATTTCAATGAACATACAGCTCTAGGGTCACGCGTTTCAAAGTGCGACTAGCACTTTGTAGTACTCTCTTTCCAGTAGCCGTCGACCCGGTGAAGCTAATCTTGTCAATCGAAGGATGGCTTGTGAGCCAGGGTCCCAAATCATCATCACCACTCAATGACTGCACGACTCCTGGAGGGAAGAATTTCTGGGCCAACTCAACAAGCTTCAAGCCACCGTAGGGAGTAAAGGGCCTAGGTACGCAGTAGCCGTTAGAGGCTTTATCGCAGAACCGAGTATTTAGAGACAGGAGAGACCCACGAAGGCTTCACAATAATGACGTTGCCGGTCAGTAAAGCGGGAGCAATCTTTCCGGTTGCCAGCATAAGGGGGAAGTTCCAAGGTACAATAGCCCCAACGACACCTAGAGGCACATGTCTGGTAATCACAGTCCTGGTATCGTCATCCTCAATGACATCCTCTGGAAGTTGAAGCCCAGCCATGCCTCGAATCCATTTTATCTCATTTTCGGTTTCAAGAGTTGCCTGAAAGGTCTGATTGAAGGAACGTTAAATCCGAGCCACATGTTAAACATCGGATAATAGTGACATACAGGCTTTCCTTGTTCGGTAACCAGGAGATCTCGGAACTCATCGAGGTGGTGTTCAATAGCATCAGCATAAGCCAATACTGCTTTCTTACGATCCTCATACGGTGTCGTAGACCAAATCTTGAAAGCAGCCTTCGCGGCATCAGCGGCCTTGTCAAGATCCTCTGGCGTTGCAACCGGAACCTCGGGAAGAGCCTCCAAGGTCGCTGGGTTCACTCCATGCCGAGTGATCTTCGTGGGCGAACTTTTGCCATCAACGATTTGAACATAGTTTGATCTTAGATCAAAGTCGACTGTCATGTTGAAATGTTCTGCAGTTGTACAATACACAGGATGAGATCGGGCGATTGTCTTGTCGGATTGAACCCCGCAGCCCCTCTTATGTGTTTATGTAGGGTACGTCAACACGCATGATAACCCTTACCTTACTCAACTATACTGTTTTTCGTCATTTTGCCGCAGTGACCCCTCATAATTCGACCGGAATCTGGGGCCCCACATTAGTGCGTTTCCAAGGTCCAGGGATTGTTGGGGTTCCCCGCGAACCTTTCTGGCCTTTCTGGGGAAAGTGGTGGATATTTTGCCCAAAAGAATGCTTGGTGGGGTACTTAGATATGAAATTACTGGTCCTGCTAAAAACACACCAAAACCGGGGAAAAGGAGAAGAAGGGAAGAGGAAGACGAGGGAGGGGAAATAGTACTAGGTAAGATCCGAGAACCTCAGGCAGTGATGGTGCCTGGGTCCCGAGGCTCCTAGGCCTGCGATCCTCACGTTGTGGCTGTGCGTGACTGCGTTAGCTGCGACCCTAGGACCGACCTACGACAAGAATAAGGCAGAAACTTCAGCGTAGCAAACTTCGCCTTGATCGAGTATTCCAGCCTCAAAATGTGCACTTGATAAGTCTGCATGTAATTAAATTTGCGCCACGGTATACGTGTGAAATCCACCCATATCAGCACTCCGACAACACCCACGCAGAATACTAGACCCTATATAGCTTAGATGGATCGCTTTCAACGTCAATCTCGCAGAACCATGAATCCAATAAGACTTCGGCAGGCGAAGGTCTCTTCGCAGGATCATATTGCAGAATCCATCGAATAAGCGCTTTCACCTTGTTACCTTCGTCCTCATCGAGATCCGGGCCTGCCTGATCGAAGCATTCTTCCATGGATGCCTGCTCTATCATAAGTGGTTCTTCCCCGGGATCGACTCCTCCAAGCGGACAATTAAACAGTTTCCTTTCGGGCGTAAAGTAGAGTGATGAGGTCGTCCAATGCTTGAATAAACCTTCGGGGAAGGCACCGAGTTGAGTGTGGAGGGAGAGAAGATGATCGTCATCTTCCATCCCAGAATATGGTACACAAAAGAGTGGTTGTCCGGCAATAAGCTCAAAGATCAGGCAACCGAAGCTCCATATGTCAAGGGTATTGTTGACGGCTTCTTTAAGAATCAATTCAGGAGCTCGAAGACCGAGTGGAGTAACGGGCTTTGTTGGTGGGTCGGTAAAGAAATAAGCTATGGTGGATAGGTGTAAGTTCATGTTCAACAAGAAAGGAAAAAAAAAGAGACTGACCACCGCCCATATCGGATAATTTGACCTTGAATCCTTCGGTGTAGCAAGTGAAAGGCACCAGCGACTGCGCAACGCAAAGATATTGTGGGGCCCATCTGTCTGGTTTACCGTCCAGCCTGTGTACGGAAGTCGAGATCGATTGGACCTGCGAATCCTTCCTTTGCAGGAGCAAGTCCTCGGGGGTCGAGTCAATATCGTTAAGAGAGAAGAGTATGTTTCCCGGCTGGAAGTCTCCGTGGGCAATACCATGTTCGTGAAGAAATGCAAGAGCCAACAAGAATTGCTTGAGAATACTCTTGGCCATCTGAGGCGGATAGCGAACCTTCATTCCTAGCTTGCGAGGGTTGAACTGCGGCAATTCCTCAACCATCGTATTGACACTCGGACCCATGGGCGGAAATACCAGACACTTGTGGAGGCCATTGGGTCCGCGGTGTTCAAGCTCATCCAGTAGTCGCGTGCTATACTGAGACGCTTCTTCTGGTGTGACTTCCATAATATGGTGCAAGATTCGTAGCTCGGTTGTCGCTTCTGAGATTTCTGACACCAGTATCTTAAGGGCGACATATCGATTGTTACTTGAAGAAAATGAGCATCGATCATGTACGGTATTACCGGTAAAGATTTGAAAGGTGAACTTACTTCAGGTCATGGGCGAGCCAAACAGTTGAGTACGAGCCGTCGCCAAGCTTCCGGATGACTTTGTACTGGTGGTTGAAGATGTCGCCGAGAACGACTGGATGATACCCTCCCGGCCGATAAAGCTCCACCCACTCACAGGGCAATGTTATGGGTTTGAATCTCGGTTCTTCATCTTTCAAGAACCTTGATGGCGGGGTGGGAGGAGACGAGGTGCTCATGACGGCGATGGAGATGCGTCGTTCAAGAGTTGCCGAAGGTAACTTTTTATACTAGGTGATATCTGGAGAGATGATGGATTACATCGGAGAAAAGCATAAATGTACGATACGGCACAGTACGGTATTGTATAGGTGGAGCTGAGGAGAAAAAGGAGGGGAGCGAGAGCTCTCTCGATCTACGCAGTTCTACAAATGGAGAGCCTGACATATCAGGCTGAACTCACGGCCCCCAACATTAATATTCCATCGATCTCTCTTTCGCCTCAATTTGCAGTGATAACCATTCAAGGGTGCTGAAATGCCATGAAGGGATTTTGAGCCCGGTCGTTTTGGCTTGCTGGGGTCATGATACATCATGTCGACGCATGTACGGTCATTGTCATTGCACGATGAGAAGAATTCAAGAGGTCCAATGTTGGCATTCAAGTCCCATTTCCCTCCAATCTTAAAGGTTCTCGACGCGCCTTGATTCCTGAGTCGCGCCAAAAATATCACCAATAATAGGACACTTTTCCAAAGTTGTCCTAGTGATTCACACCGGAGTCATCCCCCGGCGCGTAATGACTCGAGCAGCGTTTCAGCTCAGGCAGTGGTGGGTTAACGTGTCAGGTCATTTGTCGACTCAATTGACAACGCGCTTCATCTTCCACGACTGCACAACCCCAATTCTTCCTCTCGGTACTCAACTCAATCATCGAAATCATACTGCGTCAACCAACCCAAGTACCCTTTTCCAACCAAGTCATTCCCTATATCATGACGGGGAATATTGACCTTGACCCCTCGAAGCGTTCAGACTTAAATGAGGGCGAAGCAGATGTTCTTCGCATCATTAATGAGGCCTTGACGTCCCAAGTCGACCCCGCCACGGCATCGGCAAATTTGGCCAGCTCCCTGCGGGAACACATCTCGCAATCTGAATCTCCACTAATCGCGTCTGACCGCCTTTGGGATTCTTGGGTGATGATTCTAGATGTGGTGAGAGAGTTGCCTATCGATCATCCATGGCATGAGATCCTCATTGGAGCTGTTGAGGATCTCCGACGAGAAGGTGGGCCGATCGCGGGCACCGGTGATGTGAGTAACGATCCCCACCAAAAAAGCGACTAGACGCTAGGCTGACGTCTTCGTGCCAATAGTCCTCAGAGAAATGGGAAGATTTACCTAAACTCAGCATGTATCTTTTTGACAAATGGGCCGGTAAGCGTTCTCGAGGTTACGGATTTGTCCCCCACGCGCAGTTCTAACACCAAGGAAGACCCCACAGAGATCGATGGCTATACGTCTGAGGACCTTGAGGACTGGAAGCGATTCAACTCATTTGCTGCACGCCTTCTATCTCAGGAATTTCAGACGTGGATCGTCCTTGCCTATTGGGAGGTAGCCGCCGGCCTGGAGACTCCCCCGCAAGACGTAACCGAGTTTGAGTGCAAAATTTGGGTCGCGACAGAGTGGCTGATCCGATCTGGGAGCATCTTATTCCAGGATCTAAGTTTCAATGAAGAGTTGGATGCTGAGGCCTTGGCATCCATCAAGCCTGGGCCTTTGTGTGAGGACGTTTACCCACAAAGCGTTGAGCGATGGGAGCGATGGCAGTCAAGACTCGTCGAACTCACCTCTGAAGATTCGTTACTCAGTGCATCCTCCATGTTGCGTCTCGAGCAGGCTTCTGCTGCGATGTCTACATCACGGCGTGACGTTGAAGCTGAAGGTCAATTATCAAGTGAGGAAGATCTCAGCGACACTGTGGGTAATTGGAACACTTTCTTGAAAAAAGTAACGCTCGACGGAAAGCGCACGTACGATTCTGTCTTGTAAAGCCACGCACGGTTGTCGTTTCTCCACCATCACCTTTATATTCGTCATCAATCCGGACCATCGTGCTTTTGAGGCCCATCACCCTCTTTTGTAGATGTAGCTTGTCGGCTTTCCGGAAACCGTGAGGTGCTACATGCGCATAGTTTGAAAGTCTTTCTACCGAAGGTGTCACTCGACTGTCAAGGTACAATACCACGTCAGAAATGAACATGAATGTCCACCTTCTCTAAGAAAGCCAAGCTAAAGACAAGAGCGGGTAAAGATGAATCTTAACAAGAATCAAAACCACCAGTATCCAAACAAGATGCCCAAAATACCAAACATCAAAGTGCAGGCAAGGATTGAGGGGTCCAAAATGGTCTTCCGTGACAAAGGAGCAGGCTTTTCTTGAGCTGCAGGAGACAACGGGCCGCTCAGCAATCCCTTTTTTGCTTCGTCGGCGATCAATGCGGAATATTCATCTATAAGAGTTCGCAAAAAGAGAGCCAGGTCTTCGGCTGTTGACCCGAGACGTTCTCGTGTATCAGGCACTGCAGATATCTCGAATTTTTGGTGTCTTGGCTCGTGAATTTTCAGCGACGGCTAGAAACGTAAGCAGGAAGAGCAAATAACAGTACCGGGGCAGTGCCGGCAAACATAAATGGAACCATATATCCAGCGACGACATTCGGAGCATTCGATTTTGGACAACCCAGTCTCCCAGGACATATGGAGTTGGAAGAGATAAAGGGCTCTGTCTTGATCGCCGCGATATAGCATCAAGTGAGCTAATTGTTGCACGAGAGGCCATTGATGGTTTGGCAAAGAGTCCAAGATTCGCTTCGCAAACCAGACGACTGATTGACGAATCGTGAACTGCTGGGTTTCATGGGGTGTGATGAGGGCTTGAGGGCAATGGGGTAGAATTCGATGCATCAGATAATTGTTTCCTTGTATCCAATCCACGACATTCTTTCCATAGCCGTCCAGAGTCAAAGGACTGGCGGCAATGCTAAGGAGCTTGATTGCAGAAGCTGCACTGCGTCCCCGGTATATCGCTGCGTGGAGAGGAGTTCGCAGTAGCTTATCTCGGTTGTCAAGGGCCGACATGAGAATGGGAAAAAGAGAGACTACATTGATCAACCTCTTCAAAGCTGGATGGCGTGAAACTGCAATGTGAAGCTGATTCTGATCCAGGTCATCAGAATATAGCTCATTCAAAGGAGGCAAACATGCCCCTGCAGCAATAGGAGATTGAATGATATCAGAACGCCACGTAGAAAGTGCAGCCGGGATAGTGGATTGGTACTTGCCACCCTGAGAAGTGACATTGACATGAGCGTCAAGCAGAGTGCGTATCATATCAGTTTGGCCTTCAAGGGTGGCTGCTTGCAGGGCGTCTGTATATTGAACACCCGGGGCATCGAAATCAGCATGGACATCGAGCGGAATTCGTCCTATATCGGATTCCCCTTGGATGATCGCTGCTTGGAGTGCATTTCCGTGTTGGCCACCCTGGGCATTGACATCGGCATGGGAATCGAGTAACATCTGCACGATATCAATGTGTCCTTGGCTAGCGGAAGCTTGGAGGGCATTTCCGTGGTGACCACTCTGAGTATTAACATCGGCATGGGCGCTTAGTAGAATCTGCACAATTTTGACATGCCCATTGCTGGCAGCGGCTTGGAGAGCATTTCCATGGTGACCACCCTGAGCATTTACATCGGCATGGGCGCTTAGTAGAATCTGCACAATTTCAGCATGCCCATTACTGGCGGCAGCTTGCAGGGCATTTCCATATAGACCACCCTGGATATTAACATCGGCACGGGCATCGAGTAGCATCTGGACGATTTCCACATGTCCGTTCTTGGCGGCAGGTTGGAGAGCAGTTGCGTAGTCACCATCCTGCCGCGCATTAACATCGGCATGAGCATCGAGTAGCATCCGCACGATGTGAACATGGCCACCATCGGCAGCAGCTTGGAGGACATCTCCATATTGTCTGCCCTGGGAACTGCGACCGACGTGGGAGTCAAGTAAAAATCGAACCACCCCCGTATGTCCTCCCCCCGCAGCAACCTTTAATGCAGCATATTTCATGTGATCCATTCCAGTCATGCCTCCATTTTCTAGTAGCCACTGAAAAAGCTCCAGACTTCCGTGAGAAGCCGCTGCGATCAATGCTGTCCAACCCTTGTGATCTATCGCTTCGCAATTTGCGCCGCTCTCGCAAAGTATCTTCATGGCTCTTTTTTGACCTTGCTGCGCAGCTAGATGAAGAGGTGTGCGCTCATGGTCATCTCTTGGATCTACAGGCTCAGACCTGTCCAAAAGATGCTCTATGATATCGACCAGGTCATACGCTGCAGCGACATGTAACAGAACTGTTTCCTCTTCAAATTTCGAGTGACCCAATGCGCGATTTTGAAATTGGACCCAGGGTTCTATCATTGACTGTAAAACATCCACTTCGTTGTTCACAACTCCCAACCGGGACTCGGCAGCCTTCGTTGCATGGACAAAGAGACAGGTGGCAGCATACTCCAGGTTCAGAATTTTCACATCTGTCGTTTCCTTCCAAATCTCGAAGATGATTTCGGATGGATCTGGGAGAAAATCATTCATTTTTTGCCAGACTTGTGCATAGTTTGCCACAGAGATCAAACATGACCGGTATAGGGTTGCCTGGCATTGCAGGACAATGCTTCCATAATCGATGGGCTCTCTCGTGGGACTGATATGACGCGACAAAAGTTCAAATCCCTTTTCGCAGAGAAAATCATTGACAGACTGGTGGACTACCTGTACAATCTCGTTGACTTTTCCACTTCGGACCACTTCAGCTAGCCCACCGGAGAGAGCCTTGATTCGTGTCTTCATCCGGTCATCGTTGTCGACGAAATGCCGAGTACTCTCCATTGATTCGGGGGACGTGACGATGCGGGGGACCGATGTGGGGGACCATGATATCTGGACGTTCTGGGTGGCCAGAGCATACCGCATTTCCTTCACAGTCAGGGGTCGCTCGGCAAGACACACCCATTGAAACAGGAATAGTGACTGCTTTAGATTGTGCTTCACGATGACATGATTGATGATGTACACATAAACCTCTTCGAGACCGGCTGGGACCTCGCGCAGCCAGGAATAAATTTCATCCAGAGATTCGCGGTCGGCGATTCTACGCGTGACAGAAGGTACGAGAAGATGAACCCATTGGAAGACTCCATTGGATTGACAGATCAAGTACTCCGTCAATTCTTCGAGCTCTTCCTGGTTTTCCTCAGTCGCTATGTCCACAAACATGCATTTGATATAACTTGCGATGTCACCACGGTTATGGGCTTCAACAATGATGCTAACAGCATGGGCGTCTTCCACGATGGGATAGTGTCGACACGACATGCAGACCTTGACGGCTGCTCGCATCCTCTCTGCGCGACTAGCAAGTCGATGAAAGTATGTTGCCACATGTCGGGCCGATTCATTCCCTGCTTCATCGAGGGCGTCAACGAAAACCGTCACTTGCTGCTGTTTCGAAGATTCCAGAATGGCGTCCGCCAGCAGGTCTTCCAGCTTAACCTGCGTCCATTCCCAGTGGTTATCGCCATACCCATACTGCCTGCATCGATCTTCGAAGATTTTGCGAACTGGTGGACGGATAGTCTCATCCAAGTCGTATAATTAATTGAGCAGCGATCGGAGCATTCCGAGTGGTGTGTGTTGAAGCTCAGTGCCTCGGGCGCTGAAGACAAAGTCGAGACGTATGCTCGGATCACTGTCTGGCGGGTCTTCCCACTCTTCTGGTTCGTTGAGTTGACTGTGAAGGAATGCCATCAATGTCGATTTTCCCGCGCCGGGTTTGCCTTTGATCCAAAGAAGACCACGAGGCAGTAGTCTCCAGTTCTCGAATTCATCAAGGTCCAGGATCCACCGGCAAGTATCCGTATGACATGGCGCGATGTTGTCTCTGCGGTCTAGCATCTGCGGGAAGGAAAGTGATCTCAGGACACCTTCCATTACCATCATCGCTGGACGTTTTGGTCATCGTGGTGATACCTACCCCCGTCTGTATCCTGTTGTTTATTTTCCTTTTGAACTGGTCATGGTCAGCTGGGGTGAGTTAGGTTCGGAAGGCTTCATGACACACACCATATTGGTAGTTTATCGATCCGTTGTTTATTCCAACCTGATTACCCTTGTTTTCGTCCACGAATGATGTGGACGGCATTTCCCACAGAAGATGTCGTCAAAGAAGGTGTCGGTGCTGAGATGCGATTGGTGGAGAAAAAGGTTCATCTTGGACAAAATCGGGGGCCAAGCCCAGCCCCGCTCAGGTGGTCAGTCACAATCACAGCACACCCGCGTACTTATACGAGGGCGCACTTCAAACGCGCGTGTGGGCGTGCTAAATTACGGAGTACACGCGGGTTAACCGGATTGAGGCCCGGGGATGGAATTACAGTTGTACCGCGAACCGTTCCGGTACGGTCATGGATACGAAGGTTTACAGCGTGCAAGGGCCAGAAAGTGATGTTGGTGCCTGAGGATGCCTGAAGTTTGGCTGGAAAATTTACGATACATGTATTGCCATTACAGTGATGTTTCATAAGTATTTGACCTCTAGTACTTTGGAGTCCACCTTCTAATCTGACCGACTTGTCTATCTTTTTTGATGTCTTTTTTGCCATCTTTTCGGCTCTTCTTTTGGTTATCATACTAAATTAAAGATCAGAGCTTTCGGTCAGGCGGTATTAAAAGAGTAGCTGTGGTCGAAGTACTCAAGGCCAAATACCTTTGCAACACCACTGTACACCTGCCACAGCGCAACGATCATTAAAAACTGCATTATCCGTACTCCGTAGTATCCGAAAAAGCTGATTACAGCTTGGACTTCAATAGTTCTTTACCAAAGTCTCGCACCTTAGTATCACACTTGACTTCTTCGCAGAGCCGTTTCCGTCTGTCTGACTTGAGATCTCTGACAAATTGAAGCCCACTGGCCCTCTCCACCAACTCGATGTTTGTCTCGAAGTTTGCAAGGAGGGCATCCTTGTCGATAGGAGCATTGGGCAGTACAAACGCACCGACTGCGACCCTATTGCCAAGCTCATCCGTATCGTCATCTTCACCAAGGATAACTGTTGAGTACAATTTGGTATTACGCCGTACCCATAAAGTGGGATGTGGCGGTGTTGCTTAGTCATGTATCTTATCATATAAATTACTAGCAACAGTACATAATGAGACAACAGAGTTTTCCATATCTTGGTGATTGGCTAGTGTTAGACAGTTCTAACAGTTATAAGTAGACCTCGACAAAACCCGACTTGGGTCCAACTTTCAGAACCTAACCCGACCCGGAGGTCCAAAAGACAAACCCGTACCCAACCCGCGGGTTACCCGTGGGTTGGGTTTCGGGTTCTTGGCAAACCTGTGCTAGCCTAGAGCTAGCATAAATCGCTTAGAAAGGAAGGTCTTAGCATGTATAACTTGATGATTTATTATAATTAATTACTATTCTTTATATATGTTTGGTTATACTTAAATAATTCTTATTATCAGAGTATTTAATTCCTTAAAAGATTATAAAATAATTATGTTTATAGGATTTATATAATATATTATTATTATTTTATTAGTTTAATTTATAAAGTTAGATAATGATAGTATAGAAATTGTATATTTGTATTTTTTAGCTATATCTATAGTAGAAATATATATCTAAATACTATAACTTTCTTTTATATACTAAGGATTATAGTTTTCTCTAAATTTTTAATTTAATCTTTTAAATTTAAGTATTTTTATTATTTTAATAAAGTAAAAATTATTTTAATTTATTAATATTTATCTTAAATTATAAGATTTTTATAATCTTTATATCTAAATTAATATTTAAAGATTTAGATTAAAAGACTTTAAAAAATTAAAACTTAAAAATAGTTATTTAGATAACCTATAAGTTATTTATAGATTTTATAAGTTACCAATAGGTCTTATAGATTACCTATTTAATAAGCTAATTATAATAATAGTATATATTTATTATAGATCTTAATATAATAGATTATTTTAAAAAAGAATTTATTTAGAGTTAAATTAATCTCTCTCTATTAATACTCTAGTACTATAAGTAATAAAGATATATAGTTCTTTTTTACTAAGATAAATACAATTCTCTATTCTATACTATCTACTTTTACGCTCTTTCTAATTATATCTATAATATTATAATAAGAAAGCTAAACCTTTTAATTATCTAATATATATACTTTATCGTTATTTAATATTAATAGATTTAATTCTTTATAGACTCTTCTCTTAGATAATATTTTAAATCCCTCTAATTAATACTATCTAATATTATTAATAGGGTTTAGTCTAAGTAAAAATACCTTTTAATAATTTTACTTTCTTTCTTTAGAGCTTCTATCTTTAATTAAATAATATATATCTAATTAAATAAAATACTATCTTATCTATCTAATTAATATAGTAGATAAATAAAAAGAATTTATTTAGTAGTAACTATAAACTAGGTTTAGATAAAGAAAAAAGATTTATTAGAATTAGATTTCCACAAAACTCAAAAAACCCAAAACTCAATCTAACTTAACTCTTAAAAAGGTTAGATTTTAAGCCTGGTCCTAAAGCTTATAGTAGGTTTTAGGTTTTTGTTTTAGGCTTATAGCTCGAAAGAGAGGGCTTATTAGGTCTCTCTCTATAACTAAATAGTGTAAATATACTATTTTCTTATAACTATATAAATAATATAGAAATTCCTAGTAATTTTAAGTATTTTGATTATATTGTTTACTTTAAATTTAATAAATTATTAATTAATTAATTTAAGTATATATTAATATATTATAATTTAAATCTAGTGTAAATTAATAAGTCTAATATATATTATCCTTCTTATATTTCTTTTTCTTCTCTAATATATATAGCTAAGTACTATAACTTAGTAATAGAAGATCGCTAGTATTATTACTACTATTATTATTACTATTATTATTACTATTGTTATTATTACTACTATTATTATTACTACTATTATTACTACTATTATTAATTAAATCTTCTAAGCTTTTAGATTATTTTTTTATATTACTAATCTATTTAAATTTAATATTATTAAGCTTCTTACCTTTTTCCTTTTTTAATATTTCAATCTTATTTAAAAAAAAAAATCATTTAAGCTTTTTTGCTTTATATAATTTAAGATTAAATCTTAAAATATAAAAGAATAGTATTAATTTTTTAATAATCTTAGTCTTTATATAACTATAATAATAATAGTAAATATTATAAACAATATTAAATAATCATTCTACACCTATACTAGTTACTAGAATTATAAGAATATCTTATATAAATAAAGTAATAATAGAAAAATAACTATAATTATCTTATTAAAAAGATAGTAGTTTAGAATTAATAATATCTAATAGAGTTAGTAATAAATATTATATAAATCTAGAAAAAGAATAAAACTTACTATTATTAAGATACTAGATTATTTTATTACTAATTAATTTTACTTTAGATTTCTTTAGATAAAGTAGATTATAAAAAGCTATATTTAAGTTTAATCTAAATAAAAAGATTAATAAATTTTAACTTATAGTATAATATTTTTAGTAAAATAAAAAAATATCTTAAAATAAAGCTTAATATTTATTATACTATTCTTTAATCTAATTATTAATAAAAAAAAATTAAAATCTATTATCTAATATTAATAT